>JALIZH010032945.1:17320000-17725000 GCA_030522465.1 Rhipicephalus appendiculatus | reverse complement strand
TTTGTTTCGCCGAACAAAGAACCATCTGTAAGCTTGGAAACCAGTGTCTTGGGCTGGTATCGGAACCAAGAACCAGAGAAAACTAGTGCATTTTACTTCTGCACAACGCCACTGCTAATTTGATCAGTGCACAACATATTGGAAAGAGAGGAGGAAGCAAAAAGCGTGGATAACGTGCTGGATGCCTTAAAAACTCACAGACCATGTGCTGCTAGGACCATCATGAGGCCATCAGGAAAACTTGCTGCTTGCATCGTCCATGTTTTCTTCGAAGTCTTTTTCCAGATTCTGTTATAAATAATAAAATAATTTTTTTCTTACATTGTCAAGCAGTTATCAAGCATAGTAGTTTCAAGGCCCATAGTTCCAATCCACTTCATCACTATCAGCGCAGAAACCTCATAGGCTACTCTTCTCCTCAGTGAATTAAATGTCTAACTTCTTGCTAGAGTAGCATTTGTGACTTCTTTCAAAGCGTCTTCGGTTTCAAAATGTGCAAGTATTTAAATGGCGACTCAACAAGAAAACTGCCCGTCCCTGTGTCGTGTAAGACGTTCATCACTATAAAGAAAGCAACGTCTAAAACAAAACAAACTTTCTTGGCGGCATTGGATTTTCAACTTAGGACACCATGGCCCGAAGGTGAGTGTCTTAAACACAGAACTGCACGCCTACTCTTGCAGAATGAGAATATATCTGAGCCATACGAATGCGTTGTACCCGCGGTGCAAAACAAATGTAAAAGGAGAACACCTTCTATGAAGGCTTCGCTGAATTTCGCGCAAATCGAGAAAAGCCCTCTCTAGGAGAACATGTAAAGTATGAGATCGAGGATTGTATGCGCCAGAAAAATTTAGACTTTGCGAAAACGTAATGCCAAGCTCGCGTTTTGGCGGTCGATGGATACACCTTCCCGGCGTTCCAGGCGCTCGCGAACGCTGGAAAGGAGATCAAAGACACCATGCCGATGCAGCCCGAAAACAGCGTTCTGAGGAAGGGCGCAACCCAGAATAAAACTCTACGATTACGCATCATTAAGACAATCTGCCAAATGATATTCTGCGTGGATTGTTTTTTCCCCTTGCACAAATATTTCATCAGGTCCCACTTCAGGATAGTATATTAAATCTCATCCCTACATCGAATACTGATAAGTTCATCTTTTTATCGCGTAATACTGGGCTCGGTGATTGGTGGCTATTAACTACTCGACAAAATTTTCAGTGGCGTCGTTAGTGACATTTACAGAGATAGTTTATCACCAGAAAGCGAGCCGACGTCATACACCTCATGCGAAAGTGGACTACCTTCGTCTGCAGTACCGACGCAAGCTCATACTATACGCTGGCTACCCGCAGCGCTCCGTCTTGCAAGTTGCAAGCAAAAAGACGAGGCCAAAAGTGAAACCACAAAAGAAAAAGAAAATCATCGTGTTTTTGCCAGAACACCTCTACGAGACGTCTTTGTCTGCGCAATTTTGACTTGTCACGCGCAATTTTCTCTTGCATTTCCTCGTCCTTCCTAGAAGGCCACAATGCACCAAGATGGGGAATGGAGTTGAAGTCGCATATTGAAATGAGCAGTTCTAATAACAACTCACGACAAAGAAAGCATCGATTCATAAGTCATGTGCAAGAATCACAGAAGTCACACCTCGAATTCCTCGCGCCAACTTTCACTTTCATGCCAGTGGGATTAAAGATTACGTTTCCGTGTGTGTGTGTGTGGAAGCGTGTTTTAGGTCCCCACATTTAACACTGAAATAGTGCAGTATTATTTGTTTGCCTCTCGTTTCCTTTGTCAATACCGCCGAGTCACAGACGCGCACTACAAATGAGTCCTAATAGTTCGACTCAAAGTTGTCGTATAGCTGTCGAAGTACACTACCTTCACTGTTGGCCAGGACTGGAACAGGCCCATAATGGGAGTGTTAACTTCTATACCGGAAACATAATGCGTTCTTTGAGCTCTCGCGCAACCAATACATCATATCGGCGAGACTACACGTTAAGTTCGAGAGCTGTAAAGGCAACTATATACAGCCTTGAGGACTGCTTGGATTTAAGAAAAAATTAAACTTTGAAAATAAACACAAGATGCCCGAAATGGTGTACACAAGAAAAAGATAAAGGCAGAACGAAAACCGAGAACCACGTGCGATTGAAGCTTGCTGCCGCAGCGAATCGCGCCGCACACTGACGCCACCAGGACCCATCAAGCAAGAGCCGCACTGTGTTGTAATTACTCCCTCGACACCATGTGTATTATGACCACAGAGCGTCTTTATGGAGCGCCTGATATTCAGATTATCTGTTTTGTTTTTTGCCGACGCTTGTGTTTATCGAGCGGACGCTCGGCTCGCATTTTTGCTGCTGGCTGGGCGCAACATCTGTCACCGTTTTGCCGCCGCCGGCTGACGCTCTGTAATTACACAAAGTCAGCGAACACAGTAATCGACTTTGACGAACAGGGGGCGTCGCAGACACGGGGCAGTGCGTGTTTGCGACCCGTAACGCCTTGACGCGCTCGAGCGAAACTCTAAACTGACGTTGCGACACAACGATGCAAGTGTTGTGCGATGAAGAACACAGAAAAGGCTCAAGAAGACAGCAACGTTGAATCCAATAGGAAATAAGTACACTTACAAAAAAAAAAGACAGAAAGAAATGCAATCGTTCATTCCTGCTTTCGACAGCGCTGTGAAAATGTGTGCGAGCTCAGAGGATGCAGAAGCACAGAAAAGAAACAGTGAAAGTAAGCGTGCGTATGTGCGTGTGGACGACGGAGGGAAAGGGTGTGGGGGGGAAGGAATCGGGAAGCACCCCACGGTGGGGTGGCGTCAGGGCCGACGAAATTTTCCTAAGGAGGACAGCCCTCGTTGCTTGAGTGATTTTAATGAGCCGCTGACAAAGAGGATTAAAAGTGTTAATTTGTAAGACGTCACCCCAGGTTTTAAGTATTTTCTCCGCTAAATTTTCAGGGGAGCGGCGCCACACGGCGGAAGCGATACAGACCCAAAAGAAGCCGGCGGCCGCGAGCATGAAGGGAGCGCACTCGTTGTTTCGCGACAAGCTTGCGGGTTACTTACTCCACCGGTCGCTTTCTCTTGCGTATTACGATTATTTTTTTTCTCTTACTCATATTTTTGTATTGCCCGTTAGTGGACGTCTATGTGTCTGTCTTGGACCGGCACCTTGGGGAGGTCCGTTTTCACAGATTATGTCGGTTAGCAGTCGCTCGAAACTTTGGCTGTTCTGAAGGAGATAACGGCGCCGGCTCGCCTGGGGCCGTCACGACGCCGTCAGTTCCGCACCGGTGACAGACCTTTTAAATGAAGCGCAAGAAAATAAGAGGCCGTTATATTTAGCGTGCTCCAGCGGGGCCCGTATGAAGGTTGTTTCGTTAGCTCGCCAGAAAGCGTGAACGAGCCATTCGCGCCTGCTCGGGTGGCACGCGAAAATGGGGGGGTAGTACAGAGGGGACGACGTCTTTTCATGTTCGTTTCTTTTTTTTTTTTTTTTTTCAACACGAGCCAAGGGGTCCGGTCGCTAAGCCTTGTCGGGTTCTAGCCCTCGTCTACTGCAGCCGCGCTCACTATACAACGCCCATGGTGTTTCTAACGCTTGTCCATAGAGAGACATACAGAAAGCCTGAATGTAGCCATTTTTTTTTGTCTTAATTAGCCCAACCCTCTTGTGGCGTATTGCTGCTCAAGTGGTGGCGCAGCCATAGTCACTGCCTGTCTGAGCAAAAGTGACAGTCACTTCATTTATTTATTTTTTTTAATCCACTAACATAGTCGTATGCTTGCCGTTCACAGGAATGAGAGCCCTGGAGAGTCACCTGATGCAAAGACACAAGTGCTACCCGAAAGTGCGGTAGCGGGACCGACAGAACTGACGACGACAGAACGTTGAACTGATATTATCGTCCTCATGAACCGGCACGCGCTCTCTTCGTCCTCCTCTTCATCTTCTGCTTTACTACCACAACATGTGCGCCGATTTTTCCGGCGTGGAATGCAATAACCCTGATGTGCAAGAGAGCGAGGGCACAGAGAGAGGGAAAGAGAGAGAGAAATAAAGGGAAAGAAAGAAAGAAAGAGAAAAAGAGGCATAGAGAGAAAGAAAGGGTAGAAAGAGAAAAAGACCAAGACAGAAAAAGAAGTAGACACAGAGAGAAGGAGATTGATAGACAAGAAAGAGGTAAAAACTGATCAAGATAGAAAGAGAAAGAGAGAAAGAAACAGCAACAAAGAAAGAGAAAGAAAGAACTAAAGAGGGAGAAAGAGATAGAAAAAAGAGGAAGCAAGATATACATATATATAGAGAGAGAGAGAAAGTAGGAAAAAGGAAGAGGAGGGGAACGTAACGTAAAGCCACGTAACACTAGTCCCGTGGCATGTTCCCGCCCATCACGTAACATTAGTCACGTGACGTAAAAACACGTATCACTGGTCACGTGACATGCACCCGCCAAAATCCTATAACACAAGACACGCGACATTTCCTCGCCAGGAAAGCACTTGACACTAGTCGGTGACAGCCTAAGGATGAATATAGGCTCCGCCCGCAAGGCTGCGTTGCCCTTATTTTTCATGCTTCCGCCGTGCTGCTATACTTCACTCTGCGGAAACGAAGGAGCGCGATAAAGCGTTGCAAAACACTCCGAGCTGCTGCTGCTTCGGTGCACGTCAAACGCGGCACAATCACAAACTTCAACTGCATTGAACGACGACCGGCGAGGATGGTGATGTGAACGTGTGGATAACAGTTGAATTTTTTATTGGTTCGTCCTAACCATTACGTCACAGCCAGGCCCATAGCCAGAAATTTTTTTTTTTTGGGGGGGGGGGGGGGGGGGGGCACCTGTTGAAAACTTTGAAAACCACTTATTTTCATTATTTATTCTCGGTAAAAAACGCTCCTCCATCCGAATTTTGGGAGGAGCCCGGGCTCCTAGCCTCCCCCCCTCCCCCCCACTGGCTACGGGCCTGGTCATAGCAAAGGGCAGCTCTAGTTGGACGCGCATAACACAAAGAGATAGTAATGGTAGAGGCCCGTGTACTGTGCGATGTCAGTGCACGTTAAAAACACCAGATGGTCGAAATTTCCGGAGCCCTCCACTACGGCGTCTCTCATAATCATATGGTGGTTTTGGGACGTTAAACCCCAGAAATTACTATTACAAATGGATAGTGGTACAGTTTACTTTTTATTCTTAGCTTGTAACCGACTATAGTCACGTTGCATGTTTCTGCCAAAATCACGTAACACTAGTCCCGTGACGTAAAATAACGTACCACTAGTTACGTGACATATTCCCGTCAGAAAAATCGCGCAACACCAGTCGCGTGACTACGGCCAAACTCATGTCGTGGGTATGGCGGGAGCATGTCACGTGACTATAGTGTGGCGGGAACGTGTGGCGGGGCAGCTTCTTCCTCGGGATTCCGAACACCAGCTCCGCTGTCGGTTCCAGGCTTGCACCACTAGTGCAAGCTGCGCAAACTTTTAAGGCGAAGGCCTTTAATGTCTCATGCTCACGTCCTTTCGTCCGTCCTTCCGTTCGTCCATCCGTCTGTCCCTCCGTCCGGGCCCTGGCACGCTGCCAGGTAGCCGTCGGGGCGCACCAACGGACGCCGGTGGCATCGGTCGCGTCGGTCGCGCCTCGCGTCGGACTCTACAGCGCTCGCGCTTTGCTTGCGTAGCGTCGCTGTGCCCAGCGTGTCGAATCATGCAAGAAGGGAGACGCGCGCATCGCGTTCCATTCTGACCGACCTCGTCTCAATGGGCACAGGCGTTCGCCGAACACACTGTGGAATTTACAAATGTGCCCTTCAATTTTTTTTCTTGCAATTGCTCTCAAGCGAACAAAGTACTTTAACGTATGATCTTCAAAACCAACCATGATAAGATACCACAGCGACTCAGTGGGGTGCCTGATTCGAAACAGGTAGACTGATGTATAGATGACTGGTAGAATTTCAAATAGGTAGAATACAAACAAAAGCAAAGAAGAATCCCTACTATAGTAGAGATTCTTCCACTTGCTATAGCAAGTGGAACGAGGTGAGAAGCCAAGGAACCAGAAACGTGTGTCAATGTCATTAGAGATCGAAGGACGCACCTTTGCGCGTCAAAATCAATAGGTTCTGCCAGTTCCCAATTGAAGGCAATAAAAAGGCTGATGCCCTTGCACGCGAAGCGCGGACATATCTCCCAAAAGTAAGAGCTCTCAGAACTCGTCAAAACAACAAAGATGTAATCCGCAATCACTTCAGTGCGATCCACAAGATTCCGCATCAAGCATGTGTAACTCATGGACTTTCAGAGAACAAGCGACGCTGTTGTACCGCATCAGAAGCATACACCCCGGCTTGGACATTTGAAGACTGGGTGATCGATGCGCTTTCCCGCTCTGTGCCATCTGCGGTGCAATCGGCGACATCGTGCATTTTATTTGGCTTTGCCCATAGTTCGGCAGTCTAAGAGAAGCGATGGTCCAGACAAAAACTTTTATTAGTTCCAACGTTTCGGCCGGACCCCGGCCGAAACGTTGGAACTAATAAATGTTTTTGTACGTTCGTCCGCTCAAGCCAATTTTTATATATACATTTTATATATATATATATATATATATATATATATATATATATATATATATATATATATATATATATATATATATAAAGGGGGGGGGGGGAAAGAAAAAAAAAGAAAAAAAACGGGCGCTGCCCCGTGCTCCCGACCGGGCTGCAGAAATTAGGCGCCTTTTCCTTCTTCGACCCACAACCACCATATATAAATGGAGTGAAGCGTGCGCGAAATGCATTCGCATTTCCTCACGATTCCCTTCGGGGAGGTGGGGGGCATTTTTTTCTTGAAGCGTCCGCGGCAGCGAGGAGGAGCATTTAACCACTTTTGGTTGGCTTCCTGCAAAACACGGGTCTGCTTAAAGGGGCCCTGCAACACTTTTTGAGCATGCTCAGAAAACGCTGCCTATCGGTAGTCCAAGCTCTCGAGAACACGCGAGCCAAATATTATAGCGCAGCACGCGGCGTGGAATTCATAATAAATTCTCAAAGTCAGCCAGAACTTGCTTTCTCTTCTCTCAAAAATCACTCGTCAGTGTCGTCACCGACGAGAGTATCACTCGCATCAGCCATTGGCTGATTTGAGCATGGCGCGCTCAGTAGTTACAGAGGCCGCCACGGGAGGCCGCGACTTGTCCACGCGTGCGCGCGCGATCGCAATGAAAATTGGCGTATTCGAAGAAAAAAAAAAAGAGAAAAAGCGCTCAAGATCACGAGGCGCGCGTGACGTATTTTCTTTCCCCGTGCCATCCCTCCCTGCTTAGCTTCCAGCGCTTTCGACGGGACGAGAGAAGAGAGAATGCGATTGCAGCGTGCGAGAAATATTTGTAACTCCACTCGTACTGGACGGATTCCAAAAATTTTTGCGGCAGTGAATTCGTGAGGCAATAAGCTCCTTTAGTGAATCCATTCCATGGGTACTTGAAAAAGTGTTGCAGGGCCCCTTTAACACCTGGTGACCCACCCCTACAACTAGTGAGATGTTCAGGTGGAACAATTGGCTGCTATGTATGCCAGGCTAACGCCACCTGCTGCAACACCACCACCAAAATATCCCACGTGCTGTGCTCCACTATGAATCCACCTCACCGTTCTCTAAATCAACAGCGTAAGTGAATGAAGGCTACTTTTCTGTCTTTATCTCTCTATCTGTTGCTCTGCAACACAACCCACAGTAGATGGCCTTTTCGTGCTAAGAATGAATTAGCATCCAGTAACTCAGAGTTATTTTCAAGAGACAGTTAAGAGCACTTCAAAAAAAAAAATTGTTTTGTTACCATTAGCCCGGCTTCGTCAACTACACTTGTCACATGTTTATTGATCAAGGATTATTGACCTCTTGCCTTCACACAATGTTCACGCATTATGTATCGTCTGTGGTAGTCAAGATGCTCTACATCACTGTCATTGCTGTGAGTGGAGACGCTGGTTAACTAACTTTCCAAGGATTAGATCTTAGTACATAAATAATCAAGTAATCAGTCGGGAAAACAGCAATGTGGTAGCTGATCTGGTAAGTACATCCCATTTGTAGAGCGAAAAAAAGGACACTGTGTAAATTCCAAAGTGTGTTCGGCGAACTCCTGTGCCCATTGAGACGGGGTCGGTCAGAATGGAACGCGATGCGTGCGTCTCCCTTCTTGCATGATTTGACACGCTGGGCACAGCGACGACGCAAGCAAAGCGCGAGCGCTGTAGAGTCCGACGCGACAGGCGTCCGTTGGCGCGCCCCGGCGGCCACCTGCACCGTGCCAGGGCACGGACGGACGGACGTGAGCATGAGACATTAAATAATAATAATATCTGGGGTTTAACGTCCCAAAACCACCATATGATTATGAGAGACGCCGTAGTGGAGGGCTCCGGAAATTTCGACCATCTGGTGTTCTTTAACGTGCACTGACATCGCACAGTACACGGGCCTCTACCATTTCGCCTCCATATGAGACATTAAAGGCTTTCGCCTTAATATGAGAGCTCGGATTCGACCTGTGGCAACTACTTCTTTTTGTCCACTTTCGTTCCCTTACCTCATCACCTCTACATTACAATGAAATAGATAGGTAAACCCTATGCTATCCTGTTTGTACGCGGTTCAGCGCTGTATATTGAACCGCGTACAAAAGTAGAACTACCACCATTTCAAACCGAAGGTTTGTGTCGGAGAAAAATAAAATCAAGTGATGGGAGGCGGCTCTGTTCAGCCATGACCTCGCCGATCAACTGTGGGCCGTCCGGCACGCCCAGGAAGCCGCCCGTGTCCAAGGACTAGAGGCCGTCACCTAGGCTGGGGTGCTTGTAGCCCCGCCCCGCAGAATACAGCCGGACATTGTCAATAAAGTTTTTACTCACTCACTTCTGCCTCTCACGTTAATCTTCCCTTTTCCCCGCATGTATGACGGGCGTTGAGGCCCTCAACGATGCCCCACAGATCAGGAGGTCTCGTAATCTGTTGTAATAAAACCGACTTGCTTGAGATTTGCAGGTGCCCACAACAGCGACTACACAGTCTCTTACTCTTAAACATATCTATTGGTTATCATCATGAGGCACCACACGCTGAAGTGCGGGGTTACGGCGAATAACACCAGAACCTTACGATTTTCACATATAGTTGACGACACGAGTGATTCGTAGGATGATTGAGTACGGTGAAATTTGGCTGGCACATGACAGCGATAGGAAACGTATACTAGCGTATACGACGTGGAAAGAGCACCTCATGTTCTGGGTCAGTGTCCGCAGTACAGTGTACATAGAAAACCCTTTTCTTTTGTGGTCAACCCGTTGAGAGACCAGCCTATAGGTTGAAAGAAAGAAATCCATAGCATCGACGGGACTTTGCATCCACAAGCCTTTTGCGGTCCATCGGCCTTTGTGAAAGCCTGTAATGTGAAATCTCTTCGCGTCTCTTAAATATATCGCCGTTTTCCTTCTGCAACCCCTATTTTCCCGTCCCCAGTAAAGAGAAAGTGTTTCAACACTTTCACAATTCATTAACACCGCTCTAAACAAGCAGGACGTTGCAGTGTCAATATTTCTCGATGTAAGAAAGGCATTCGACACAATCTGTCACGCTAGACTATTTGAAAAGTTAGAATCTTATGGAGTTGTTGGAAACGCGCTTCAATTCATCCAGAGCTCTTTCCACGCACGTAGACAGCACGTAGTAGTTAACAAATATTGCTCTACTTTTGCTGATGTCACATGCGGAGTACCACAGGGATCGGTTTTGGGTCCCATTCTCTTCTCTTTATACGTGAATGATCTACCGCAAGCTCTTAAGTTCACAAAAGTCTTAATGTATGCTGATGACACAGCGTTGCTTTACTCAGGTAACTCACTTCCTTCACTGCAAGACGTTATATCGAAAGAAATGGCAATAATAAATAAGTGGTTTACAGAAAACAGGCTAGCCATAAATACTGAAAAAACTCAATACGTTGTATTTCACTCAAGCAGGAAAATAGTGAACTACAGCAGCCTTAATATTTCTCTGGCCAACCAAACTCTGAATAGGGTCGACACATTCAAATACTTAGGAGTTCGTTTTGACCATCACTTGCACTGGAGAGACCACATCAATGCTGTGTGTATGAAACTAGCTTTCAGCTGTTATGCACTGGTACGTTCCCGCCAATATTTTCCTCGTTCTCTACTTCGTTGCATATACTTTTCTCTGTTTCATTCACACCTCGGCTATTGCTGTGAGGCTTGGGGCCTAACATACAAAACTTATTTAAGACCTATACCGCAGTTACAAAAACGTGCTTTAAGAATAATAACATTCTCCCCCGTTCATTACCCCAGTAGCATCATATTCAATGATCTTCATATTCTCTCATTTACGGCGCTAAGAAATTATAAGGTAACTTGCCTAGTTCACAAAATACTGCACACAAACTTTCCACTACCCAACACCATATTCAACTTCCCGCGTGCAAACACCAGGCAAACAAGTCAGTTAAATTTAAATCTTCCTCCCTGTAACAATGTTTATGGCGAACGATTATTAGAATTCTTCGGAGCTGTAACCTGGAACACTGTGCCTCTAGACATAAAAACTACGCGTAACTTCAACCTTTCTTGTAAACGCTTTTTCTTGTCTAGTGAATTGTAATCACCTTTCCATACGTAGATTGTACATCGCTGAATCTTCCATATGTACAAAATCAATCATTTTTTTCATGACCAATCATGTGCGCTGCTAACTTTTATGTATTTTCTCTTTTGGACCAGCTACTAGCCACGTAGGCTATTGGTCCAAATATTATGTACGCATCTTTTGTATACACGTCTTAATAAACTCATTTTGATTTGATTTGATTTGAGCAGCAAACCGAGAACTCGCATTTGGTTAACCTCCAGCCTTGCCTTTCTTATGTCTTCCTGTCGATTAATTTATGCGCATGGTTAATTAATTAATTTGACATATGCTGCAGAGCAAACTGGTCCAAGTAGGACGGGCATAACAAATAACAAAGTATATGCATCATAAAAGCTCACACAACTCAACGGCGAAAGCCATCTTATTTTTCTTCTCAGGCACTCTATTTAATGGTATAGATAACTAGCAACCTCCCCCCCCCCCCCCCCCCCCGAAAGCTTTTCAGCACCTTACTTGGTATTGCAGTGCTTCTGGGATCGGTCCACCTTTGACAATGCGACGGTGGCGAGTGATGACGTCATCATGTGACGCCAAAGTCACGTCACGATGACGTCACCAATTCTGGGGACATGTGACATCATCACATGGTGTTGCTTTTTTGGATCACTCGTGTTGACAGCGACGGCCACTTTTTACGTTTTGACAAACCATCTAAGGCCTTCGCCTTAAATATAAAACAAGAATGAACAGCAAGTATCATAACAGTTCGTCATAACGTTCAGTGAAGCTATCCCAATCGGATGCGGAACGCGTAAAGATGGAACACTTATGAATACTAGCCCCATCAGAATAGGGGGTTGGTAGGTGCGTCTAGGAATGCCCCCTACTTCTTGTAAGCAATGGGGGGCAGGGTAGCCGTTGGGTAAACTTGAAAAGGAGCCAGAACTCAAGGAAAAAGTAGCCAAAGTAGCCATGTCATTTAACTTTAGCGCCAAATTTGTAGCCAAAAGGAAAAAAAATGTTATATCTTGTATAGAGTTGTTAGTAATAAATACTAAATAATATGAGTTTGAATAAGCAAAAAGCGAAGTGTAACGAGCACAATATTTCTTTCTTGCTTGGTCTCCAAAGCGCAGGTAAGTTGCGAATAAATTAATAAATTATTATACGTTCAGTGCGCCTACATACAGTTTGTCTAGAATAGATAGAGTTCTTGTAAAAGTCATTTTGGGCCAACTACTCAGCAGGAATGTTAAACGTGGATGCTGTTTTTTCTTGAAGCCGTAAACCGAAATTGATGCAAAGTTACAATAATACAGGTCCAGCTTCAAGAAGAAAAATTTGATCGAAGATGAACAGCTCACAGTGGCGTAGCCAGGGGCGGCGGGCGAAGTTCCACCCAAAATGTTTTACTTTTGCATGTGTATATATGCACGCACGAGCTTACATAAAGCATGGTTGAATCCCCCCCCCCCCCCCGAAAAAAGTTTCTGGCTACGCTACTGACAGTCCAGCTTCATTTTGTTGCGGATATCCCTTTGATCAGTAAAAGAATAAGCGCTAAAAATCGACGAGCACACAGAAAAGAGAGTAGACGAAAGTCCTTTGTCTGCTCTCTTTTCTGTGTGCTCGTCGATTTTTAGCGCTTATTCTTTTACTGACTATGAATAGCCAACTAGCCCAACAGTCTGTTCTGCTAAAAGTATCTCTTTGACGCGCTGTGTTTCAGCATTAGATTCTGGCGTCATCATTGTGCTATGTAGCCACGGATTTCGTACATGCGCGCGTCCCTCCGTCTTTTAAGATGGGGGGGACGAGCGCATGTAACGTTCGTTGGGTACCTCGGTGCGCACCAGCCCGCTTGCGGGGGAAGGACATGTGCGCGCATAGGCCGACACAACAGAAAAGCTTGCAAGCAGTGCTTATTCTTTAAACTTGCTTACTGTTTTATCTTGAAATAATACGAAGAAATGGCTAGAAAACGCGCCTAAGTGGAAGTTCAAAGTAGCCAGAAAGTAGCCATGGCGCCAACCTGAAAAGCCATGGCGCCAGACAGGGTCGGAAAGTAGCCAATTTGGCGCAAACTAGCCACCAACGGCGACCCTGAATGGGGGAAAAAAGCACTCTGCGTGATCAATAGGGAAATGGTCGTGTAGGAGGTAACATCACAAAAGTAAAACGACAGTTTCTTCTTCTCAATTCAGGATATTCAACGTCGTTACTATTCATGATTCCAGCGGGAAAATCAGTGTGTTTAAATTTAGAATAAATGAAACTGACAGCCTTCAGCTCAATCATTCCGAGTTTCTTAATATTGAGATTCACATAATCATGCCAAACGATCGAAGAATATTCAAAAACATGGTTGATCCCTCCGTCATAGAAATCGGTATAACACGAAAGGAAAACGTGTCCTTACAGAAGTATTTGAATGTTTGCTGTACATTGAACAGAGCTTGCACAATGTCTATTATCGTTTGGCAGCTATAGCACCGTTCAGCGTGGATGCACCCACGTTGACGCTTGGTGATACATCACCATCCCGGCGACTCACGCCCGTGATCAATGATTAAACAAACCCTTGCGATTGCTGTAGTAGTTAAAGGTGAGAGCGTAATCAGAGAATGCGGCGCGACAGCCAGAGGAGCGTCGCTGATTCGACGCAGGACTTGAGCTAAGGTCGCCTACCCGCGACATGTTAAAGAGTTATTGAACGCCACAGCCGGACTAGAGGGAAACGCAACGCGCGTGGTGTGTCGCCTGTAGCCCGGCCTCAAATTTTCTCGGGGCGGGAAACGCTGTTACAGCCAGGCGAGGCCGGCGCGCATCGCAGAGCTATTTGGATATGGATGGATGCTATGAGCGAGGCCGACGCTTTGGCTAAGGTCACCACCTCGCGGTGTGTTAAGGCGTCGCCAAAATTTCACTTCACCTATTGGAAACGCGCCGAATGTGACGGACTCGTAGCAACGACGCGTTGCAGGAGCTAATCGCAGAAGCCACGGTCATGATGCACCATGAAGCTCATTCACTTTGCCGCTCCCAAACGCCGACAACACCCCGCCGAACAAGAGCACTGTGTGAGGAAAGTGGTAGATATAACAGGCACGTTTGTAAAGCCTCCGGAGTGTGTGACCGTGGCGCAATGGATAGCGTCTTCGGCACATGTTGTCGCGGACCAAGAGGTCGTGGGGTCAACTTCCGCTGACGGAACTTTTTTTCCTTTGCCATTTAATCGTGTCCATTTTTTCGACGTCACTTCTGTGACGGAAATAAGTCACTGAAATCTTGGTGGACCCCGATGTAAAACACTTTCGTGTTGAAAAAGTCACAGTTTCGCCGCAAGGGCGACGCAATGAATACGATAGCAAGAAATTGGAATGTCACACGAAGAACGACAAGCAGCTAGATACTTGTAGCACGCCGCTGAAGCACAAAGACGGATGGTCGACAAGAAAGAGCAGGTATACACAAGACAAGCGTGTACTAACTGCCGCAGTTGTTACGTCTTTGTGTTTGAGCAACGCGCTGCAAGTGTCGACAATGCAGAACCAGACGCTCTTAGATATTTATATTTCTTTTTCTTTTAAACTTCAGCGCGTGGAACGACCCCTCTGCGTCTCCTGCCACGTGGTGGCGTTTTACCCAAGGTGTTCCCGGAGTTCTTTTTTTAGGGGCGAAGCTCCTTAAAGCGGCACCCGTTCGTCCCTCGTCGTAGTCGTAGTCGTAGTACGTAACCAGTCTTACGCTTTGACCTCCAAGGTGGTGCCGGTGGGAGATTTCTCCTGTGCGTTGTTGAACAATAAAAAATTCGCAGCGTGCGCGTTAACTAAAAGCCGAATTCTTCTGTCTCTCATTCCCCATTAGCAGCCATTGGCATTTCTCCTGTGCGTGATTAAACAATAAAAATTTTGTTCAAAACGCCGTTGATTGATGAAATAAACCAACGAAAGACGCCAGATGTTTTCTAAAAGCAAAATGAAAAGACGCCAGATGTTTCTAAAGCAAAACGAAAAGACGCCAGCTGCTTAACGAAAGACGCCAGGTGTTTTCTAAAGCAATGGTTTTATAATCAAAACCATATCGCGATACAGGTTTGTAGTTGACGATGCTCGCTGCCGTCGGTGTGTGCTCGTATGGATAAGGATGCCGCTGCAACCAATGCAAGAACCACTTAGCTTGCATTTCACCGACCACAAAGCGGTCATAATGAAAGGACAACGGAAACCAGCAATAAAAGTTTGATAAAACATTTAATCAATCGTTTCACGTCATTTTTATCGGGCGAATTAACGGAAGAAATTTCACGGTTTAACCGATGATTACTTCCAGGAGCTTCGCCCAATCTCATCATCATTCACCTCGTGGATCTGCCGTCAATTTTTTTTTTCTTTCCACATCACGAGTGGGTACAGAAAGGGGCCACTTTTTTGTGCGCGTGTCAAGGGCAGTTTTCAAACTGAAAGAAAATGTAGAAGCGTTGCGGGATAGAAAACACGCTCAAGCTCCTCCGAGATCTGGGTACCGCCAGCGGTAAATAGTGTATATAAATAGCTTGCCGTTAATATGCCGGCGCAAGCACGGCGTGTGGTATATAGTTATCTAAGGCGGCGGGCTATGGGAGTGAGGGGTCACTGGTTCGAATCCCCGGTCAGGTGCTTCGGAATATTTTTCTGATTTATTTTTCTTTGTGCCATTATATATATATATATATATATATATATATATATATATATATATATATATATATATATATATATATATATCAATGAGAATAATAGTTCGATGGGCCAGTTGTCTTGGTTCAGCAATGGGTTGTAACACAACGGAGGCGTTGTCAACAAGGATAAAATATTTATTTAGTTCCCAACAGTTTCGGGAGGGGACCTCCCTTCGTCAGGGGTTGAGTTTTGACAATTTTTCTTAATTTGTCGTGTTGTCTTGTGTCGAGGATGTTTTTTTTTTTTCCTCTTTCCCATTTCCTCTTAGATGTTTTCGAAGGCGAGTGGACGCCGCTAGAGACGATAGTTTAACTCAACCCCTGACTAAGGGAGGTCCCCTCCCGAAACTGTTGGGAACTAAATAAATATTTTATCCTTGTTGACAACGCCTCCGTTGTGTTACAACCCATATATATATATATATATATATATATATATATATATATATATATATATATATATATATATATATATATATATATATATATATATATATATGTTGAGCATTATTTATGCGCTTCATCTTTTCATCTGTACATACTCATCATCACCGCTTGGGTTTTGGGCTGTGGGGATCATACTCGAGACAATAAAGACGAGTCTTGAGGGTCCTGTACGTTGTCTCACAAGTGGTGGGGGGTGCTGTCCGGTCCCCGGGTCCTCTTATGCCAACAGACCTTCCCCAGTTTCACCTCAAATACATCCATGGAGCTCCGTTCGGGTCGCCGCTTACACCAGCTGCGTTCAGTCATGTCGCAAGACGAGCAGCCCAGCACGGCAGCAACACCAATGCTCGCCCCGACGGCCGCTCCGACGGGCACCCTTTCCTGGATGGTCACCAGCCCTCAAAAAGATCCGCCAATGTTCGCTGGTCTTCGAGGTGAGGACGTTGACGACTGGCTTGAGGAGTACGACCGCGTGAGTGCCATTAACCACTGGAATGAGCCTTCGAAACTCGCACGCGTAGCATTTCACCTCACCGGCGTCGCCAAGACATGGTTCTTCAAGCATGCGACAGATTTCCCAAATTGGAGCTTTTTAAAGACGATAGTCTTTCTTGGGATACTCAAAACGCAAATATTTTGGTCTGTCTGTCTGTCTATCTATCTGTCTGTCTGTCCGTGACCCGATTCAGCTAGCTACAGGGCCAAAGTTTACCTAATTTCTGAACGCCCAGCCATCTTGAACTGGTATTTGCTTTCATACTTGGGAACATATTCGATCAAAAAGCAAATACTGCGCATACCTGAGGCCCAACATTAATATGTAAGTATCCGGTCGTGTGTTCTTTTATTAGAAAATACACAGATACGTAATTCTAAAGACCCTAGTGTATTTTAGGCTGTGCTGAAAATGCGAAGCTGTGCATGGACTGCGACGCTTTGCACGAAATGGCACTTTGCCGACGATAAAGTCCAGCCGCTGGCAGTGGCCCTTGGTTCAGCATAAGCTCATGTTTTTCGATGGCGTCCATATCTCGCGCAGCGCCGCCTCTATTTTATCAATGCCAGCCAGATGCGGCCAATGCAACGTAGAGTAGGCGCTGTCTGAGGCAAGGCAAAACATAGGAGTACGGCCGGCACAATACTATCGTCTTTCGACGACATTTGCAGCGAAGCACGCAGATACGCGGCCAATTTTTTACACTGCACCTACGCCACATTTTTGCAAACCCATCTGTGCGCTCCGATATCGCGAAGAAGAAGCTTGCTGAGCGTGTTCCGCACGAGGGCGAGTCCTACACTTCATACATCGAAGACGTTCTCACCCTCTGCCGCCGCGTCAACAGCTCAATGGCGGAGAATGAACGTGTGCGTCACCTGCTCAAATGCATTGGGAATGTCGCGTTCAATGCGCTTGTAGTGCAGAACCCCACTACCGTCGCTGATATTGTCACTACGTGTCAGCGCCTCGACGAGCTTCAGACCACACGCTTGCAACCTGTCATGTCCGATCTGAGGCCAAGCAACGACACAGAGCTACGTGCATTGATCCGCTCTATCATCCGGGAGGAGCTCCATGCATACACCTCGCCGTGCCATCTTGAGGTACGTACAACGCCTCCCGGGGCCGACCTACGTGACATCGTGCGGGAAGAACTGGCTTCCATGACGGGAACGCAAGTCCCGAGCCCGCATCCCACCCAACCGTCGCCGCCAACTTACGCTCAGATTGCTGCAGGGTCCTGTACGTTGTCTCACAATATATATATATATATATATATATATATATATATATATCCAGGACATGACGGCGATAATAAAAATCTTCCGAGAGTGTCCATATAATTGCTATCGCAATAATTAGGTCGCGTAAATATGGAAAAGCAAGAAGATAAATGTAAACAGGAGAACTTCGACGTTTGTGTTTCAAGTAACAAAGTTTGCGGAAAGCCGCGGGGCGATCGTTGCCAACATGTTGATTACAAGAGAGGTCATCCACAGGTATCGTTCGGAGGTAACCCGCCGTATCAACATAGCGGATAATATGTAGCGCTGCTAAGCTCGAGGACGCGGGTTCGATTCCCGGCCATGGGGGGCTGCATTTCGGTGGAGGCGAAATGGAAAAAAAAAAGAAAGAACGTGTACTCAGATTTAGGTGCACGTTATAGAGAACCAAAGGTGGTCAAGATATGTCGGGAGCCTCTCACTACGGAGTGCCTCATAATCATATCGAGGTTCGGACACGTAAAACCCGAGAATTTAAATAATTACGTACTTGAAATTGTTAAGCTGTGTTAATGTAAAACATGTCATGTTATTTCAAAATTTAAAGGAACGTTCTTGAGTTCAACAGCTTTATCAGTGATAATAGTTATATCAAAATCTATGTACCACTTCGACACATTAGCTGAATTGAAACTTTCTCAGCTTGATAATGGACAGTTGTAATTTCATGAAACAGACCAACACTATCTGCCAATGATATAATGTGAGTTACATGAGTGATTACCGTTACAGCGACGTTAATAGAAAGTAAATACAGCATGGTTCCCAGAACACCTTCCTGAGGCACAGATACTGTAAGAATAGCTACCAATAATATAAAGGAGCTGTGCTTGGTTATGAAGGCAATTTGAAATACAAGCGATGAAAATGTCGAGAAGGATAGTGTTTATGAGCATATTGAGCCATTTTTCACCGATATCTCTATCAAAGACTTCGGAAACCTATTAAAATGTTGCACCAATTTTTTTTTATTAATTATACACGCGGCGAATGAATAGACTACTGTAACCAAATGATTACCCGCAGAATTTTTGGCGCGCAGCTCTTATGCACCCGTTCCTGCGTTGAGCGACGTTGCCGTTGGCGTCGCCATAACCGATAGAGCGAACGAGGACGAAAGAGAGCGAACGCGGAGTCTGTCGACATCACGAGCCACTGGCCTCTAACCTAGTTTCTTCCTCCGTCACGCGCGCTGGCCCCTCGGTCGGAGCTCGTGCGCATGCAGGGCTGGCAGGTGCACTACGGCTGGCTTCGCTTGTCGTAACGGGGCTGTCGGCGTTTCGCTTGGTTCGCGACCCCCGAAAATGCACAGAGTAGTGTGCGTAGCACTCGAGCGCTGGCAGTTTCTGTGGCAATATGTAACAAATAGTACATTGCTACGATTGCGGAAAACCAAAACTTCGAACACAGTTGGCATTGCCCTAACACGAAGCTGCGCCCAGAATTCGCATTAGGCGGTATCGTAATCACCGGTGAATTTTTTTTATTTCTAAATATATGTTGGAGACTCGTTAGTATCGATTTTTTCCTACAGAAATTCCATTATTTAACCTTCGGAAGGGGTATCTTTTACAGTATTCTCCTTCACATATCGTAAAAGCATCTCATTATCCTGCTACTCATTACTGCATTGACGTCCCATACCAGGAGGACATGTGAAATTTTGTTTCTGTCTAATTAGACGGTGAAAACAACTGCATATGTCCGAGGTGAAATGCGTTTACACGCATCACATGGGGCTTAAGTGAAACGATTCAAGAAAGAGAGAGAGAGATGCAAGGAAAGGCAAGGAGGTTAACCAGACGCACGTCCGGTTTGCTGCCCTGCACTGGGGGGAAGGGGTAAAGGGGGGCGAAAAGAGAGAGAAGAAGAGAAGGAAAGAGAGACACACAGAATCACGAGCACACTTCGGGGAGCACATCCAGTCTACAGGCGGTCGCTCAGATTTGTTGAGTTCAAGTACTTCATTAGCGCTTTTGTTGCTTTCTGCGCTATCGAAGCGCACGTCCAAGGTCCTAGAATCTTCTGTAAAGAAAATGGTCTAGAGTCCAGTTGGTTCAAAGCCATCCGGAGTGGGCATCGCTGGGCGTCATAGCGAGTGCAGCTGCACAGGACGTGTTCGATGGTCTCTTCAGTTTCCGCAGGAGTTGCATGTAGAGGTGTTCGCCATACCGATGCGAAACGAGTACGCCTTTGTAAGTGCAACACCCAAGAAAGTTTCGCTTAACGTATATATCCAAACAACAAGAGCGTCGGATCTGATAGAGCTTTTTTTTTCTTTTTTTTTTTTAACTCAGAATTTCACGCTCGTATTTCAGAAAGGCGCTTTACTTTACAAATTCTTCTAAGCGAAAATTCTTGGAAATGCTGTATGATGCAAATCTTGAGAGAAGGCGCCCGGCCTGCGGCAAGAATAACTTAGGAACAAGGACAAAAAGCTGCCTGATTTAGGCCCTTTAGTCATGTATGTCCTATTTGGCATGAAAAATTGTGAAAAAAAAAAACAACTCTCAAGACTTAAAATACCATCTAATCAAGACGATCTTGAATGTTTGTCGTTTAAGAATGTTTGACTGCGTAGTAAAAAGAAAACAGAACCTGACCCGAGGCACATTGCGTGGAGGGCTTACCTTATACTACCGCACGGCGTGCGTGTGTCCCAGATCGTATCACGTCTTCATGGATTACAAACAGTTGGCACGAGCCTACAGCCAATTTCTCACAGCCAGCAGATCAAGGAACACTGGGGCCTGCTAGACATTTTATTTTTCGTTCTTTTTGTTTGTCTATTTGTTTGTTTGTTTTGAATGGCGCAGAATGCTTGTAAACACATCCACGATATATGTTCACAAGCACAGAAAGTCATTGTCAAACTCTTTCGGCACTGTACGCCTCTATTCAGGTGTAATCCCTTGAATAAAAACTCGCTCGTATAAGTGCAGCCCAAGCAGGACCAGGCCCATGGTTGAATCCCGTACCACGCCCAGAACCTATATGTGGTACAAACCAGCTTTATGCACAGATATATTAACTATTCCTACAGCATCTCCTGTAAGCTTTCTAGTGCTTTCTTTTTCGTTTGCTTATCCATTTCACTACATTTTCTGATGGTTACGCACCAGTGAGAGATGCCATTCCATTGAGGCACCGGTGCTGTGCAGCTATGAAGCTTTCTGAAATGTACGGGAGCGCGCCAGAATCCTACACTGAGTGACATGTGGTGCAATGACCCGACAAAAAGCTTGTTCAAATAGATATTAGTCAGCTCAGTGTCCGCCTTCACCGCGTAGGTTCCGAACCAGCGAAAGACAATACGACTTCAGCGCCACGCGAGAGAGAAAAGCCCGCTTTCGTCACTACTTTCTGCTAGCATTTGCGAACAGGTAAATAAATGAACTTTGGCATCCTGTAGCACGTTAGCGTGCCCCCCCTACCGAGCAGTGTTTCGCCTCAGCTGCTCTGAACAGAGGTTCTCGACACCAAAGCGATCGAAGCTCGTTGGGCTCTGGCGGCGCACGTAAGGCTCCTCCTACGCTGTGCCCTTCAAGCTGCTGGCACCTGCTGGCTGCGCTTTCAGCGCACCATCTTCCGCACCTGTTCCGGAACGGTATCCTCCAATCAGCTCGCCGCATTTGTCTCCGCCGGGACCAATCGAAAGTCCCCTCCGCACTTTCGTCGGAGCTCTCCTCACCTTTGGAAGGCCCTGCACGATATTAATTCTTAAGAGCGCTCGAACTTGCTTAATCAGTCTCGACGCCTGGAGCCCGGAGTCCCTAAGTATAGCCTGGCAGCGAATGCCGGCCACCGTCTGGGGACGAGTAACGACGCCACGTGACCGAACGCGCTTTGGCGGCAGCGCCATGCGATGCAAGAAACGAGACTGTTCCCGTTTAAACTATTAAAAACCCATTAGCCTGCGGGTACTTCGCAAACCAATTTTTCACAGTTAAGAGACGCGCGTCAGGGCGACCCGTCTTGCCGTGCGTCTATACGAGCCGCGGCCCTGGCAAGTGGCAAATGCGTCTGCCGATACCAGCGCCAGTGGCTCTATCCAAATGGCCCGCTTCTGACGTAAGAGATGCGCGCTATCTTCGCGAGATTAAAGCCGCGGGCGTGCGCGGAGCGGATGCGCCGTCAGGAAGGGGGCGTGCACCGCGATGATCAGCCGTAATGGGAACCCGGCGAGCACAAATAGCAGCCATCGCGGTCCTGTCTGCCGCCGATGGGAGGCTGCCGCCGCGTGGCAGCGGATGATGAGCCCCGTCGGCAAATTGCAATCTCCGACTGGTGAGAACTTCGGGTGTAGGCCCCGGTTTAGGTGATAATCATGCAACGAAACACGCGCTCGTGTTTCAACGGAAAGAGTTCCGCCAGCACGCGCAAAATGCTCCCTGGTCGTGGTTAATCAAGCGTTTTTATGCTCTACTCGGTCGGTAGATATGCCGCTTCAAGAAAAAGCGATGACGGCATACGTTAAGCTTACAGAGATGAGCTTATCGGGACGTGCGCTGCCTACAAGAAGTTATTTGGAAGAACATTCGAAAGTAGCGCCCTAGCAGAGATTTCGCTATTTCTTTCCTCTTCGCGTTTACGAGTCTACGGAAGGGCGTACGGTGACTACCGGTAGTACTTAGGGGCCATTCCCCGAGCAGGATCGCGTGTCAAGCACTATTTGCAGATATCTTTCTGAAATATGTCTACATGGAGCCTCATATTCACTGACTTTCACGACATACATGCGAGGCAGTTTCATTCAGATGGAATCATAAGCACCGCCTCATTTTCTTGCTCTCTCCACCTTATTTACTGTTGTTTCGCTTATTTCGTCCCTGGCTTCCCATACGCTGTGATGTTCAAACATTCGTCACTCCAAATTGAACTCTGTCAGTAGACGCAAAAGAAAATGTAGTCATTCAAAAAAAAAATGAAAGCCATCAGCAAGGGCAAGGAGCACTGCGCGTAAGAACCTCAGCCTGGGGTCTCAACTTCCCTAAGCGACTCAGCTCATACAGGGCACATTCACACGAAGCCCAACATTGGTCAATGTTGTTTGAAACTGCACGAAGGACTTGGTGTGGGCAGCCCTGTAGCACTGTAAGGAAAAGAAAAAGTTTCCGAGAAAGATGAAAAAGATATGCTGGGACACGTGTTCTACACCAACACAAACTCTGTTCGTTAGCGAACAGTTGGACAGCCCTCTTTCTAATCAAAATATGCGTCAGACATGCTCGCGGACTATCTTATGTTTCTATACTTCAGTTAATAACTCTGGCACCTTATGAAGCCCTGGCACGAGTCGCTGCCCTACAAAGCTGCAGGGGAGGTCATTGCAACACATCTTAGTAGGCAACGATCCTAATCAGTGTTCGTGTCATAATTTTGGGGACGATGCAGAGCGTACGTAATGAAAAAATAATTCAGGTACGCTTTTATGGTTCGTACCACAAATCCTTCCACCACCCTTAAAGGGGCCCTGGCACACTTTTTCAACATGGTCAGAAAAGGCTGCCGCTCGGTAGTCGAGGCTCCTGAGAACATGTGTGCCAAGTATTATAGCGCAGCACGTGGTCTGCAATTTAATTAATTCTCAAAGTCAGCTAGAAATCACTCCCTCTTCTCTCGAAAAATGACGCCATAAACCCGCATAACCGCGCCATAAACCCCAAGTCCATGGCCATTGGCTGATTTGAGCGTCGTTAGCTGCATAGTTACCACGGCCGCTGCGAGAGGCCGCCACGTGCCTGCGTGCGCGCTCGCTGTCACACAAAGTAAGCTGCTCGTTCGAAGAAAAAAAAAGCGCTCAAGGTCATGGCGCGCGCTGATGAAAAGACGTAGCTTCTTGACCCCCCTAGTCACCCCCCCCCCCCCCCCCGCCGCCTTCTCTGCGTTGCTTTCAGCGCGCTCGCTCGTACGAAAGGAGAGGGAAAACGCTGAAAGCGTGCGATAAAACCCTGCAACGCGGCTCGTACTTAACGGATTAAAAAGTATTTTACGGCAGTCAATTCGTGAGCCAATAAACTCCTTTAATGTAGTAATTCGATGATTACATTGAAAAGTGTTGCAGGGCCCCATTTAACACACCTTTACACCCTCCCGCACCTCACGCACATCCCACTCCACTTCTAAAGAAGCAAAAAAAAAAAAAACTATAGCGGCGCATTGTAGCATAGAACAAACACGCGTGGACCAACACTATCACTCGTTTTCTTTGCTGAGGCTGTCACACAAGGCAACATTGATCTTGGGCTAACAGCATATCTTGAGAAACATATTCACCTGCTGTTGCAAAACACGTTGCCCAGCGAGAATATGTGATGTAAGGCACAAGGGAATGCAGGAAATTTTTATAGCAACCTGTGTTGGAACGACCCTTAAAATCTGTTACGTTTCGCTGAAGTGTTCTGAACCACGTTGACCATCCGCAAAGAAAAACATCGATGAGCAATAATAATAATAAGAAGAAGAAAAAAAGGACTGCGTGAGGAGGCATTTTTAGCAGCGATGTAGTATACCGATGTAGTATACCGATGTAGTGATGTAGTATACCGCACAAGACTTATGGACTGAACGGAGGAGGGGGGGATTGATCGAAGGCTCGTTTCTTTATTAAGCAAGTTGATTTTTCATCCACTTTTATTCCTTTCCATTTATGTCATAATTAATATACAACAGTTAAAAACTACAAACAATACCTTCAAACAATACCCTATACCTTCCGCTTCATTGACTGTTTCATTAAGACTGATGGACTATGACGTTGCGTGTGTGCGATTTGTCTCTCTCTTTACTTGTCTTTCAAACTCCCCCAACTTTCGTGTCTTTAGGCTCTCTCTCGTTTTACTTCGTTCCTTGAAAGTGTATTTAGTCCGAACACGAAAAAACGTTTACAAGAGCCGTTTCTAAGTCGTTTTAATCTGCTGTCCCGTGCCTAACTCAACCCACACCATCAGTAACTCGGTGTTTTGCTGTGCCCTCGCCTGCGCGAAATTCGCGTTCATCGAGATTGGTACACGGGAAACGATAATGCGAAATCCGCATGCGCGTGTATCGAAACCCCGAACAATTAATTACAACGATCACTTCATGCGAAATGGGATCGGTATGCAGCTTGGGGCACTCTACCATACATTTTAAGTGACACCAGCCAAAGTATGGCGACATTAGCACAAGCATGCATCGTCACCGCATGTCTTGCGCCATAAGACCTGCTTTATATCAGTCACCCTATCTTCGAAGCATTTCGCTATCTAAGAGACCCCGATTTCATTCGCTTTCCCCATCACTGTCCGAGGGCACTCTGACGAAAGTTTACTTCACACGGCTGTGTCAAGGTACACATATCCGTGGCGCGCGGTTATTTACACTGCACTAGACATCGGCTAGGGGGGCACATTTTACTCAGATTATATGGTAATTATAACCTGACGATGATTACAAAGCAGCTAATCATCTGCCAGTACAACTTTTACGCAGCTATCGGCAATCTGCTAAAATAATTGAAAATTCTTTGAAAGCCAGTCACTTCCATTCTGTAAACCTAACATCTGCTACATCGATGGTGCAAAATCCTCCGAAACGAAACTAATTAGTCTTTTTCCAATATTTATTCATCTCTTTCTTCTGTGAAGCAGGAGAATGTGCATTCACGCTTGTTGAGGGATTAGGGCATCGTCTTCTAATATGTGCTTCGCCGTGTGGTTTCCGCAAAATTGTAGCCGAAGTTTCGCTGCTCAGAGGCAAGAACAGTGCGCAAGTATTTCCGCCGCGTGGCGCGAGCACGGCGCTTATAGAGCGACGCGGGGACGCCGGGGGTGTTGTTTAGGGAGGGCCGCCTCGCAGCGGGCTTCCCTTTGTTCCTTAGGCCGAGAGGCGAAAAAATAGTAGTACAGGCAGGCGCGTGCTTTCCTCACCACTGGGGAAAACCCGTAGCGCTGCTTCAATGGAATGACCGGAGAAAAGGATGAGTTCACGGGCCGCCTCGGACCGGGGGGCACAGCCGCCGCAGCGCACCTGGCAAAGAGCCACTTTGCTCGCGGATGCAAATGAGCAGGAACGCGCGGGGTTAGCTTTTATCTCGAATCACGCACTTCCCGCGCTTTTCGGGCGCGCTCGCCGGGGTCCAATTAAGACGTCGTTGGCGCTCGCAAGGCGGCGCCTCCAATGGCACGCCGAGAGCCGGCCGGGTCCGTTGAGGCGCCATATTTCACGATCGCATCCGCTCGCATTCACCGGTCGCCTGACACGCGGTAGCTATGATTCCCCCCCCACTCTTTCAGCATGCGTGCGACTCGCGCGCTGCTCGAACAACGGCTCCGTTGTTCGCCGCTTGAAGGGGGAGGAGGCGGCGTCTCCGAGAGCACGGGTGGCGATTAATCAGCCATCATTGTCACGGTCCGAGTCGTTTCGAGCTCCTGGCGGCGCGAATAGGGCTGCGCGTGCAATTATTGCATCCACCGGGCTTCTCTTCGCACGTGCGTCGTCAGCGCCGGGGGAGCAGCCGCGGAGGAAGCAGAAGCAAATGGGGCGAGCCTCTCCCCGTCAACTCGTTGGTGCCCACCCTCTTCCACAACCGCGTCCCGCTTGGGAGACGCCGACGCTCTTGGCGAGCGCCGATCATAACTCACCTTGGACGCTTCGCGGGAAAAGGCCGTTGGTTGAAGCCGTGGTGGTCCGGGAAAAGAGCGCAACTTGCGCTGTTGTGCCGCCGCAACTCGTGTGACAGCGCGCATCGTCGCCGCAAAAGTCCGACGCCACGCGCGCCCGTGGTCTGAGGCGCAAACAAATGCGCCGCATCGGCTCGATTTATCACGGCAACGCAGCACAACTAATGGCCAGGCCGGTTTATACGCATCCGCGAGAAGCTAGCAACTATCAGAAACTCGCCAAGCTCACTATGCAGCCCAGTTACCTGGTGGTCTTATTTGCGCTTGATAACTGCTGCCTGCTAGAAGCAGGAGCACGCAGACCGACCGCCCTCGCGCAAGCGGGGAAGAACGAACAAAACGATCTGCTTTCTTTTTCTTCAGCGGGACGCGCAGGGGGCGACTCACTTTTTGGCTTTAGAGCAGCCGCTTTCGGGGCTCCCGTGCGTGAAATCCCGTCGACGCTCTTGTTTCAGAAGTTGGCACCTAAACAACTTTCTCTGCGCAACTGGAATGAGTTAGTTCACGCTAGTGTACGATTTCGAACGCATCTTCGGCTACGATGGGTATGCTTGACTCATACCCATATTTGGAACCCGGATAGCTTCGTTCCGTTTGTGTTGTTGCGAGAATAAGTGAACGGTTTTAATTTGCTGGTAACTCGCTGGGGTGTTCACTATGGGCCCTCTCCAGCTTAGCACGAGGGCGTGAGTTTGATTCCTGGTGGTGACATGAGCTTTTCACAAGAAAGTGGGTCCAGATTCGCTTGCATATGACGATTCCGGCGGCCGTTAAAGAAGTCTGAGTGATCGACGGTAACCTTCCTTCCCCTTTGGTGTATCTGATAGTGAAGCATTGATTAGAAGACGTAAAGTGTCATTTAATTACAAGCTCGACTAAACGTGTAGAAGCTCCGAAATACCTTTATCTCGAAGTTACAGTCCTTAAGCTTGTTATAGCCGTCGGCTGTGTAGCGTGGTCTTACGAAATGTTTTACTACGTCCCTGGTAAAGCTGTATCGTTTGCCAGTTGGTTTCCTTGTGCGGGTGAACAAAACATGCGCATTATTGCGCTAGGGAAAAATGTAAAAGATTGTTTTGTTTCAGTAAGTTGATGTACTTGGCAGAAAATTTTGTGAAAGTAAATTAACTTTAACAGTGAGGAAAACGGAGTTGAAACAGTCTTTTCTGAGGCAAGGATACAGTCATTCAGAAATTAGCTAAAAAGTAATTTTTTTTCGAGCGTGGCTCACGGTGCTTACTCGAGACGATAAAAAAGATATATTAAAACTGTTGTCTGGGGACATTTGCAGAAATGAAACATTCATCGTCAGGAGATTACGGTCAGTGCCAGTAAATGCCGGCTGTAAGAACATACATATCTCATCAAGGTTTATCATTTCGGCAAAATATGAGAAAATGGTCAAATTATTTTGCACATCCAGTCGTACACTAAGTTTAGTTCGGTGGTGACATCTTATATCTGCTCAACTAAAGATTTTAGTGCCGCATTCGACACGAGTACCTTAAAAGAGCAGTTGACACTACGCACTGCCTAGAAGCAGACAATCCGACATTCGAGACGAGCGCTATACGACTGCAGCCCACTGCTTCAAGCAGGGGCTGGTTGCTGGGACCGACAAATATGCCTCCGGCGATCGCAGAAATTGCTCGTCTTCGCATGCATGGGTCACGTCTGTCCTGCGTGCCGTGGTATACAACGCTGCGGCTGTATCGCGACGCAATGGCCTCAAGCTTCACTACGGCACTTTTTCCGTTCCCCTGCTACCAAGTCAGCCGAATCCTCAAGTTTTTGGAGCAGCACGCCCTACGTCTCAAACACGCCGAAGTGCCGACGACACGAGTGAAGCTGGAAACTGCCTGTTAACAGCCGTATCACTGTAAAACTCCTAACACGTTTATATAAATTATTGTTCGTACCTGCAACCACATTGCCATGAGGTCGCAGGTACGATTGATTGGTACGTTGAAATTTGGGTCTAGGCATCCATTGGACACCTTAATGACGTTAAGCTTCATTAATGGCTCAAGTAACATTCAGCCGCTATATACTGCATAAATAGATAGTCCAATATGCATGATGGAAAGGCACCTGTCAACTGCGTGGTAAAAATCGACACTAGAAGAGAAATTTGCATCGGAATTTAGAAAGGATTGGTCTTTAAGACTGCCCAAAGAACTTTTTTACTATACGCTTGCGTAAAAAAATGAAATTAACGCAGAATTTTCCACCTTTAAAGGGAACGAATGTGGCGCTTTATTCACGGGGATAGAGCAAATGCATTATAGTGTATAGGCAACCTATTTCACATAACTTAGGCTATAGACTATATAATAAATTGAGACGACCCTGGTCTCTTATCGTGCAGCGAAGTTACAGTGCATGGGCCTTATAAAAAAAGCGGTAGTGGCGGTGAGCAGTCGAACCCACCATGCATTACGCGTTTCTATGATGTGTTATTTCTAATGAGCCATCGCGACGTCCGCTTAATCTCGCCGTAAGCACAAAGCTGGCGGTAGAAACATTATTACCTCACGCAATATTCTGCAAGAAACACGAAAAGCAGCGCCTTGTCGTTAACGCGCTAAAAGTTGCGATATCGATGATTATTCGCGTATCCATAGTCTCAGCAAAAGTAAAGGAGACAAGCGATCCGTAACGACCTTTGCGCAACACGTTCTGTTAGGATGCGCCTTTTTCTTTGCACCGTTGTTGTTGTTCGCTTGTCTTGAGGCGCGCTTTAGCAACGCTTGTCGCGGGGCTGAGTTAGTGCCTGCCTCGCGCAGGAAGCCAACGTGGCGCGCGCGTTTCCCTTCGCGCGGCTCTCAACGCCGCACAGTTTTGAGCGCTTGCTTCTCGCTCGCCGAGAAGCGCGCGCATAAATCAAGCACTGGACCACGCAAAACTAAGAGGCCTCTGTTTTGAGGGGACGTTCCATCGGCAGCTGAGCGCCGGAAAGGGGGTGAAAAACTTGGTTAGTGGTGGCCACCGAGGGAGACTGCAGCGAGAGCGAGGCCGGAGGGGGGGCTTCGCCTGCTGACTTTATATTTACGGCGGGGTCGCTTGACCCACACTGGCAGCGGCGCGACGCTGCGTACCTGCAGCCGAGAGACGCGTGCCATACCGCGGCGGCGGTTGCCGCCGGTAGAGGCGGACTGCACACTGAGCTGCTGCTAATTAATCCAATTATTCACCGGCCATTAGCGGCGTCCGGATACGCTCGGGGCACCTGCGTTTGGGGCGCGTTATGTGTGCGCCACGCTGCGCGCGCCAGCTTTCGCTCATCGCAACCGCCGACGTCGGGCTCAGCCGAGCTCGGCCAAGAGCACGCCGTTGCTGGCGTTGGACGCCCGAGAAAGAGGGAAGGAGCGCGCGACAGGCGCCCGTGATGACTGGCCGCGCATCGACGGGTCCCCCTCTCTCTCGCGCTGGCGACGAGTTCTCGACGAAACAGCTTTGAATCAGTGCGTGCTGTCTCCGTGCGAGGAGTACGCATGCGTCTTGAATCTCATGATGCCGCAAAGGCGCGCAGCATAGAGCCACGCGTGGCCCTTTTTAGAGGAAGCGGGTCGTCGATAAGAAGAGCTGGTTCGAAGCACGAGCCACTTTTTTTTTCCTTTTTGGAAACCGCTCCTTATACAGCGATCACTAATGGGGGGAACAGGAGTAATGATGCTTCTGAAGGAGCTCCTCTGCGCTTGGGATTCCCAGCACGGACAGCTAGCTCATTTCTGGCAGACAGCGCACGGCAACGGCAGACGGCTTTCGCCGCGGGTGGAAATGGCCCTCAAATCATCGGGAAACGTAGTTGAACGCCATTTCGTACGTCAGGCGCATATTGCGTTTGTACGGAATACTTGCTTGGGCATCGCCGGGAGCTGGCGTTGCTGAGCGTCGAGTATATGGATTATAACTCACGATGAAATGGAGCTCTATGATGCAATGAGTCATGACACGCAAAGCTCTTAGGTTATACGAAGCACGGACGCGCTACTCTGTTGCTGCGCTGAATGGAGTGCTGTAGCCGACTGTAATGCACGACGAGAAAATGTTCCCTTAACGCGGGCCGTACCGCTTGCATTTAAGCATGCATACACTGGATGACAGTAGCGCGTTAGGTAACAAGATATACGATAAAGCGTGCGACTGAAGATACACTGTTCTTTATTGCGCAATTGTACGCATGCAGTGCGCGAAGCGTGTTCATATCGGCTAACGTATGCGTTGTAAAGCATTGTAACGATGAATTTCACCGCAGCGTTGAGTTTAATCCCGGAGACGAAGTGCTGCTGTCGACGCCAACGCGAGTTCCTGGCCTGTCTGAGAAGTTCCAGTCACGTTTTATCGGCCCCTACGCAATTGTCGAGCAAACTTCTCCTGTTAACTATCGTGTAACCCCGGCTGTCATGCCTTCCGACAACCGCTGTCGTGGCACAGAGGTTGTCCACGTTTCCCTGTTAAAACCCTTCATAAGACGTAAACCTTCGCCATAAACAGCGGCCTTTGGCCGCTTCCGCGCGAGGGGGAAAATAGTGTGAGCACAATTTCACAGCGTTTGTCCTTCATCTTCTTCACCTGTATATATATTCATCATCACTGTGAGCGTCTTCTTCGTTCGAAGAATTAGTCAGGCGGCTCTGCTGAATAAACGGCGTCGAGAGCCCACGATGTCGCTGCTGTCCTGCAGTATCACTTTTCATAATGAATGATAGAAAGAAATGAAACTGAAGCAAGCAAGATTGCTTGGTTCAGTCACTGTGAAAACAAGTATTATATTCTTCCTTCTGTGCAGGTCGTGTGCTACTAGCACTTAGTGACCGCTAGTTCAAAACTATAACTTTCAGAGCGAACTGAACTCTCAGAACGACAGTATAACGCACATCTTCAAAGCGCATGCACATGTTGCTACTGTTGCACGACTTCCGCACATCAGGGAAACCATCCTTCGTAACTTCGATGGAGGAGCTACATTCAAACTGGTTGTTTCAAGTACACAAGCCATTCATACATACCTCGTTCCTCGACTTGCTTTGGCTGTTCGTTCCAGTGCAGCATCGATAGCACAACCATCGATATGTTACTGTTGGCGTTTTTGATTGATATTCGCTCCGTGGATTTTACTCTCGTGCATTGAGAATATTCGAAAACAGTGGCACATGCATTTTAAAAATACGGGCATTTTAACATTTTTCCTGAAGCTCTGCACACTGTTCGATTTGGGCACTAACGTACACATGAATATTCGGTACGTAATTACGATAGACAAACATTTACTACGTTCTCACAAATCGGTCGCAGCATGTTTTGTAGTGACCCGGCAAGGCAAGCAATTATGTTTAGTCGCTGAATGTGCTTATCGGCACACGATAAACCGATCATGCTCAGTGACAAGTGCCCGACAGTAAATGGCCCCAAACGATATCAACTCGCATGAACATGGGTAAAATGAGCGGTGCAGCTTTAGTACTTTTCATAGTATTAGAGATAAATTAATTTGTCCGAATCCCCCTTTACCCGCCTAAAATAAACAACAAAATTAAATACCGCTAATCGCTCGGCAAAAAGTTGTGCCGCGAAGTTGTGCACTTATAGAGCATGCTACGTGTGACGCTCAACAATGCTTTGGCAATAGGACACGTTTCCTGCTGCTCGGACACCGCAGCGCCCTTTCAAAGCCCCGAGCCGGCTCGGCATAGCAACCCTGTCCGCAAACGCCATTGTCCGCCAAAACTGCGGGGGCCGGGATAACACTGGGCGCTGGAGCAGAGCTCGCTTGTCTGACACTTGTCTGGATCATTAACGCGAGCCTGCATTCGTCCTTTTCTCGGTGGCTGACTGATTTAAGGGGTGAATTATTAGCCGCCGAGCTGTGCTCAACCGGCGGCGGGGGAGGGTGTCGGGGCCTCGAGTCCGGCACAGCGGACGCCATATATGAGGCGCGGCGTGCGAAAAGAGCGCCTGCCGCCGCCGCCGCCGGGGACGGCTGCCGCTCGCACGTCAGCCGCAGCGGCGCCGCCGGCCTGGCACCAAATGAGGCGCGAACACGGATGACGCATGAGTCCCCTTCCTGTTTGCACCTCGTCGACGTAATTAGTTAGAGGAAATGCGGCTTTGTTTATGCAAATTAGGGACGCCCAAGAACTCGCTCGGCGCGGAAGAATGGCGCGATGCGCGCGGCGGTCCTTTGCCGCTGCTGCAGCGCCACACGTGCGACACCAGGCTCACCTGCGTCGACAGGGCCGACCGCCCTTGAGCGGCATCCCGCGAGATGGTTCACAGCGTTGCTGCGATCCACGACGACACGCTCATCCTTGGAGACGTACGCTTTGGACATCACGTGCACCAGCTGCTGTCTATGGCGCGAATAAGAAGAATGCAAAGAGATCGCTTAATCGGTGCAAGGCTCTCGCCCTTCTTCGAGCTTCACTTTAATGTTGTCTATTCTGGCTTGCTCTCCTTTTCCCAGAAGCGACAACAGAGTGGGCACGATGCCCATTAAATATTCTAAGACTCTCTCTCGTCTGTACACCACCCTTTGAATTTTTAATTCGAGCAGGGCTCTCAAAAATTACATTCGAGATGTGTTGCAATCAGCTTCTTTAAACGCACTTCGAAGTGGCAATTGTTAGTCGCGCGATAAGACACATTGTCGACGTTCAAGAAGAACGTAAACTTTATTTCCGAATCGATAAGATACGAGTGCGGCGTTTTTTTAGCGGGCCTGGGCCCCCGCCACGGTCGCGGTTCCGAGACCTTGTCTCGAAGCGGCTTCCTCGGCATGCTGGACGGCCCAGAGCTAATTTGAGAATTTCAAGCGTTTCGATCAAAGCCTTCAAGGTGATCGGAGACATCTCAATATTATTTGAATCCCAACGTGGTTACAACAAAATTGATTATAAAGCTTATTAGTGAATATTATTCGTTTACTAATCGCGCATGATTATTCATCGAGCAAGTATCGTCTGAATAAATTTTTTTTATTTCTGAATAAAGTTTCTTCCTCCTCTCCTCCTCATCTTCCTCCTCCCCTTTAAGTAATATAAGTTGATAGTTTATATATATATAATCAGTTACGGTCGCTGTCACGGTCTACGGTGTACAATTTGTACTATAGGTGCCTCCTCGGCTCCGCAAGAGGAAACGCGAACGTTATCAGGTAACGAACACTGACGTGAACGACACACCCTGGCACCTGCATTCTTACACCGCCAGAACGAAATAGTTTCACACATCGCGTTGCCCCTTGCATGCAGAGACGACACACAGTCTTTGATGCCGACTTCACACACTTAGGGAAGGCTTCGTTCAAAGAAAATACCACGTACAGAGTTTTTCACGCACTGAAGCATTCAAGGACACCTTTGTGTAGCTAAAAGAACCCAATAATACAGAAAGTGCTGCCGATTCCAGATTTACTGACAGCCACGTTTCTGAGCACGCCCTTAACAATGTACTCTCTCATGCTATGATAAAAGGACATATAAAAATTATTTCCAAAAAAAAAGTAGTTGCTAAACAAACATGCATTTCGTAAGTGTGTTGCGTACCAAGATTGCGTCAAATTCGAATTCACATGCAGGTTACGTATAATCGTCACCATGAAAAAAAGAGGGAAAAAAGAATCGGTGTTCCCTATCATACAGCTCGTGATCAGGATTCGGTAATTCAAACTACACGTATTTTCGATGAAGCTACGTTGCACAACATGCGCCGCGGCAACAGGAATATTGCAAATATATTGCATAGCGTGGCCATCGTTGCCATCAGCCCGAACCGAGTGAATATAAAAACGACGTAACAAATCGTTCTAAAAGCTCGGTACATATTGATGCAATAAGGAAAGAAAACGCTAACCATGTGACTAAACAATTAAGACCGGCTCTCTTGTCGATATTTAATGTATGTAAATAAAAAAAAACATACATGAAAAATTACTACGCCATGTTGCAAACGCAATCATCTCCTCCCCGTGTGTCCATAGGGGCTGATAGTTACAATTACAACTCTAGAACAGGAAGGTTTAGCTGCTCATAACCCAATATTATTATTTCTTTCTGACGCTCTTTTTTTTTTTGTTATTTTGGCATATTTTCCGCTAAGATCCAGTGAAGCTATGTAATACATTATCTCTCGCGCACCCTTGAATCGACCGATATTTGAAGCAGCGCCAAATGGGCTGCTTTACGGCAAGGTGCCCATTCCGTGACATCGCCGCCGTGGAGATATAAGTTAAGATTCGTCAGTACTTGTGGAATAGTGCAAGTAAGGGTGAGAAGTGTGTGAGGCTCTTCTCATAATAATAATTGTTGGGGTTTTACGTCCCAAAACCGCGATATGATTATGAGAGACGTCGCAGTGTAATGCTCCGGGAATTTCGACCACTTGGGGTTCTTTAACGTGCACCTAAATCTAAGCACACGGGGCTCTAGCATTTGGGCTCCATCGAAATTTGGTCGTCGCGGCCGGGATTCGATCCCGGAACCTACGGGTAAGCAGTCGAGCGCCATAAACACCGCGCAGTGCAGGCTCTTCTCATGACTGATGATTGTGGATATTCCATTGTTCAAGCCGGGGAGGGTGTAGGGGACACGGTGAACTGTGTACACCTGTATGTGAACAGCTCTATAAAATTAAACATCCAGAATGCAATATCCATAAAATCTATTTGCTTATAAATGAGCATTGTTGAAATGAATTATTTTTAAATGGTGCGGTTTATCTCTCAAGGCATGGGACTCGATAGAACACATGGTGCGGGCTTCGGCAATAATCTACGTTGATAAAGCTTAAGTTTGCGATATGCAGTTTTCTGCAACAAACCACCTTTTTAAATAAAATAAAATGAAAGTACTGGCCACTTGGTTCCGTTATTGGACCGCATTACACTTACGCGTATACCACACGTCTCCGATGAGTGAACGTTTGGGAAAGGTGGTTCTGGGTGGTGTTAGCGCGTGCTCATTTTTGCGTGCAGGCGTTCGCGAGGTCGTGTTCGACCTCGAACGCCGTATACGGACCAAAGGGCATACAGGGATCATAATGGTTTTATTGGCTATATTTTTCCTTCGCGAAGAAGAAGAGGAAAACGAATGGACGGCCGTCTTCCACCGCGTCGTAATTATCGAGTACACGGTTCTCACGCACCGCCCGAGCACCCTGTATGTCCGAGCGGGTAGCGCTCTTCAGCAGCAGCGAAGGTAAATACATTTTTTCAAATATTTCTTCTTCCCGTGCACTTCTCGCTTCTCTTTGAGGACGTAATAAATGAAGGACTGGGGCCCGCATCAGTGGGGGGCGACTTCCAATTCTCAAACACACACAACGGCGGCTCGCGCGGATCCCGAAGCACGCGAGCTGCCTCCGTTTCATTGCGAAGACGCTGATCTTTCGTGGCCGCATGCAGGTGGAATAACAAAGGAGGGAAAAGTTTCTTTTTCTTTCTTCTCGCGCCGTTTCGCCAGTCAGACTTTCGTATTTCCGTAATTAATCGACGTTTTCGCGATCTCTCCTTGTTAAACGAACGTCTTAGTGATCGCTAATCGCGTTAATTTGGCACGCTAAATGAAAAATTATTTATCGCTCAACGCGCCGCCTCCGCGCGCGCGCAATCTACAACAAAATGGCGCGCGCGCGCGCGCGGCGGCCCCTTGCTAAATTTCTGGTGATGCATCGCCCCAACTTTGTGCACGGGCGCGCGGATGTTCTTGCATTGTTTCGCGTGATTTATTGGACAGGCCGGTGTTATAAATACGCATCCGCGCGCGTTCAGTGAAGAACCAGGCGAGCGCGCGGGCACACAACAATAACGCCGCCCGGCGAGCCGAAATTGTAACTAGTAAAAGAAGTCTAGTACCATTTAGGAGAGGGACAGGGTCAGCAACACGTGGAGTCATTAATAACGAGCGCGCGCGTGCGGTTCGCAACTTGCGCGCAGCACTCTTGGAAAAAGCGCGCGCCGAGCAAGAAAAAGTTAAAGTGCGCATGCCACATTAGAGAGTAACCCAAGCACGCTGAGGACGCGCCGTGCATCTGAGTAAACCGGGCTCGCGCGGGGAGTGCGACGGGAAGATAAGTCGCCAGCGACATCTCGCTGTGAATCGTTTAATTAATGTCGGCCCAAATGACAAGCGCAAGATTACGACGCGCGCACGTGACAGCGCCCGAAGGTGCGATCCCCCGCGCGCACCGTAACCAACCGCGGGTTCCGCGCAGTCACGAAACAGGTCCATAACTGCTACTGCGGAAAAAATATGGACGAAGCTTCGTGTGTCCGTCGATCTGAGCTCCTTATACTTACTTAAATTCGCCAGCATTTGTGTGCCTGCCCAACCAGTAAACCTGTCCGACCTTCTGTCACATATACGGCGTAACGCTATGAAAACATAATGTATAAAACAAAATATTAATAATAAAAAAAAACACGTTGGCATGCTTCGAACCTAGGGCCCCACACTCAGATGTCGAGCGTGTTACCCACCGAGCGAAGCATCAACTTTTCTTTTCGTGGTATTCATTATAAACGCACTTAATGTAGATACATAGCAAAACAAAATGACCAAAGCCGCCTTTACAAGCAGCCACGCTTACGGAGAGCGAATATATATGAACCATATGAATGTGTTTTACCGGCGGAACTACACACGACGCCATGGCAACGGCAGGTAGAGGAAAGGCGCCGTGCCATGCCGCCCGACTACGGCGTTTCTGGGAAAGCCGCAATGCAAAACAAGCGCGGAAAAAACGAGCGCGTGATAATGGGCATCAATCGGGACAAAGAGCGCACTACACGCCTAAAAACAGCATCACATGACGAAGAAAGAGCCGGTGATGTAGACAATGCAGTCAAAAGATGGAAAAAAAGATAACCAGTTTGACATCCGCGACGTCACGAAATTGATCTGCAGAGATTTCGGCGCGAAATTTAAAAATAAAACTTTGACCTTAATTTTCTCTTCTAATAATTAACCTATGGTGTGAAAATAACGACATTAGAGTTTTCAAATAATTCAGTCTAAATTGATTCATTGTTTCAATTTCGTGTTGACTTAACGTGTGCCTCGTGCCACGGTAGCCTTCCTCGGTGCATCGTACGTTTTGTAGTAAATTATGAGGTATGCAGGGTACATTAGAAGCAATGATTCAGACAGCGATGCCATAATTTACATGCTGCGTCAAGGTTCCGGCAGCCTCTGAAATGTTGGCTCAGTGGTTAAGGAGTTACGGTGCTCGCTCCGAATTTGCAAGTTGCATCCTCTGCAAGAGCTGTAGCACTCTTATGGGAAAAGAGTCCAGAAATAGCCATATGCTGAAATATTTTTGGGCGTTATAGCACCAGCACTGGTAGAAATTGATTTGGATAGTGAAGCAAAGGCAGGGAGGAAAACTATCGAAGCGCGTACTCGGGATAGGGCAACAAGCAGGCAAATAAATGATGATTCTTCAGGCTATAAAAACAAAGAACGTTCAAATAAAACATCGACCTATACACAATCGGCACAATGTAAAGATATTAACAATGAAAATAAATGTGAGGCTCAAGCGTATATGCATTCCCCTATACTTTGAAGCAAGGTTACACGACAAACATTTTGCAAAGAACATAATGCTCTTTGCGATTCTCGGAAAAGATCCTGATCTCTGAATAGTCACTTGAAAAAGAGCACAGTACCGTCTGTTGTTGTAAACTCGACGCACAGCTCACGCCTTTTTTTCTTTTTTTTCAGACACGTTATTGTCAGGTGTAAGGTTGCCCTTCTCTTGGGATAAAACTTTTCACACCTGATTTATAACACTTTTGGGTGTAAAGAGAAACATGTTAAACTGCTTCGTTTAAATTGTGCTATAAAAATGCTGTAAGCTCTGCCCCTGTAAGAGTCGATGAAAATGTTTGGATGTAACCAACATGGAAGGAAGAACGCCAGTTCGAATCCCACCTGCGACGTTATGTCATTCCTTGCATTGACTGCTCCTTCCTTCTCTTTCTCTGTCATCTGTAAAAAAAAAAAAAAAAAGAAAAGAAAAAAAAGTTCAGTTATTATTATCACTTCAAGTAAATAAAGGCACCTCATTTCACTCCTGCGCCTATCTCGGCTATACAGTTCTTGACTTCCTTGTGGCAGTGACCTTTCTAAATGGTATCTGTCATATTTCCTTACTGTTCTTGCAAAACATGACAGATAGTGTGACAGTGCACTAAGTCTAACGAAAACAACAGGTTTCAGTCTAGATACGAGAAAAATGAGAAGAGAACAATAACTCGAAAGCGTGTCGTAGCTTTGCCAGAAAGCACTGCTGTGTATAATTCTTGCTTTGAATAAGGATAGCGATGTGGGCTAGTTTGTTTGTGTGCTCATGTTCGTCACTCTTTCACTTCCTCAGTCCTTTCTTGCCTGTACTTCCGCACTTCTGTGCTTTCGCGCTGCTCATCTTCACCATGAATTCTTGCGTGTTTGTAGCAATCGCAGCAAGTGAGGAGGAAAGCAGTTAGCTGGTATAATGTACACCCGGTCATAAATTTATATTTGGCCCTGATTGCGAGGATGTGACACACACACACACACACACACACACACACACACACACACACACACACACACACACACACACACACACACACACACACACACACACACACACACACACACACACACACACACACACACACACACACACACACACACACACACACACACACACGCACACACACACACACGCGCGCACGCGCGCACGCGCCGCACGCACGCACGCACGCACGCAGAGAGAGAGAGAGAGAGACAGTGAGAGAGAGTAAAGCTGAGGCACTGCATCCCGACCATTTCATACTGAATAAGATGAACAAAACCATTGGGGGTTGGGGAAGCGTAATTACTCGGCTTGGATCTTCATGGTAAGTTGTGACTGAACGATGAATGAAGTCATGAAATTGTCTTTTCGTCAAAGTGTCATCACTGTCGTCAAAGTCACTAAGACACTTCAATAGCTTCAATGCAAAATCGCGACACTTTATATAAGGTAGCATTTTTCATCAACAAAGGACTGTGTTTTCAATTTTTAAATATCACCGGTGTTCCTTACTCTAAATAATTGTAGCATCTACTCGAGATTACATTTTTATATATTTTACGACAGGCGTAAGACAGGCCTCAGCGTGGGACGAAGGAAACAGGTAAGGGGGGGATGCCAGGGATGTTAACCAGCTCAGAATAACCGGTATACCATATACTTTGGAAAGGGATGGGGGAGCTTGAAGTTAGAAGAGTAAAGTAAGGGAGAGAAACATGGAGCACATACACGTCATCAAAGAAAGTCTTTCTAGTGCGGTATCCGACATCACTATTAGACTACAACCACTTGTGCAAGTTTGTCGCAATTAAAAATTTCAGCAATGCCTTCGTCGACCTCAGATGTGCTTACTTTTGAGTACGACATTCCAGAATGGTGTCTGCAGACATTGCCCCATTGTCAAGGCGAGCTAGAGCAATTGCTAGTACATCGTCTCTGCACATTATAGCGAAGACAATCGCATAAGACGTGTTGTAGGGTTTTCTCACTAGAAGAGTCGTCACAAAGAGCGTCGTCGGCCATTATGATGCGGAATGAAAATGACTTCGTGAAAACAACTCGTATACAGCCAAATGCGCCAAAGCAGAGTGATCTCCTCCGTAGAGATAAGTTGACATGCGAATACGTACCAGGGAGTTCATGTGCCAAGATGAGAGTAAATTATAACGGAGATAAACAGGTAATCGCGGCACCAGCTAGGTGTCAAGCCGTGCAACAACACGCGTGACATGACGCAAATCACCGGCGTTAGGTCAACGTTGTACGCGTGGAATTCAATGACATCCATGATGTACTTTCAAAACTGACGGAAAACTACGAAAACCTAATTCACTTCAAACATGCAAAGTTTCTGAAACTGGTTGGAATAATTTTTGTCCAAGCACACGCGGCACCTGCTGATTAATATGTTGAGAGCAGTTCTACCCGAACGCTTCGTGCTTAGTGTTCCACACTCAACACTGGACAGAAATTAGACGAAGAATCAAGTTGCAAACATACTAATTATTTCCGAAGACCACCGTTACCTTATTGATTGCATCAGCTTTCACGCAGCGACTGGAACACGTATGCCATAGCGAAGAAGTTTCCCTTTTGAGAAATGATATCTGCAGAACAAACTACGAAGGGCATTAAGTGTACGCGAAGAAGAAAAACCGAAATTAAAGACAGGAATGAATTAGAGGCTCGCGTGATGGCGCGAGAGGAGCACAGATGTGCCTCCGTTATCAGATCACACGCTCGACGTCATACGGTCGGGCGCAGAGTGGTGCAAAGGCAGTGGCCATCAGGGCCAGAGCAGTGGCGAGAGAGCTTTGTCGCGCAGCATTGGAGATCTACTTTCTTCGGTCAGCAAAAACAGCCGAGGACGACAGCGGGACATGCATCACACGAGGCCCGCTCTATAAAAGACTTTGTCCCTGCCAACAAAGAGACCTTATTAAACGGCCGTCCGGAAAGGGACTTAATCTTCCATGATGAAGCAGAGTCCCCACGACTGGGGCCGCCGAATCGCCTGTCTGTCGCGACGCGTCCCAAAGACAAAAGAGTTGCTCGCGGCCGAAAGCGAACAAGAGCAGCGGCGCTGGTGGGGGAAGCGAAATCGTAGATGATATAAGGGCTATCTCGGCTCCTCTTCGTCGGTTGCATCGTCATCATCACCGGCAGGCCCCCGCTTTTCTTGCGCTTTGGCAATTTAGCCCTCGGGCCGAAGACAAATGTCTTGGTGTGACACGCTGTTATGGTGCCTGCCCTCAAGACGTATATATGGTTGCGATATAGAGCCTCTATCGCCCCGTCCTCGGCGAGTCCTTTTTCTTCCCTTGTGTTCCTGCTCGGAACGTGTGTGCCCAAGACGAGTGGGCGAGGAAAAGCCGTGTATGCCTTCGTTGAGTGTCGCTCTGTTTGTCCGGCCAGCTCATTGGCCGCTATCGTTTTGAGAGATGTGCGGCCCTGAATGGCGGCGGTCTTGTTCCGCCGCGCGCCTGGGCGTGAAGTTTCGCCACCTCGCTGTGTTTTCAAATGAATGGCTGTATCTGCTGTAGACACCCACAAGTAAACCGCCTCCTTCCGGCTCGGACGCTTTATGTACTTCGTGCCGCCTCCCCAAAGCTTTGACATGGTCGGGCTTCTCGGATCACTTCTGAGACCCCTCGCAGTAAGGCCCCTCCCCTTTTCCGCCGCCCACACTCAAGCTCAGTATTAAAAAAAATGTACCGCCATTTCCCCATTAATTTATGGTTTACTACTATGACAGTGTAGCAGTTGCCTTCTTGCCCACCAATTTGAAAAAAAAAAAAAAAAAAGAATGGCGATTCAACGTAAAGTCAGGTGAACTCGTCGCAGCTTTGTCCCGAGGTTGCCTAATTCTAAGCGGTTTTCATTCACATACAATAGAGCATTTACTAAGCGCTAGTTACGGGTAAATGGTGATAACGTGAGCGGTACAGAGACAGTGTAAAGTTTCGAAGGAAGTACTGTATTGGCCTGTACCAATTTAACTGACATAAACCAATAAGTTGGCCGTATATCTACAGAGAGCTGTACATCTACGGAGAGGTCAAGCCGCGGTGAACATTGGTAAGAAATCGTGGTGACATTTCGCAGGTTCGAAAAGAACGTTGCAGTACGTTCCTGCGGATGATATACCGATAGTAGAAGTTCTTTAATCACGATCGTGCACTTGAATACGGTAGTTGACAATATGACGCAGATAAAAATGATCGAAACACAGAAGTTTATGCATCATTTTCTTGTCCCGTCAAGCTAATAATTAATGGATAAATCAATAGATTTGATCGGCTCGCAATCACAACCAAACGCTATAGTCATCGCAGAAAGAAAATGTAACTTCGATGTCGATCTCAGTTCACCGACAGCAAATTGATGCTAAAACTAAATTTTACACCTGCATGCAGTTCGTTTTTTCACAACAGCCCAATTAAAAAAAAAAAAAAAGGAAGAAAGAAAGGCAATTGTAACTTGTCAGGAACCGCAGCCGAACGCCGACTGAGCTTGAAGGGAGAATTTTTTTTTTCTTTGCCACAATATTTCGAGGCCTTTCAAGGGCGCAGTTACAAGTGCGCAGGCCCAACGGACAAATACTGGGACAGAAATTGGCCGAATTGGAGAAGGCACAGCGAGCCCGCACGCACGCACGCACGCACAAACCGGTCCGCTGCAGCCGAGCAAGCAGGTCGCGAAGCGAAGTACACAACTCAAAGTCCGAGCATCTGCAGCAGAGGACAGAGCGAGACCTCGGAAGTATCATCGATATATCGCTCCGGGACACGCTCTGAGCAAGGGAGGAAGCTATCATGTTGTTGTGGCAGTTAACTAATGATGACCACGGGCCGCTGCTGCAAGACTCGGCCGCCGTTTTCGACGCTCTGCTCCTGCGCGCTGCCTCGGTCCTGTGGCAGCGCGGCCACTGCGATACACTACTTTGGCTTTTATTATTCTTTTCTTTTTTCGCTTGCAGCTCGCCTCTCCGTTTTCTTTTCTCGCTTTCTTCTTCTTCTCTCCACCAGCGCTGGAGAACACTGCGACGAAAGCGGGCGCTTTAGTTTTATCGTTGTTTATTTCACTTCTTCGCTTCATTCACATGTCTTGCCCTCATAGCCCCGCTTCCATGGTCCATTCTTTCTTCTTCTCTTGATTCGCGGAGATGGGTTCGCCTTTATGGCCCTGGTTTCTGCACGCCTTTCTTTTTTTTTACTCTCTCTCTCCTCTCTCTCTCTGTTCGGCTACTGGCGTGCATGATTCCCATATTATATCTTTTTTTCTTGCCCATCGTCGAGAGACTAAATATGTGCGCTCTTTAAACGGACCTACCCGCAACGAGGACACGCGCAGGCATTTAATATGCTTTCTTTGCTGTTACATAAGCTCCAATAGCGCTTCACGAGTAACAGTTTGCCTGCCAACAGTCCCCTCGTCGTGATAGGGGACGCTATATAATGGGCGTAGTAATGACACTTCAAAGCATCTTGGGGTCGATTCAACCTAGTTGCTGGCGTTACACATAATCATGTGCTCCTCGGGCATCCATTGATCCTTGCACTGCAGCGAGGTCTCGGGGTGTTTGGGACCTCTCTAGTAATCCCGTCACAGACACGTACCTGCCTCAATGCGGCTATATTGGTATAGCTATATCTGAAATTTACAGCAGCACGTGCCGCTCCATAGCGGCAATAAAGCTCGTTCCGCGACACCTGTATTTTAGCCCGTCATGAAATACTTGCATTACTGCCCATTTTCCAGGAGAATTCATCCAGTGCGGTCAACCAAAACTTCATTTTTAAAAAAAAATCGATTCAGGTACTACATGCGCGCATCACGATCATTTAACTTTAAGAAAGTTTAGAGTAGTAAAAATGCTTGTTTAATGTAATGTCGGTAGAACCGTGGGTCCCTTAATATGTTTATTATATCATAACGCAACTCTCACATCCCCTATACTTTCCTTGGCATTATTGTCTGCTAGTTCTCATTAATATCGTACGTGAATACATAGCTTAATGACGAGGGGATGGCCGCCGCGGTAGCTCAGTTGGTAGAGCATCGAACGCGTTATTCGAAGGTCGCAGGTTCGGTCCCTGCCCGCGGCAAGTTTTCTTTTCGTCATCTTTTCTTTCTTCACGTTTACATTACATTTACTACTAATAACATCCCCTACACTTTCGTTGGCATTATTGTCGGCTAGTTCTCATTAATATTGCGTCTAACAAAGAAATACGAGCCCTTACAATTTCCACTTGTTTCCTGTATTCACGTACGGTTATTCGCAGGTTTTTTTCGATCAGAAAAGCTTGTTCTAGCGACGAGGACGATGTACACGCATCTCTAAACTAACATTTGTAGTTGATGGAAACAATTGACAATCAATCAGTCAATGAAAGAACTTTGTTTTCACCAGAAACAAAAACATTTACGGTGGAAAAAGATGGCCGGGAAAAAATCTCTCCAATGACAGCTTGACAAAGCCCCAGCCACTCATCGGCGGTGAAACGACAAGGTACAGCACTTGATATCAAAATAAAGAAAGAAAAATTACTGCAGATCCACGAAGCGAATGCTGATGATGGAGCGTAGCTCCTTAGAAGCCAGTCTACGTCATTTTATTTTACTAAGTGTAGCGCCATTGATCGATGCGCTATAGCGTTGCACGGTCTAAGTACGAGCGGCTTTGTATGCGCGCTCTAGGTATACGAGCGGCGCGGCACTGGCGCAACACTTGCGCGCGGTCGGTATGCGCGCTGCGTGCGCTCTGCGAATGGTTCTGCGCATGACGTCGTACGCTTGCTCGGAGAGGGGTTTCGGAGCGGCCGCAGCTGTTCCGACGGGGACCTACGACGACGACGGCGACAACGGACATCGTGCGAGCCTAAGGAGCTTCGCTACTAGAAAAGAACAGGAATGCACGTTAATGCTCAAGAAAGGATTATTTCTTCGTATATATAGGAAAAGCGTGCCCCTTTCTTGCACTTATAGACTAGACTTTTCAACACTAGACAAACTATATCATTCTATTTGGTTGACGATTAGTGGTTACCCTTGCTAGCAATCTATTCCAGAATCTTCATATAAACGGCGTAGACGTTTCTGCCATACGAAAGGTGCAATATTGAAGTAATAACGTAAAAAAAAAATTCACGCAATAATGTCGCACTTCTTGCCTATTTCACGAGTATTAGGACAAAATTAGAAAATACCTCTGTAAGCGGGACTCGTTATAGTTTTGAACAAATTAAAAAAGATTAGTCCGGTTTGTGCAAAATGAATTTTTTACGTCAGAATTAATGAAGCCTAATAACACTACCTCACTTGATGCACGGAGACAAAGATGCACATTAGTTTTCCCGTCATTTAATTAAGAAAAGGCTAGCCTTAGACACTTCACCCTCTGTGATGCCTCGTGCCTGTGTTCCCCAGGCATACTCGATATATAATTTTAAACGTGCCCACATGCTCTAGCTTCACAAACGGACTTATTTAGCTACTTTGTTTTTAATACATCAATAATGATTGAAATTGTGTAGACTGCAATTTAGACATATAAATATATATAAATATATATATACAGCGTGGTGCGCAGAATGATAGCCCTTCATTACGTAAAGCATCCATGCAGGAAGGCTATACAGATTTACATCGAGCCGTTTCTGTACTTGATCCTGCGTTACAGAACTTCACCTTAGCTTAGCATATTTTTTAGTCCGTCATCTGGAAAATTTTAGGCATGCAGAATTCCATAGCAAGTCATTGACAGGAGCGAAACCTTTCGAATAACTTTTTGTGTTATTGCGTTGGCGCACGCATATAACAACAACAACAACAACAACAACAACAACAACAACAACAACAACAACAACAACAACAACAACAACAACAACAACAACAACAACAACAACAACAACGACAACAACAACAACAACAAAAACAACAAAAACATCAGCACCACCACCACCAACAACAACAACAATAATAATAATAATAATTTTAATACTAATAATAATCCTTATTTTCGCGATCTGGAAGAACTACATGACCGGCGGGCCTGACAAGTAGGCCAGGAAGGGTCAGTAACCGTGATAAGGTCGGTTTACGCAGGCGTTACCTTCTAATCGGCAAACATAAAACTGTAATGCATGTTATTCCATACGCAGAGTGAATATTTTTAAACATTTATATCAAAATAAGGTCAAGGCAACTAAACTGCATCAAGTAAACGATGCCCCAAACCTAAACCTAGCTCCCATGGAAGATAAATTTTTTGACGGCTTTCTTCACAGAACAAAAAAGAAAAAAAAATCATCAGGCAGACTACTCATTATTTTTGGCGTATAGACACCTCCCATTGCATGGCCATACTCGAACGAGGAACCATGAAACGCTTGTTGTCCCTTAAAAGTCGTGGGGATACGTATGCCTCTCTAAATTGTTCATTCCGAAAAATTGCGCATAACCACTGTTTGCTTGAATCGCGACTGCAGTAGAGGAAAACGAATTTCATAAAATACATCGTCATCTTTTCTCTAAAAATTGTCCGCCACGGTGGATCAGTAATTAAAAAAAAGCCACGGTGGATTAGTGGCTAAGGTGCTCTGCTGCTGACCCGAAGGTCATGGTTTCGATCCTGGCCGCGGCGGTTGCATTTCGGTGGAGGCGAAATGGTAGAGGCCCGTGTACTGTGCGATGTCAGTGCACGTTAAAGAACACCAGATGGTGGCAATTTCCGGAGCCCTCCACTACGGCGTCTCTCATAATCCTATCGTGGTTTTGGGACGTAAACCCCCGGTAATTCTTATTATTATTCTCTAAAAATTATGACAGTTTCGCACTAGTGGTGTCAAGCTTGAAGGAAGCGCGGAGCTGGGCGGTCTTCCTTGTTTCTCTTTATTTTTCTCTTTCTCTCTGTTTCTTGTATCTCTTTATTTTAGATGTTTCCTTCTATTTCTTTCTTTTTCGCTCTATTTCTCTCTCTGTCTCGCTCTTTTTCTATATTCCTTTCTCTTTCTTGCCTTTCTTTTTCTCTATCTCTACTTATCGCTTCCTCTTTCTATATATTTCTCTCTCTCTGTCTATGTTTTTTGGTATTTTAATCTTTTCATGCCTTTATTCCCTTTGTGTCTACCTGTATTTCTCTTCCTCTTTCCTTTCTGTCACATTCATTCTCTCTCACTTTCTCTCTTTCTTTCTCCCTGTTTTCTATTTCTTTTCCTCTCTCTTTTTCACGTGTTCGTTATCGTTTGACGCTCGCACCTGCTGTACACGGTGGCGGGGCTGGCCGTGCCGGTTCATGATGATGACATTTTTTTACGACGGAGCACAAGTTACCGATAGTTTAAACAGCTTCGCTGTTAAAAAATAACAATACTAACAAGGCTATGAGAGGCGCGAAGTAATTTTCGTATTTTGGGGTTGCCACCCTGGCCTTTGGCAAACGGGCACCTTTGCATTCCCTCCCCCCATCTGAGTGCGCACGCCACTGCCAGACATTCAACACACATTGTGGTGCTCAAGAGCCACTGAGCCCACCGCGTCGGATCGCTTTTCAGATAACATCGACAAGCTCACGATATTTGGCCGAAGTTACCTGATACTACATCGTTACCAAATTGCATTCGATGTAGCAGCTGGACCTCGAGTAAGGGAAGAGGCGATAAAAAAGTGGAGGGGGGAGCGAAAAAAAAAAAAAGGGGTAAACAGAAGGGGACGGAAGTGTATCTCACATCCTGGCTTGGGGTCAACGAAGTGTTTTCGACTGCAACCGATCGCTCTTGGTAGCTGTCGCAGCGGGTGCGGGGGACTTTTCATTTTGTGCCTGGCGACTCCGGACCCGCGCGCCGACTCACTGCCGAGCTCGTCGTCGTCCCCCTCCATCTTTCCGGTCATGGGCGAGGACGCCGACCGAACTCTCTGAAACCGATCCTTCGCGCCTGATTCTCTTCCCTGACACTCACTTCTCCGCTTTTCGACGACAGTACGGAACACCGCGGTCTGGGAAGACCGAATCGGTGCATCGTCGACTCCTTCGGTATTCTCGGCCGGGAAGACGACGGGGTTCGCTGTCAAGCGTCGTCAGCCCGAGCAGCAGGTAATGGTCCACAAACCGAGTAATCGAATTCGGCGAACGAGCAAATGGCTCGTCGTCGGCGCGGGAAAGATGGAAGGCAGCAGCAGAAGCCCAGGGCTGCAGGAAGGTGTACGTACGCGGCCGCTTTAAGTATAATGCTGGACACGTGACTCGGCGTCCACGGCCGGCCGAGAAGGAGGGGGTGACCGGTGGGAGGGTCAGCCTTCGGAATTAATGAGAGACTGCGGAGTTGCAAAGACCGACGCTGTAACTACGGGTCTCTTCAGCGTGACTAATCGCTCGGCTGCATCGCAACTAATGCCTTTGTTGTGCGCTGGTGAGAGTAGGCTGCTGCTGCACAGCACGGACGATCGCGAATGAATTATGCGCGCCCAGCAAACACAAAGCACGTTTGAATAATGATGACTCATTAATAAGGCTGGGGGGCTCACTGCTGCTGCGGCGATGCCAGCATTTTCCCTGACGCTTGCACCTCGTTTGTCCTGATCACGGGGAGCAACAAAACGCATAACCTGAAGAAGCGAGCAGCGCGGCTCCGCAAGATGCGTATAGTACACGCGGCTGCTGCTCGGCGCAAGAAGTTTTCGTGTGTGGAGTCGGAGAGGGAAGGGTATGGAGAAAAAGAATTTCGCAAACTAGAAGTGACGGCAGTAGTGTTGCGAACGTCACTACAGGAGGTAGGGCCTTAGTTGACCACAACGTACGTCCGCGTCGTCGCGCGTAACGTCACCGCCTTGCCTGATTCACAAGTGCGCCCACGTCTTCTGTCATAGTACACCGTGATTTAAGATATAGTCCCGTGATACGTGTCATGCGCAGCTTGGAATGAATTTATAAAGACACTGACGTATACGACGGAGTCGTTGTGCTGGTGTTGTGGAACTGAGGAGGAAAAGAAGCCCGCACTGGCATGCAGCTTCTCTTTCACTCCCCAAGGAGAAAAAAAAAAGAACACCAGGTTTCTCGCAAAGAGGCGGACATGAAAAAAGTACGCGCAGAGTATAGAACAAAACATGACCTCTGATTATTAGCGACGCAGAAGAATATTGGGCTTGTAACTCGCTTAAGCAAATAACAAAATCCACATTGGCCCTGATGAGGACTTACACACACAGCCCTCACAGACGCGTAGGTTAAAGTTTAAAACCTTCAAATCCATGTCGCGCTTTATTCAGCACTATGAGAAATATAAACAGTGTGACGCTTGTGCCTGGACGCTAAGGTACTTGAAAAAGACAGAGCGAGTGAGCTTACGCGAAAAGCAGTGCTAGTGCTCAAGATACAGGCTGTAACTACAAAGTTCAGACGTTAGTAGCTGTAAATGGCTGTTTCTTTAAAAATAAATAAATAAATAAATAAATAAATAAATAAATAAATAAATAAATAAATAAAACTCACACGGTATCTCATGCACTCACCTAAGACGACTGGAAGGCGAAAGCCACCTTCTTTTTCTCCTCAGTAGATGTATTCTTCCTGCCCCTCCACCCAACGAAAGCTTTCTGCACCTAACGTGGTTTTCCACTGCCTCGAAGATCGGAGGCACCTCGCCCGGTTTTGCGCTGCCTCCGTGATCGGCCCACCTTCGACCAAGCGACGATGTCATGTGATGACGTCATCGTGCGACGTTACATCACTATGACTTCATAATGACGTCACAAATTTTGGCAATCTGTTACGTTACGATGACGTCATATGGTGACATCATCACGTGATGATGCTTTTTTGCATCACTCGTGTTGGCGCCGCCGACACGGGCCGCCAATCAATTTTCGCTTTTGATGAGGCATCTAAGGCTTTGTCTTTAATAAAAGAAGGAGAAGGGCAAATGTTGCTGAAGCGATCCTAACTGAATGGTCAGCACTGTACGCGGGTGGGAGCTTAGGGATAAATAATAATAATTGTTGGGGTTTTACGACCCAGAACCGCGATATGATTATGGGAGACGCCCTAGTGTAGGGCCCCGGAAATTTCGAGCGCCGGAGGTTCTTTAACGTGCCCCTGAATTTAAGCGCATGGGCCTCTGGCATTTTGCCTCCATCTAAATGCGGCCTCCGCGGCCGCGATCCGATCCCGCGACCTCTGTGTCAGCAGTCGAGCACCATAACCACTAGACCACCACGGCGGGTAGCATAGGGGGTAAATGACGGGCAGAAAGAATAATAGAGAGTGCAGAGCGTGACAATTTAGACACGTTAGTGAAGCAAGTTATGACCTAATAGCTCGAGTGACACCTGTTAAATGGCTAAAGCGAAGAAGCGTTGCTCGCCTTCCTAAAACTGCACCTCTGTGCAGCGATCAGCATCTCGCACTGGCTATTACAGCCTACCACGTACTCCCATGAGGGCAACAGTGACCGCTTTGCTTCTGCACGAGCGTAACTTACTTAAGTAGCTTGAACTGATATTTCTCCTCAGTGTAGCTTAACGTCTCGCAATAATGAACATACATGCAGGCATCTATGCGTGCTTTTATGTCTGATAAGACAGAGTGTGCCGAAGACGGTTCGTCCGGAAGGATTGCTGAAGGGAGTCGCAGCCTCATCGCAGGCAAAAAAAAAGAAAAAGAAGAAGAACCGTAGAAATAAAGGAGATGAATGCCTATGAATTTCTTTCCTCCTTTCATTAGCGATTTGCGACATCCTTATAGGTTACGCCTTCGATCTTTGATCGCGGTGAGTGGTGCACCGTGCTTTGAATGCGCATTAACGAAGTCAAAGCGGTCATTATTAATCTGCGAGCGGCTCTGTACTATCTCTTGTAGCCCCTGTGTTGCTTTGGAACGCCACGGATCAAACCTTCGATGAAAATTCAGTGCCCGCGTTCCATTAGCTCCACGCACACGACCCAAGAAAATACAGCGAAGAGGACAATCTGCGAGAGCGATCGAAACAGATACTTCTCATATTTTCGGTGCAATAGCTAAGACACAGGTGCCGAATTCGAAAAACATTTGGTACGTAACTGATTTTGCCCTGCGTCAGCCGGCTTCGATAATGATACGTGTTGAATAGGGACTGGCTGAAAGTTCCCTTTTACGGATAATTCTAGCCTAGCACGGTTTCTTTGCGAAGGCAGGCCAAGGCTATAGCTTTCTGGTAAACTTTGCATCCCTTTAAAGTAGAGATATGCAGCGATCAAACTAAGAAATGAACAGATAAACAACCATAGTCTCAGGCGCTAATCCGAACGGAACCAAACACATTGTCACCACGGAAACCTTTCCTACTGCACCTGGATGCGTTCATATCACATGTTTTGTTGTGAGCGCGGCGGCGATCTCTTCGCCAAGAAGCAGTGAGCGTTTGCACTGATTGCCGACGGAAAACACGTTCTATCTTCCATGCTGCCCTCTCCCACGCCATACACAAGCAGCGTAATCCAAACGCGCTTCGAAGTTTAATTCAGCCACTCCTGTAGTTTCAACGACCGCTTTCGTCGACACACAGCGGAAAGCTGGCAGGTGAACCCGCGTACAACACGGGTTCACCTGTCAGCTTTATATATATATATATATATATATATATATATATATATATATATATATATATATATATATATATATATATATATATATATATATATATATATATATATATATATATATATATATATATATATATATATATATATATAACAGACCAGAGGGCCAAGGAAAGTATAGGGGATGGTATTTGTGGTAGTAAATATCACGTAAATGTAAAGGAAGTAAAGTGGACGTGGGGATGACCGCCGCTGTAGCTCAGTTGGCAGAGCATCGGACGCGTTATTCGAAGGTCGCAGGTTCGGTCCCTGACAGCGGCAAGCTATCTTTTCATCCACTTTACTATCTTTACATTTACATTATATTAACTACAAATACCATCCCCTATACTTTCCTTGGCCTTCTTGTCTGTGATTCTAATTAATGTTGTGTCTAACAAAGAAAAATGAGCCCTTCGAATTCCCCTTCGTTCGTATATATATATATATATATATATATATATATATATATATATATATATATATATATATATATATATATGTGTGTGTGTGTGTGTGTGTGTGTGTGTGTCTGTGTGTGTGTGTGGGTTCGTCATCCTTGTGTCCGGCATCAAGCGCGACAATTAGGCAAGGGGCGTGTGCAATAGAAAGAGCGGCTCAAAAAGTGCGAGATAAATGCGAAAAAAAAAAAAAAAGCAAATCCTAGCTCTCCGAAAGAAGAACGTTCGAAGCGGCAAGAAAAATTTCCTCGACTCGCGGCGAGCCGCCCGGACACCCTTATTTCTTGTTTTTCTTCTGCGAGTGACAGATGTCTTTGGGATGGAGTCACTCGATCAAACTTGCATGAATTTCCTTTTCCAGCTGTAACTCGAAGGCCGCGGAGACGTGAGCGGCCTGCTGATGAGGAGGCGCACCTTTCGAGAAGGGCATGCACCGGTAAACAGGCGTCGAGGAACAGTGGCCATTACCAGGAGACGCGTACAGCGGCCGCGTCCATTTCGAGGGGCGCCATGACCACCGCGTGAGTCCGTTGTTCAGGGGCGGCTGTAGCGCGATCCTTTATTACAACCCGAGTTATCAACCGTTCCGCCTTGCGTCTCGGGATGCCAACGCCACGCTCGAGATACTTTGGACGTGTAGATATACAGAGAGAGCGGGAGAGAAGCTTCCGTGGCGCTTAGGTCTGCAACCGAAGTACGTGTACGTGCTTCTAAATGACCGAAAAAAAAAGTGCTCAAGGAAGCATGAATACGTGTGTTCAATGCCGACCTTAACTGCGTTTTAGTTTGGTCACTTGGTTCTATTTTTTGGGTTCCGTTAAAAACGGTGTCACAGTGCGTTGTCCATAACTGCTCACCCTTTTCCAAACTCGGATCCCATATATTCTGCTTGGAGAATAAAAGTCATATTCAGGTGCTCGCCCTGGCGATCGCAGCGCCCCGCTCGGACAGCCGCAGTGCGCCGGCTCCCCCCTTTGGGTCTGCGTGGTCATAGTGCGCCGGGTGCACCGATCACTTCGCGGCTATCGGGAGGAGCGGGAGAGGGGCTCGGCAAGCTCAAACATGGTGCGTGTCCTTTCCACATCCCCGGACGTCGTGGCACTCTTAATGTGACGCAGAGACAAAGAGAGAAAGGCGAGCGAGAAGGAAGTGGGGAGGCCGTCGAGGGGGAGTGGATCCGATGGACGCTCGTGAGGACCGGCCCGAGGGGGGGCCGCTATCCATCAGCGCTGACGTGAAGAATGGCTTGACGTGCTCGGCAGCTCTGCCAGGGATCATCCCGGCCGAGGAGCACGCTTGCGCGCTTGCAGAGTTGCAGCACGCAACAATCCTATTTGTCTGTCTCTCCGAGCCTACGCAGGAGCGAGGGAGGCCACGTTATAAAGCGCCCGGCAGCGACACAATTTATACGCGGAGACGAAGCGCGCGCACGCTTGAGTGAAGCACGACGGGACACTGATTTGGGACTTTTTCTTTCGCTCGCGAGCAGCGTTAATGAGCCTGTTCAAAGTGAGGCACACGAGGCGAAAACGGGTGTCCCTCTACGCGGCCGAAGCGTTTGTCTCGCTCCCGACCCCTTGTGCGCACTGCAAAGGAAGAAGGCCACGAATTGCGAAGGGCCCGAACAACCGACGACGCGGAAGGTGCGCGTGTCCGGAGGGCGCTTTGCGCGACGTGCTCGCAGGCGCTGACGCCGCACTGCTCGGAGCGGTGTTCTCGCAAGAGGATGCAACACCACCGTGTGTCTGAAGGGTGCAGACACAAAGCGGATAGAGGGAGTGGACAGCGGGCCCGTCTGACGGACGAATGACAGGAGGGCCCACCCAGCGAGGGGAGAGACGCGAAACACCGCAAGGTGTGGAGCTATAAATAAGCTTATCGCCAAGACGAATGTTCCACAGTTCTTGTTGCTGCGGGGCTATTACTCCTTGCCGACTCCCCCCCGAAAGTGCAGCGCCGTACGTCTCGGATATCTATCCATATACGCTGCAAGGAAGCAAGTAACAGTATACCGAGGCGCGAATGCTTACAGGCTCTTTGTATACAGACTTTAATGCGGTACGCATGAAGCCAACCTGCGTTTGCTAAGCGTAGCCAGTGCACACATATCGCAAGTGGCATTATCGAGTCAGCTGTGTTCCGTCTTCTTTCTTGTGGTGTCGTTTTTTGCGCTAAAAAAGCAATATGGATTCTCACCAACTAGCCCGCCAACGCATTCTGTTCAACTATACACAACACCTCTATAGACAGCGATGCGCTATAGGCAGAATTTCGTTATAAATTACCAGGAGGCAATCGCAATTTTCGTTTCGCCACCTAGCTGCGCTTTCCAGACGAGAAGTCCCGTTCAACTGAGTGTGCTCCGCGAAATGCGCCGCTCCGATGAGTCTTCTGCACAGGCGCTGTTTGCAGGAGCTTGCACGATTGATGCGTGAGCGCCAGTTCGATTCCTCCCAGTCTGGAAATGGAGTCCTCGCGCGCGCCCCCTCGCGGGCGCGTGGAGAAGGGCTGCTGCCAGGCAGGCGCCTCGTAGATAAAGCTTCGTGGATGATGCGTGGCAGAACTACGTGCTCGGTCCTGATAAAACGGGACGACCTTCGGCAAGCGGGCAGCGCCAAGGTAGCGCGCTCCCGGCCCATAACTCAGCCGAGATCCGTGCCATAGGCCTCAAATTCATGGCGGCACCACAACCCCCGTCGCTCGCTCATGTCTCTGTTTGAAATATGGGACAAGAACATTGTCCGTATCCACATCTCGGTGCTCTCTGGTCGCCGGGCCCAGGGCCCTTGCCAGGCCCCCCTGGTTTCTTTCTTTATGGCCGCCTCCATGCAAAGAGGGGCCGCCTTCAATACGGCCCCACGATGGAACCCGCTGCCGACACGCCGGCTCGGTGTAAAAGCGCATACGCGTGTAAAGTTGCCATGCGCGACGCCGCCGTGCTTCCTTGCATCGCTGGGAGGTCTTGAGTTATGGTCAGGCTGGTTTCATTTTGCGGACGATGCGCCACGCGGCGCGATGGCTTTTCCGCGGTCGTTTGTTTCACCTGCGCGCTGCGCCTTGTCTTTCTGATTGTGCGACTTTGTGGAAGTACGACGGTAGCGGCTGCCCGGGCCGCCCCTGCGTTATAAACCAGTCGCGCTTGTTTATGCTGTGTTGTCGACGTGATCATAAAAGCACTGCTCAGATGCTGGCCTTTTCAACTTTCCGCTGGCGCGCAAGAGTGCTGCATTCACTGACAGCGACTCGAGAGCCGGGAAAAAGCTTCAGCTATTTACTTCCATTCCTGACAACGGCGCATCGAACACAGCGCAGTGTCTCTCGCGGATGACACGGTACATCTGCGGTTTTGTGGCTAGGTATATACTTTATTGCATCTCTATAACAACACAAGCAACTCACTAGCAATGCGTTTGTTATTGTTTATCGCGTAGGAGTAAGATTAAAGATTCAGAACTTATATGTATTGGATGTATTCGCTTGTCAGCGGTGAAATCGAGGTGTCTCTCTAACGCTACTGCGAGAAACAACCCATTAAAGAAATAAGAGCAACACTGAAATAAACAGTTATAAAACGGAGTAATGGATGAGGGACACGCGGTGTCGTCACAACAGCATTGCGAAGATTTTGAGAACAGCCTTGTGGCAAGGTGCCAGTACGGTGGTGTAATACTGCAGCTGCTCTTGTACCGAAATGTGTCTCCTATATACCGCACAGAAAGACGGCTACTGTTGCGGCATTCCTCAATGTTAACGAAAACTACACCGTTGAAGTACTTAGCTACAACTCCAGGAGGAGTTACAAAAACAGCGGAAGAATTTTTGTTTGCCATATATATTTTTAGAGATTCTGTGTTTTTCTTCTTTTTTTATTTTTAATACTTAATAGCGCTTTCATTAACAGCTGCACCTTCTTGGCAAACGCGCGTAATGTACGGGTCATCACTTTCATAACAAACAGGAGTATATAGCTGGAGCTTGCTTTGCACACAAATAAGCCGGTTGTGAACGCCGCGTCTTTCATCGCTGTTGACATTACACTGTTCGAGAGAGTCACGCATTAAATATTGTGTTGTGGGAAAGCAACCTGGAAAGAGCCGCTTTTCTGAACGTAATCAGTTGAGTTAAAGCTGCAGTTGCTTCGAGAAAGTATAGTTTGCTACGAATTATTGGCTTGCCTCAATATCGAATTTCAATAGGATAGAAGGTACATTAAGCTTGAAATTAGTTCGCTGCAACAGTAGTTCGTTGGTGGCAATCGCAAATAGGACGCCTGTCGAACTTCTCATCTATACTTTAGCAGTAGCGGAGTCCAGCGTTCGCAGTAAAGCGGATGTGCTTTACTTCGGTAAAAAGTGCGCTTTCCTATTGAGTAAGAAATTATACACTGCGAGTTTTTGGTATGAGGTCTTCGAGGGCTTTTGTTTGTGCGTATGCTAGAATGATGCATCATTAATACATTTACTAGTACTAAGTGAGCATATAACCAAAGTCGATGAAAGGTGCCATGAGCATAGGCATGCGCAGGGATCCCCTTCAGGGGGGGCGAAAGGTTCGTCGCAGCGCCCCCCCTTCCCTATTAAGTCAATGTATGGGGCAGACTATGCGCCCCCCCCCCTCTTAGGTGGCTAAAGGAGCGGCCGCCCCTCTGCCCCCCCCCCCCCCCCCCCCGCCTCCTCCCCGTGCGCACGCCTATGGTCATGCGGTGCCGCGTCCACTTCCATTTCGTGCAAAAAATTATTACGTAGACAAAATGAAATATGTGAACGTTAGCAAAAAATAAGGAAGAGATGCAAAATGCGCTGTAAGACTCAGCTCCGACCCCCACCGCCCCCCTCGAATAAAAACAAGGTAGTAAAATTTAGTACATGCATTCCGAACCTTTATTTTAATACAATATGCATTTTACGTTGGCTGCTTCATTTTGAGACCAGTTAGATTAACTTTGACGTTCCCTTGTACACGAACAAAATTTCACGACCTGCGTCAACCCCTCGCGAGAGGCTAGTTCTATCCCGATGTTGCGAAAGGTCCCGCAATCCATTACGGTATACAAAGATAGACCAGAAAATTCCTCAGTGTGTGTAGACCAGGACGTTATGTATTACCATTCGACGATCTCGCCAGTCTGTGGTTTATGCCGCAAGTACGTTTTGCAATGCCAAAATTTACGCGCTCCCAGTAGAGTAGGCTGTCTGCCAGAAGTTGTCTGCTAGAGATATTGTTAGCAATATCATATTCTCAAGCTTAAATGTGAAATATTCTTGCGCATTCTTGAGTTGAGTAACAAGAGTAAGCCAGCTTCGCACTAGTGGCGCCAAGCCTGAAGGAAGTACGGAACTGGGCGGCCTGCCTTGTTTCTCTTTATCGTTTCGCAGAAATTCCGATGTCGGCGTCGGTGTCAGCGTCGTTGGTTGTGAGCGAAAAATCGACGTTGTCCGTGACCGAAAAATCAAGAAAGATGCAAATAAAATAAATAATAAAAATCATCGGTTTAGTGAGAATCGAACCCAGGCCTCCTGCGTGGCAAGCCCGTGTTCTACCACAGAGCCATGCCATTGCTTGACACTGCTTTGAAAAAAAAAAAAAGAAAAAAAAAAACACTATATGAATGCAGTGTTGTACACGTTCCTCTAAAACTGTAACGAAAGCTCGTTCCTCGTTCCTTCCCAATTTTGAAACGAGTTTCCCGTTACAAGTTCCTTAAGTGCCAAAAAAACTCGTTACAGTTACATTTCGAAAATTGGAACGTGTCGTTACATTAACGTTACATTTGACTTTTTAATCAAAACATAGTGTCCGATAATCCGGAGGTGAAATAAATTGAGCAATTTAAAGCTCGCATCGAGCTGCATATATTTATACGAATTTAACACCGCCGCTAGCAGGTTATACGTACTTAAGAGGAATCTAAATAAACGCTCCTAGACGAATTTTTTAGAGGCTACCGGCCCGGCGCTACTGCAACTTTCGTGCTCGTCTATTTCAAGTCTAACACATGTGGCACATTCCACTTCGGTCTTCAAAGGCGCAGCCAGGATACTGCGCTTCAGATATTCAAATAGTAATATCCACCAATGTACCAATATAAATAAATTTATTGCACAGGAAACCCCATGAAAACGGGACAATACTTAAGCGTTTAATCAGTGCTGATTCAATATTTCGATATTTCGATGTGAGTCGAAAATAATGTCCAGGATATATATTTGCGACTTAGTAAAGTCCCCTGTTTGCAGTTAGCGAACATATTTCTGTATATTTCGTTCTCTGTCTATCTCTCTTTCCTCCCTTTCTTTTTCTCTACATTTCTCTTTCTTTATATATCTTTCTTTCTCTCTCTCTGTTTTGCTGTACTCGTTCTACCTTTCTCCTCACCCTCAGTTCCCTTTCCCACCCCATTGGTATACTCTACTAGGTAAGGCTATGCTACGCCCAATGTGCGCGCATGTTGCAGAGAAACGCAGAGGCAATAATTTCCTCAATATCTCACTTCCTTGGGATGGTCACTCAGCTAAGAAATGTATACGAGCAAATGGAAAGTCAGCCAGAATGTTATTTGCATCCGTGAGGTGTTTATGCTTACCGCCGTTCCTAGTGTATAAATGCGGTAATGGCCCTTACTTGATGTATTCGCTCTGTGAATGCAAATTCTTTACTGCTGTGTGTTCGTCGTTGGGTCGCGATACAAGCACACTGAACATATTAGTTCACTGTCTGTATTGATTTACTGTCAAGTGTCATGCCTATGTTCAATAAATACCATGAAAGAAAAAAAGAAAGTGGATAGCCAAGTGGTTACGACGCTCGCCTTCGGATCGTGGATAGGCGGTCTCGAATCTCGCCTCGCCGAAATTTTTTTTTGGCCAAGAATTTCTCTTTTTCGCTTCCCCTGTGTCTCTTTCTTTCGCACTCTCTGTGCTGGTTCTATCGCCCATCAGAGTTATTGCATCCTGTGCCGGACAAAACAGGGCACGTGTTTTGGGAGCGAAGCAAAAGAGGAAGAGGGAGAAGAGAGCGCGTGCTGGTTCATGATGATGATAGTTTTCTTTCTACGACGCAAAAATCAACTGTTCCTCCCACGCGGGGTCAATCTCGGCGTCTTGCGCTATCCTGCGCCGCCGGCAGGCGCCTTAAAGTGAAAACCAGGATGCATCACAGTCACGTGATAGGCGAGTGGCACATTTTGGCGCCTTACGCGGTTGCCCATCCGCCCTGTTCTGTGTGATGGGCTGCGTGCGTGCGCCTGTTGAATGCCGTGGGACGTTTACAAAAGGAACGCCGTTCTCGTAAACGTAACGAGTTACCGTTACAGTTCCACCGATCCTAAATGGAACGGTGGCGTTCCTCCGTTCCTCCAAAAAGGAACTAGTTCCTGGAACGTCGTTCCTTGGAACGCCGTTCCGTACAACACTGCATGAATGCCATGTAGCGGGAGGAGTGTCCATAAAGCATGTAATATTGCGTGGCAGAAGCGTAGAATCGCGCAAGGAATAACATATGTGAATTGCACAACGAGTGGGTGTTTAAAAGGCCCTCCCATTACAAAGCGCTCAGACATACTTAATCACCACCATGAGCAAAAGCATCAATAAAGCGAGCAACTGCGTAGGTTCGCGTGTTGCTTTACGGACGTGTAGTGCGCCCTTCGCTGATTTGCAAAAGGAAGAGTTATGGCGTAGTGGGCATTGCGCAACTTTACTTGCAGTAGGCATTCTAGGATAGTTTGAAACGGCCAATGTTACGCGCACAGACTTTCGTTCCCTTGCGGCATGGTTGAGGCATCCGCCGAGAAAAAGCCGGGCCAGCAGTTGAGAAGGCGATGTGCACGGGGCCCGATTACACTATCGCGTTCCACTATTGCAGGCAAACCTCAAGCGTCCTCCATGTTCTCTCTTTCTTTCTCTGTTGACCTCGATTTCCGTCTTTCTCTTTATCGATCTTTCTATCTTTCTTTCTCTTGTCTTGCTCTCTTATCTTTTTTAAAATCCTTTTTTTGTGTCTGTTTCTTTCTATATCTTCCTCTCTGACTTTGTCTCCTTTCTTTCTATCCATTTCTATCTTTCTCTTTCTTCTTCTTTCTCTCTTTCTGTACTCGTTCTCTCGCCCATCAAAGTTGCTGCATCCCACGCCGCACAAATCGGCGCACGTGTTCTGGGAGCGAAGCAGAAGATGAAGAAGAGGTGAAAGAAAATGCACGCCGGTTCGTGATGATGACAGTTTTCCGTTCGCTCTGCACAGACTAACGGTAGGCTTAAACAGCCTCGCTTTTAAAATGACTACTACTGGACTTTGTAGCACATGCGCGAGCTGGGCACAAAGGTACGCATTTGGGCTGGTTGGTTCATGATTACGAGTGAAAAACAGCGCTAAAAGACGGGACAAGAAAGAACACGGGACCACGGCGCTGACTAACAACCATATGTGTTTATTTCTTCAGTCAGCATATATATACTTCACCACTATCACAATGAAATGACAAAAACGTTGAATACTCAGCCTGCGCAGAGGCTATGAGGTGATCAATCGGACATGAATTTTATCTCTTTCGGAAGGAGGGAGATCGAGGGGGAGGCTAACACATGCCTCGCCGCTGTTGTGGATGTGATAAGCCTCTGAAATGAGACGCGCTCGTTCGTCATGGTATTTTGACAGGTAAGTGGTATCTTCAAAAGATGGATGGCACCCGCAATTGTTACAGTGAATAGATAACTGACTATCACCAGCTTGTTTATGAACCTTGTTCGAATGCTCACGCATGCGGTCATTCGCGCACCGCCCAGTTTGCCCAATATAATAACGCCCGCAAGAAAGAGATAAAATTCATGTCCGATTGATCACCTCATAGCCTCTGCGCAGGCTGAGTATTCAACGTTTTTGTCATTTCATTGTGATAGTGGTGAAGTATATATATGCTGACTGAAGAAATAAACACATATGGTTGTTAGTCAGCGCCGTGGTCCCGTGTTCTTTCTTGTCCCGTCTTTTAGCGCTGTTTTTCACTCGTAGCCTGGGCACAAAGACACAGAAGCATAGAAGGCAATCTGAAAACAAATAAGACATAACATTTTCCATGTAATGTCGGTTTTAGCCAATTAGCGAAACAATTTGACGAGAACTAACAGACAATGATGCCAATGAAGGTACAGGGGTTGTTACTAGCAGTAATTGTAATGTAAACGTGAAGAAATAAAAGTGGACGAAAAGATACCGAACCATTGCAGAATAACGGCTAGGTTGGCGAGTTGGTTTGGGTTCATACTGATGTATTACGGCAGCGTGGTAACGAATATCATCATGTCCTTTGCATTCGTTACCGCGCTGCCGTAATACATCAGTATGATACCGAACCTGCGACCTTCGAATAATGCGTCCGATGCTCTACCAACTGAGCTACAGCGGCGGTCATCCCCCCGTCCACTTTATGGGGTATATGTGCATTTAAACCTGGGAGTGTTAATCAGCGCCGCTAGTAGCCATGACGGTGAGTGTGGAACACTCTTTTTCCGCCTGTTGGCATCATGTAGCACGTGATCTTATTACAAGATGGCAGCTGACCAATAATCCCTCGCACACTACCTGAAGGCATCAAGCCTGCCAGAACGAGACCCTCGCTATGAATGATCGAAAGAAGTGGAAATTTAAGGGCTCGTTTTTTCTTTGTTAGACACAATATTAATGAGAACTAACAAACAATCATGCCAAGGAAAGTATAGGGGATGTTATTAGTAGTAATTGTAATGTAAATGTGAAGAAAGAAGAGTGGATGAAAAGTTAACTTGGGCCTCGAGGGTCTCGTTCTGGCTGGGTCTTGTTCGAGGGTTTCGCGATGGTCTCGTTCTGGAAGACTTGATGCTTTCAGCCTAGGTAGTATGCGAGGTGTTATTGGTCAGCTGCCAGCTCGTAATAAGATCACGCGCTACGTGACGCCAACAGGCCGAAAAAGAGTGTTCCGCACTCCCTGTCATGGCTACTAGCGGCGCTGAACAACACTCCCAGGTTTAAATGCGCATATATACCCCATAAAATGGATGGGGAGATGACCGCCGCTGTAGCTCAGTTGGTAGAGCATCGGATGCGTTATTCGAAGGTCGCAGGTTCGGTCCCGGGCATCGGCAAGCTATCTTTCTGTCCACTTTTATTTCTTCACATTCCCATTACAATTACTACTAATAACATCCCCTATAATTTCCTTGGCATCATTGTTCGTTACTTCATAATATAGGGTCTAACAAAGAAAAAACTAGTCCTTAAATTTCCACTTCTTTCCCACACACACACACACACACACACATATATATATATATATATATATATATATATATATGGCACATGAACACGTGCGATGGAGCGGGGAATTAAGCAGACTTAGTGGCCATCGAATAACTTAATACGAAGGGTGTTATATGATACACATGATACGTCGAGGGTCTGTGTTAATTTTGACCCCTCTGGCTTTTTCAATGCGCACTTTAATCAAAGTACGCAACCATGATTCCAATTCAGCACTTAACAAACCTGCGAACCCCCCCTCCATTTACTGCCCTCACTTTTACCGGTAGGGTTCAAGCAAATAATACATATTCATCAATAGAGCGAGTAGTAGATCACAAAAATAGAAAACCGAGCATTGACGCCGACAGTGGGAAACGTCGGCATATACGTACTTAAGTAACTGGGAGATAGCCTTTAAGGTAATGTTTATGCTAGGAAATACGAAAGAAGCATTCTCAGAGTTACTTGTGATGCAGAACTATGAGGCAGAAGCCTTCCGTAATTCAAGCTTTGCTTGCGAGGAACTTTGTCGTTCGAGGTTCCTTCTATCGACATCAAGCGACGATATCGGCGTAAAATTGAATAGTACTGTTCGCTGACAAACAACTGAGTGGTAACTACCAACCATAAGTGCAGTCAATGCGCATTTCTATCAGGATTATCGCATAGCTCACAGCACATCACTCGTAAGTAATAAATTGTTTCATTTATTCAGCCAGCGTATTTCCGCAATTGCACGCGTTTCGCCTGATGAGGCACACGACACTTACACATCGCTGTAAGGGGCGAGTGGCAAATGGGCGTGAGGTATCCCCGCATGAGGGCGTCATCTCCGCGAATTCCTTACGACCAGTTTGACTTGATCACAGAATGATAGCCAGACAGACGGCGGCATCTCGTCATAGGGTCTTCACTCGCGCATTCGGAAGACTGCGCAGACACGCACGCCCACTCGTTACGCACGCGCTCATATAACTACGTAATGCATGCAGTGAGAGACAGGCAAAAAAAAAAAAAAAATCAACCCACGGAAACCGTTACAGGCAGATCAAGCAAAGAACACAAGGCTGCTAAAGCCATCGCCGACGATAATTTCTCGAAGGCAATGAAGTGGGCAAATGTGGGGGGGGGGGTCCGGTGCCTTTTTTTTTTTTTTTTAAGCTCGACAAGTACCTTGAGATTCGTCCGCAGGCGGGTGTTTTTTGTACCATTTTTTGTGCGAGCGCAAGCACTTAAAGCCGAAGGTGTGGTAAAAAAAATCAAGTGCTAAATTATGAGCAGTCGAACTAAAGCGATAAAGGGCGCAACATTGAAAGTCATTGAATTAAACGAGTTATTACGTCTTGAAACATCGCTGTTTTGTCATTTTTTTAAATAACACGGCCCCATGCTTTTTCCAAGTAATTAAGAAAGCAGAGAGTGGTGTGTACGTTTTTTATTTATTTATTTTTTTTTTGGCGCGCAATCTCAGTGCTACGAAGCATGTTATATTAGTTACGTACGCGTGCAGTCTTTATAAAGCTAAAGCGCACCAGTTTCACAATAGTAATGGTTGTACCCTTCTTACTTAACATCAATAATACAAAAATATTATACCTTGAAAAACGTAACACGTTTCCAAAGTGGAGTCCGCGTAACGCCTTTCAACGCTTCAGGGAAGCAGGAACAACACACGCACGCGCACACACACACACACACACACACACACACACACACACACACACACACACACACACACACGCACGCACGCACACGCACACGCACACGCACGCACACACACACACACACACACACACACACACACACACACACACGCACGCACGCACGCACGCACACGCACACGCACACGCACGCACACACACACACACACACACACACACATAAACACACACACACACACACACACACACACACACGCACACGCACGCACGCACGCACGCGCGCGCACACACACACAAACATACACAAACACACGCACGCACGCACACACACGCGCGCGCGTGCGTGCGAGGCAGTTTTATCGTTCAGCTAATGCCCCTACTCAGTGTATGCGCCAAGACTCGGCAGATGGAGCAAGAGCAAGGTTCCAATTAAACCCCTGGATTCGTGTCTTATAATAGTGGTAATCAACATATGGTTCAACGTGATGCGTCACCGTGCCTACAGTTACAAATGTGATTAATGCGAGATTTTGGATTTTATGAACGATCTATGACCGCTGATTTTTGTTTTCGTCTCGTGAGATACTGAGAATTACTTATGCAGAAACTAAAAGTTCGATGACGTGAAAGTAATGAGAACTCAGCTCAAGTACGCTAGGTTTGCGTAAGCGAAGGAAAAAGCTTTGCGGGAGGCGAACTGAGGAGGTCAAGCAGGACGGAAGAGCTGGGAGTCAGGAACAGATATGCGCGCCAAAAGACCAACCAAAGCGCACCTGAAAAGTGGCGTGATTAGCAGGAATACATCAGCATTAAGAGACTTCAACGAAGAAGGCAAACACGCTGCAGACGTAAGTGACTAAAATTAGGGCGTTCAGATGGGTGGGCTGGTGGAGGGAAAACGAAGGAGTCGATTAAACCAACATCCGAGAAACGTTCAAGTCGTAAGCATTAATACACAGATCTAAACAGTGTTGAGGAATCAATAATGATTTGGTTACATAATAAGGAGACGCGGGAAATATGTTCGTAAGTATGGAATGAGGGGGAAGCTGCGCAAAGATGAAATGAACGAAGTAGTGTATGACCACGGTTGTCAAATGAAGACATTATCGTAACTTCAATTTTATATCGAAAGATGGGCATAGTTGACCGAGGAATTGTTGCGGAAGAAGCCTTCAAATAATTTTTGCAAATTGCATCTAAGACCCTGAAGGAAGATATTTATTGTTTAAGTAATAGTAGTGTGGGCGTTCTTCATGTAAAGCTGGAGATGTGTGGTGTCTACAGTAGATCAAGCGAACCTCGTAATCGTCCAAGTACCAACTACGTCAGCAATAAACTCTGTCAAGCTCACTTTTTTATTGTTGTTGTTGTTGCTCTGGACTACGATAAAACACGGCTGCGCGAAGACGCAATCGTGAATGGTCATGAAGGTGGCTTGCTTATTTGCTTCTTTCTCGCTATAGCAAAGTTTGCCATGTTGTCGTTAGTTGTATACTAAATGGACAAACATCCATAGTGCAGGTCAGGGGAGGGCTGTGCGCCGCGCAGAATCCCCCCTCTCTCTTCACTGCAGCGGTGGGTGTGTTCCACGCCACCTTCGGATCCGAGGCCCCGCGCACGTCCGTCGCTGTGGCATCACTCATGACACTGCCTCATTCCCTGTCACAGACGGCGGTCTGATGAGAGTGATGGAACTGTTCCTGCTCTCGGTCATAGGCTGGCTTGCGTGCCCCGCAAAAGCTGCAGCTCTTCGCTCTCCCCTTCCCCATCAGCCGACGAGCACGAAGCTCGCACGAACGGCGTAAAAAAGCACGGAGGACTAAACGCTCTTTGTGTACGACGCGTCGGTTCTCCCTTTGACGCAGTTGTTGCCATCGGTTCTCCTCTGTTCACCGCCGCCACCCACTTGGGTCTCGGTGACGGCGCACGCCGCAGACGCTGCCGGGCGTAGTAATCACACCAAAATGTTTCACCTATTCTCTGCGCTGTTGTGCATGCTTCCTACATCGGTGTTATCCGCGGCGCTTTGTTGCGCGCGTGCGCATGTTCGGAGGGTGCACGGGGGGCCGTCGAGAGAGAGGCGCACGTGACGTGAAAGAGAGGGACAAACGGGCGCACGTTTTTAGCCTGGTTTTTAGCGTTCGCGACGCGTTTTGTTGTGCTCGCGGGAGGCGACAGTTATAAATGGCTGGATGGATGGCCGCGGCCGGAGAACAGACAGTTTTCACTCATCCATCAGAAGGGGGTTACCGACAACGCTGATAATGAAAACAGCCGGTCCGCCGCCGCCGCGGCTTCCGCCCCGAGGATGTGTGGACGTGCGGAACCTGAGGCCTGGACTCCCACGGGCGGGGCTGGCCCCGCCGCTGATCGCTGCTCTCGCATCGGCCTCGTGAGCCGCGGGTTCAACGGGGCTCTCCCATGGCTGCGCTACGACCTTCGCGGATTCTGCGCCACTAGTGGTGACCATCCGTGCATAGCGCTCGCCGGACCTCGGCTGCTCACTCTTCACGTTTGCTTTCGCAAACAGGGGCTGTGGTAACGGGAGGAAGGAGCGCCGCGTGCTATGAACGCCGACTAAGAAGTTATAAAGGCCCCTCATGAAGCATCCCCACCTCTAAGAACGGCACTTGGTGGTGGCAAGTCTACAAATGCGTCCAACGAAGCGGTGTATCGTATGTATTTTGCAGGAATAGCGTCAGCCACCGCTCCCTTTCACGACAACAACCTCCGATTTCTCGACATCTGACAATCCTGACTCTGAAACGTTTTTAACATCATCGTATGCAGCGAATATTCGCAGAAAGGCTACAAAGAGTCAGATGTAAACGCCATAACGGGATTCCAAGCGAAAAAAAAAAAATGAGATGGGCTGTATAGGGACGTAGCCGAAGTATTATAGGATGTGAAACCGCCTTGCCCGTGCTGGTGAAGGTGTCTTTGGTTACGTCATTTCCGTATGCTAGTAACTACGGCACAGAAATGACGTAACCAAGCGCACAAGAAGCATTTACACCGCTGACACGCGGGCACTCGAAAGGCCTTTGAAATAGGGGCATGAACCGGAAATATTTCAAGGCTGCATGACACAATAAAGGAGTATAGCCCCTCTTTGGTAACGGACTCCTGAGAAAAGGAAAATATCCGAACTCCTTTACGGGCCTAAAAAGTGTGCTTGAGTACAGCTTTTCAACTAAAGAAAATTTAGTGTTTGCAAAAGCTATCAAGTGTTTAGCATTGAAAAAATTTGTCTGGGAGCGAGCATTTACTGCAGAGATACGATTAGTGGCGCACCCATTGCCACGATTATGATCGCCGACCCCGCGTCAAATTGGCCATTGGCAGATTCGTCGCTCCATGGCTTCTTCCAAATTCTGCTTACACGGGGCAGTTTGTTCGCATGGCTCTAGTACTGACCCGGCTTAGAAGCATCGATCATACACATTTATACCTCGTTTTTATTGTCCTCTCAGACCAGCATATATCTTTACGACATGGACACGTTGGGTAAAGCTCATGAGCACAGATTTGAGTTTTATACATTACACTTAATATGGCTGAATGAGCTCTCTCATACGTTTCCGCTCCCGCTATGATCGACAATCGTATACTCCCGAGATATGCTAAAAGTGAAAGCTGAACGAGGGCCCAAGTTAGCTCTTTTTGCATCATATATGCGGGGCGCCAGAAGTGTGTGTCCAGGCGACCCATACTGTCTGATATAGAGATGATTTCTTTCCTCGACACAACGACGTCAAAGTAAAGATTACCTGTAGAACGATTGCAAAGGTGTAAACGACCTTTCTTATTGAAGAAAAAAATAAATGAAGGAGTAGTTGTCGCCATTTCTAGGCGACGGTTACCTCTTTTTACATGATAATTACGATAACAATAACACTTAAGAAAAAAATAATAAATCAGGGTTCTCTTGCGTTCCGTGAGGTCGAAAGTTCTCATTCTAACAGAATCCGCTAACGTCAAGTTGGCACACGCAAGCACTATGCACACACGCGATGTATTTCTGTCAGTACTCACCCCAAATAGCAGTTTCTCCAAAGAAGTGTTGAATGACTTTCGTCGCTTTCTAGTGGACCTATATGATGACCATGGGCCTAGTATTCTGGCTGGTGAAAAAGTTCGTTCTGAAACCAGTAAACGGAGTCTAGTCACTCTCTTCGGGATGTACTTGGGACAGTCGAGCAACAGATGCTACGAATGCTCATCGACGAAGAATGCAATCGACTGACAACGTCAATGTGATTTGATGAATATGTCATGAGAGCAGAGCTTTCACCTGTGCTCTCCTTTGTATACAGGGGCTGTAGCTTTTCAATCAACTGTATCATGACTGTACAACAACAACAACAACAACAAAATATGCTTTTGAGAAAATATCGTCCACGAGGTGCACAAGTATCATTCATGGCCACCTTGGCTCGGCAACTATTTTTCTGTTGAATTTTTCTGTGACGCTGTGCAAAGTAGTAACACTGCTAACACGAAACGCAAACACTGCTAACACGAAACGCAAACACTGCTAACACGATACGCTTTTGCTTCCGCGGCTTTCTGTTGCGCTCGGTTTCTATAACGGAATGCATTCCTAGGAGTTTCGAAGTGATCGTTTCTTATACCGCACAGGCACGAACAAATTTCGAATACTCCCTCCTCCTAGCAATAGTGAGGTGCGAAGTGCCTTCGCATGCGTGTCGAGCAGGATCATTACACTCGTCCTCGCTTTCACTTTTATGGATCAGTTATGCCAAACAGCGTGAAGAGGCGAGCGCCGTGCTGGCCACGTACTAATGTTGCCTCCTGCAGGAAAAAGAAAAAAAGAAAGTGTACACACAGATACCAAGCGCACGAGTAGGCCTCGGAAGTCGTTAGCGTCGCCACCTCAGCCGCGACGCACTCACGCACGTGTACGCGCTGGGCCGCTGAGAGACGACGGTGGTGCGCGCACCAACAGGGGCCGCAGAGGCAGAACCTGGCCCATCGGTAACGGTGAATGGCAGTACGTGGCTGTAGAGGGAGCCCTACAGGGAGGAACCGCTCCGATCGACAGAGACGCATTTCGCGCGGCGGCTCTCCCCTCCGAACAGGGGCGGGCGGGACAAGCGGGCCCGGAATGAGCCCTTTGACCACTCCGGGATCCCGTCGCTTTTGGGGAACCGAAGCTAAACTGCGCCATCATTATGATTTATTAGCCGGCCGATCAAAGGAAGAAAAGGAGACACGTTCGCCAGGAATGGGCTTCCCCGCAGAGATGCCGGGTCGAACCGTGTAGCGCCCACGCGGCTTAAGCTGGCTCTTTTAGCGAGTGTTTTTTTTTCTTTCTTTTTTTTTTTTTATTATCATTCCTGCTCTACTTGCTCGGCGGTTGAAGAATAGCTGCTGCCTCGCCTGATTGATGGCACCTCTTGACAAGCTCTCACATGACTCTTCCTGTCCTGTTTTGTGCTCGCACGGTGCCCGAAAAGGGGGGCATTTTGGAGCCGCCTACATGTCTCTCCTCCACCGCTCGAAGGGTGTTCGAGCTGGTCGCTAGTGTCAGATGTGCCTAGCGTCTTCCTTCATGTGTCGTCGCTCTAACGAGCACAGAACCCGTGTTTAGATGGACGCGACGAGCGTGGGTTGCTTTGAACTCCCGGACCACATCAAACGAAAGAGAATTCAGGTGCAGGGTATATAAAAGCGCTCGTGCGCCGAGCTCTGCATCATCCCATCTAAAAAAAAAAACCCGAGGTGGGCAACAATGTTCTCCAGTCGATAACAATGGCATTTGTTGTAGTAGCTGTGTTGCTTTGGGATGATAAATCCCCGTGAACGGTTAATAGAAGCGAATTCCGTAACGCGACGGCCGCGTTATGTAGTCTGGAATGTACACACGAAGGAAATTAGCGCCTTTAAGGTGTTTGTAATTTTGTGTTTGTAACTCTCACCCTGACACCCGTAGAAAAAACTGGGGCTTCAGTAAACTTATACACCATTATAAAAATGCATTTTGATGCAACTAGACCCTTTGAACCTGTTTGTATTTTTGCAGTTATGTCTGGTGTGCTGTTTCCGTTTTCATTTTGGTGTTTCCCAGGAGTGTCGGTGACGGTTATTCCAATCCCAGTGTTCTTCATGAAACGTTTATACATATAAAGAGAAAACTTTCTGCATAAGTTCTCAGCTCACGGTTGTCCTGTGTATACCTGTGCGTTATTTTCGAGCGTCCTTCTTTGTGCTTCGGCGGCGCGCTGAAAGTATCGCGCTGCTTGTCGTTCTTCGTGTGATACTCCAATTTCTTGCTATCGCATCCATTGCTTCGCCCTTGCGGCGAAACTGTGACTTTTTTCTTGTCTGTCGATGTATTGATCTTTGCCTCCCATCCCCTGAAAGCTTTCTGCACCTAACGTGGTTTAGTACTGCCTCCGGGATCGGTACACCTTTGACGATGCGATGATTTCGTGTGATGAAGGCATCACATGACGTCATCTAATGTGACGTAACAGTGCATGACGTCATGATACGTCACGACAATGCCAGGAACTGCCTATCTGTGACGTCAGGATGACGCCATCGTGTGCCGCAATCAAGCCGTAATCTCTGATCACGGCTTTTTGCATCGTTCGTGTTGAGCCACCACCGATGCTCACTTTTCCTCATTTCATGAGGCATAAAAGGCCTTCGCCTGATTATATAGCTGTTAACTTGAACCAGAACCATAAATTTCGCACCAGTTTGCCGAAGTGTATCTCAGACGTCACCTAGAAGAAAGCGCGAGCTTGAGATCTGCTCCGCCAGGGGCCGCGATCCCACCTGCTCACAATCTTTCACTGAACTCAATCAATTACTTTTAATTATTTATACTGACAGTTAATTGGTCCGTATCTTAAGTAACGTTAGGCTGCGATATCATATGTATCCAATATAACTCTTAACTTGAACCATAACCATCGATTTCTACTTTTAAGAATACCTTTTATGAATACTCGGAAAACCGGAAGTGCTGGAACGGATAAGCTTGGAAGAAAATAAAGAGTGTCACTCGGTACACGCGCCACTAAAAACCACATTCATGAAGGTCAGATCAACTCGTCATTCTGGCTACGGTACAGCCGAACGGTCTCGTAGCATTAGTTTCATTGAGTAACATTAATAGAAAATCGTTGAATGCAAAGTTTAACGTGTAAAGTGCGCGTTAAACTCCTACCGAGAGGTAGAAAACCTCTGTGTGACGACATGATCGAGTGATTAGGTGACCGCATCGTGACGAAGAGTACGAAAGCTGTGACGTCAGCAAACTAACGAGCCGTCCCCTGCATTTCTTACGTGCGTCTCCGCTTTGCGCCACCAGCAACATCGAAACGCTCAGCTGCGTCTGCCGGCAGCGATACCATGTCGTCATCGCAATCCGGCCATGAGCGTCCGCCTTGGAAGCGAGCAAGTGGAGGTGGAAAAATATTTCGTTTTTCAGCCGTTGGCATGGAACGCTGAAATGCTTTCATGCTACACGGGGTCGCAGTCATAATATTCGTCGCACGCATCTCCAACGACACTCTTTTTGCAGCTCTCTTTTGAGTTTTTCGCTAAAGGTTATCGCGATTCACGATAAGTCAGGAAAAGGAGCCACGCTTCGTTCCTAGACTTCAACATATAACTTAACTTTAAGTCACCTCGTTTCTGTCAAAATTTGTCACAGAGTTCCTCTCAAGCACCCAAAGCTCATGCTGTAGTCAGTTTAGTGTCAAGTTACCGTCCGATTTTGATGTCTACACTTCTATAAAGAAACGCATGCGGTCGAAATTTCGCTGCAGTACCCCACTGCGGAGTGCCTCATAAATTATATCGGGCGTTCTGGCATAAAAACGCTGATAATTTATTTGACTCATTAAAACGTTCTGTTAAACATGTTTCGCATGAGCAGCCGTAGCTCCTGGTGATCTGGCGCTGATAACGGTTGGGAAGACTGACACGTGCAAAACCAAGGTGCGTCAAAAGGACACCACTGCGCAGTGTCTATCGACACTGCTGTTCCTGTCACACCAAAGACTTTCTGAGCTCATGCGGACAAAATGGTGTATGCCCATACAGATAAAAAAAAAAATTGAGGAGCTGAAAGCCCACGTAACAATGGGCTGTGACCTGCTTATGAGAGTGAACCGCTGCGCATTATGCTAACACCAACGCGCTAGCGCAGGCAGGAGAGGCAGGAATAACATTCCAAACGTGATGAGAGGTCACTCGCAAAGAGAACATGAGTAGCCGACGTTTCTTCGCGTAGACTTTGGAGGTGTGCGTATTCCGGAGAAATATTTATTGATGCCTGACATGCGTGCATCGCGGCACGTTCGCACTCTGTGCGGCTGGTCATTACTTAGCAATGTAGGGCACATCTCACATGTGCGCTGGAATAATTACGGACAGGAGCCGTACGCATAAAGACACGAAATCCATTCAGAAAGCCCCCAAGCAAGACTCCCGGTCCGCTTGCGAGAAGCGGCCAAGCCAAAGAAGTCGGGGCCTCGCCTGGCACGCACGCACTGACAGGGCTCACACGCTGCGAGACAAATTCGGGAGAGCGGAATAAGTGTAAAAATAAGTAATAAATCGAAGAAACTGATTATTTCCATTGTAGCGCCCTGTGCAGGTCATTAGGAGGCGGCAGCGAGAGGCGCCGCTGCGCGAAGGGTTCCCGCGTGGCCGCCGTTTGCCATGCGGTGCCCGGCGTGAAACGTGATTAACCTTACGTGCAGCGGATGCGTGAATCAATCACGGCCGGCCGATTGATCAAAGGACATAATTTCCCTGTCGCACTAACAACCCGGCCTGCAAAACGGACGCCGCAGGACAACACAATCGATTGAGCGGAGACGGATTTGCGGCCATCACCGTTGGACCCACCTGGACCGGGCCCGCGTTTGTCTCCTTTGGCAATGCCGGTCACGTGCCCACGCCTCGCACGCAGCGGCCGCATGCCGCTGCACACGTAGCACATCCCCCTAAGGAACAAGGGGCTACCCGGCGCGAGTCCTGCGGGCCGACCGTTGCCGACTGCGACGCCATGCAGTTGTGCCCCGAATCCCGTGAACGGCGCTTCCTGTTCGCTTTGTTTGGTTTCGCACGGACGCCTTGACCTGGGCCAGATGATTTTTTTTTCGCTCCTTAAGCCTGTGCAGCGTTCCTGTGTATTACGCGCACCGACTTGGCCGACGTGCACAGTCGAAATGGGCCACACTTGTGTCCCACGTGGCGTCGCGGAGAAAAATGCGTTATTTATACCCTGTCGCAGGAAGAGACCTAAGCCGGTGCTGTATACCGAACTTGAAAGGTCGTGAGTTACGCAGCTAATGTTGCATCTGTGGTCCCGATAATCTTCAAAGCCCCGCTGTAGCACTTATGCGTAGTGTGCTGCCTAAATTCTATTAACGTATTAAGACGCACGAAGTGAAAATGCCGAACGAAAAGCACATTTCTTGGAGGCGTTTACCTGAGAGCATTGCAAACATTCAGCATAAAACACACACGTGCATACATTGGACAATTTCCGATTCCGGATTCGGACAACTTGTCCGACAACTTGTCCAAACCCCGGACAAGTTGTGTCAAAATGGGTTTGTATACCGGGTGTTTCCCTGAATTTTGACCTACCGTAAAGTGTAATTGTAAGTACAGGTGCTACAAAAGTAATGGACCTTGCCAAGCTTGTATGAGCGAGTCGTATATATGTTATAGCTACATTGTTCGCATGTAATATGATATAGGCTTTCTTTTCGTTAAACACTGTAGGCAAAAGCCTGTATATGAATATGTATTCAGAGCCTGCTGGCTTGAACTGAACAAAAGTTTGCGGCTTTTTTATTCACAGTGTTCACATAATTGCGACAATGACCCATTGTTGCACACCTTGCATACGTGTAGAAACGGCGGTAATGCACAAGGAAGTGAAGGCAGCGCAGACGATTGTTTGCAATGCAAACAATAGCTGTGACGTTGAGATGAAGTTTGCTTTACTTTGTTAACGTTCACAAAAGTGTCTCAGGTTGGTGTAGTTGGCATTCAATTAAATATGCTGCGACAGCATATAGTGCGAAGCAGTAAAACAGGGCGACTACAAATTAATTCACATTAACGAAAAAAAAATAGTAGCGGCTACTACAGTATACGGAATAATATGCACAGGGCCTGCTTCGCGTAACGCCGTCCCGCTTTTTTTAAATCATGCTGCGTGATAAGTGGGACACCCTGTAGACAAGGAAGAACAGCCCCAGTGGTCTAGGATGGGCACTGCAATACTCAGAATGCAGATGGTAATGTATGTCAACGAGGGCGTGCAGGGAAGGGTAAAGCATCTAACCTCTTGTGAAGACTGTTGTGTGGGTGCTTCGTTATAATTTGTTTTTCTTTATTTAAATAAAGCACAGAGAACACAGAGACCGTGAAATACGGCTTCATATGTCGTTTGTGTTTACGTGCTGTTGTTTTTTTTTTTTAACATAAGTAACGTTTGCAATTTGCATAAACTATTTCGTCACGCGACGCGCGAACAACTTTCTCTGCCATTAGTGATTTCCAATAAATTTGTGTAAAAGAAGGCTTCCCTGAGTGCGTTAATGGTGGATAGAAATTACCAGAAAAATCCCGAGCTCTCGGTCGCCAGACAATAAAAACCCCGATTTGTCCCTGGTCTTCCACTTTAAATGCACCAACTAAATTTTATCCTCTGATTGTCAAAAAAAAAAAAAAAAAATAGCCACAAAGCCCGAAAACAGAGGACCTTAAGTATACATAGCGGCAACCGGTCAGAATGTGCTTTGGTTGTTTACTTTTATTTTTGTTTTATTGTGATATTTAGTTCACAACAGTATGTAGCTCTTCCTTAGTGCAGTTAACTTCGGCTATTATACATCATCGATATGACGTCATGCACTTCTACCATAGCTGTTTTATGTTCCAATTGACGAATGGTATTCGAGGTAATAGGGGGCCTTTTGATTCTTCTAAGGTTGTTCAATAAAAAAAAAAAGGAAACTCATATGAACGGATGTCAAATTAATGTTGGCTGTGTATATAAACTATATAAACGCACAACTCTTTCTTCTATAGAAATGTAATAATAGTATGCGGGCTTGTACGAGCCAAAACCACGAAATGATCATGAGGCACGCTGAAGTGGAGGGCTACGGATATTTCGACCACCTCGTGTACTTTATCGTGTACTGACATCGCACAGTACATGGGCCTCTAGCATTTCACCTCCATCGAAAGGCGACCGCCGCGGCTGGCATCGAACCCGCGGCTTTCGGGTCAGCAGCCGAGCACCGTTGCCACTGCATCACCGAGACGGACTAGCCCTGCAAATATACTGCATAGATTGCGTGACGCCGCATAGTTTAGGTGCCACATTCGTCGGCCAACGGATATCGCACATCCGAAATGCGGATGTCAGCAGGCGTATGCTCAACGCACAGTACGAGTAATAAATGATGAAAATAAAGCAAACCGTAATACAGCGCGTCGACCAGAATTACAGTACGCACATTATTCTGTGCTCCTGGGTGTAGGCAACTTCATAGTAAACGGAATCAGACTGCCCGGTTGGTTGGTAGTTGATAATTTTCAACGTGGCTTTTTGGGCTAGTTGGTTATACGATTCAAAATAAACAATCAGTGATTGTTTCCAAAATAAACAATCAGTTGAAAGTTAGCGCTTGTCCTGTTGTCTCTTGCTCGTCCGTGTGTATTAGCGCTATGCCCCGTTTTGATAATTTTCGCTCAAGTAAGCTTGACTACAGTCAACTATTTATTGACGTCATAAATGTACGCAAAAGAGTCTCTTAAATTGCTTCAGCTGTATGAGCACCGGAAAGACGAATGTACGGCTGCAGGAAGGAACGAGCAATTACTTTAAGTCAGTAACAAACCATGCTTGAAACAAATGATACGCGCGTTCTTGACATGTGCTCTGATAGCTCTTCCTCCCAGACTGGTTCGACGCACCTGTTTTCTTGCAGTTGTTTCTATAGCGCGGTGAGTATTTTTTTTTTTTTTGTTCCTGCACTGACGCGCAAATATAAATTACTTACACGGTCAGTATCAACGGAACGATTGCGTATAAAAGTTTCGGAACGTACTCCCACCCAGCAGGTCTCTCCGTAATGCGGACCTCCTCAAAAATATCACTCCAACATTTTCGCCGAACGATTTGTCAACTCGTTCGGACACTTATAGACGCATGGCCGCGCTGCAGTTGTGTTTTGACATCGCTGCCGTTGTCAACCGGGTATCAAGCTCGATGACATTCATCTATTCGTCTTCTTTTCGTTCTTATTCGCCGTACACACTGCCTCCACGCAACCAAAGCCAACTATCAAGCATAGATGACGGCCCACCGCGCTTCATTTCGACTCGCGCTCATGAGAGCATGCTTGGCGCTTTTTTTTTTCTTCCTACGAGCCCTCGCCCTTTCGAATGCATTAACTGCACGTCGAGTTCGATGAAGATTGCCGGCGGGCTTATCAGGGAAGCCATCTGTCTAATACATAATTTCTCGCAAGCTCATTCATTCCGTCTCAATGAATCTGTTGAGAGAGAAGCGCGCACTCGGCGATCCGTCGCTAAGCTAATGCAGCGCGCTCCGCATCCAGCGTGACATGGTATATATCAGGCGGAATGCGCTGCGAGACGAGTCTGCGGCGGAAGTCGTTTGTCGTCTTCCCCCGACTGACGGTCCTTGAGATTTGACTCGCCGGCGAACGCTTCGTTTTTCTTGTTTTCTGCTTGCGGGACGTTTCCCTTCGCTTCTTTTCGGCGACGACAGTCCAGGATGGCCGAAGGCGCTGATATGACGAGCGACCCGCCGGCCGGGCTCTTCTTATAACACATGCACCCGTATACAGGAACACTCGTAAGCCTTCGACGCACTTGACATCGGTGAAGCATACACCGAGCTGAACGCCCACGTTTACGGCTATCTCTGCGCAAAGCGGTGAAATGGTCTCATTCAGTGCAACATCCTGTTGGCTCCCGGCTCTGAAACATGGACCGAATATATATATATAACGTCCACTGCAGCTCGTTGCTGATGCTGCTATAGTGGCTGTCGGCGGCAGAGCAGAACGGATTAGCAGTTCCCTCGAAATATTTAGCATTCGTACTCTTCTGTTACCCGCCGTGAAGTCACTCATACAAAGGAACCGCTGGGCGTTTTTGCGCAGTGCTTTTTCCTTTCTCCTTTAAGACGCTCTGGGCGTTGTTGCTTCCGACTCGTGATATGATGACGTGCGAAGCCGCAGAGAATCACCGCCTATTATTCAGTTAGTGTTCGAGTTAGAACACATATATAGGAAGGAAGGCGTGGGTGGGGACTGTGAGGGGTGCATACTCAGAGCATTATGGATCGCCAACCACCGCAGCGGTGGTGAAATGTCATAGAGTGTTCCGCTTCCTATGCGGTAGGTACTGGGTTCGATTTCCAGTGCTGGTAGACACCCACTGGTTTTAGAAATGGAAAGAGAAGTACCTCGGCCTGGTGCTCGGACTGTGGATAGTCTAGTCATCACGAGAAGGTCGCCTTCTGCTCTTTCCTATCTTTCTCACAATCCCCCCCTCCCCCTTACAGTTGAAAGGTTCTTGTTACCAGTCTGCCAATTTCTTTAAAGTTACGTGTGGTATATTCAGGGTAATTAATTCAATTACGTAGTTTCTAACGAACTAATGAATAATCTTCCTCTAGTGTACCGGTCTCGCTATATCATACATCAGAAGAACAATATCAGAAAAGCGTGCTGCTTGTGTACTGCAAGTATACGACTCAAGACCAAATCTGCAGGGAATATTTTTCTTGTGGGCTATATACGAAACTTATTAGTAGGTGTTAGCGTATCTGAATACATGCGCCGCTTTGGTGACTATATGAACTACGCATTCCATAACTTTCGCCCAACACCAGTAGCATGTCAGGCGGTAGTATCTAACGATAGTATCTATCATGTTAGGTCTACATGACATTCACTGCACAAGCTTTCTCTCCTCTTTCTCCCTTTTTTGAGAACTGGGGGAGAGTGAGCAAGGCATACATGAACACGCTGCTAAGGAAAAAACATTCGATGCTCTGACGAAGACAAGTTTGCCTGTCAAAACGCTGGCTTCAGCGACATTCCCTGCTCGATGATTTTCCCTCACTTCAAGCCTTCCATCTTTCGCTAAGCTTCTGTCTTGTCTAGACAAGCTGCCTGGTTATTTTTCAATTTTAAAGAAGATAAGCTAAATAAGGCTGACTCCTGCCATGCGACAAATACGAGAGTAAAACTTTGTTTACTAAAATACAAAAAAAAAAACGTAATCTAAGAATCTAATTGGTTTTTTTGAGGAACCACGGTACAAGGTTCGACTATTCCAAGGGCTGATCAACACTTCCATTTAAGCGCCTTCACGACGTTCTCCACCACCCTGCATGCTTGTGGAGGCACGTCGATCAGGGAACCTTAATTTACATAGGTACTCGGCAAACAGCCACAATGGCCATGCACGTAACGCCACATTTCCCTCCACAGTACACTTCGTATCTAACTCCGGTGACACGGAGGCGCTTTTCTTTGGCGAAGCCGACGTCCGTGCCCGCGGTGCGTAACGCTCTCGCGTGCTCGAAGCTCAGTTGCGAGGAACCGCGCATGATGCGGAGCGCGCAGAGCGCGTCAGCGCGTAGCCCCGTTTGTCCCGCGGGTCACCCCCCCCAACTTGAAACGCGGAGGAAACGAGCGCCGCAGCAGGGCCCAGTTGTGTTGTTCTTGGCCGGCTCTCAAGAATGGCGCACTTCCTGCGCTGTCGACCTGCCTTCCTCGCGGTGGCGCACGTTTCTCTTCCTGTCTGTCATGTGTCCATCAATCAGGGGGCCGCTTTCCCCGCGCTCGGCGGATTTATTTTGCTTTCTTCGCCGGTTCCCTCGACATCGTCCACACCGGCTTTGTCGACTCCCGTCAGGGCCCCGCAAAGGGCGAGCAGCGCGGCGCGCACGGCTGCGCCGGCGTCGCGACGCACGCCGGCGCCTTTCGACGAGGAAGGCGAAGTCGTGCGTTGTAGTGTATACACTGCGGAGGTGCGAGCGGGATGGCGTATACATTTCTAGCCTGCTCGCCACCCTCGGCGCGGACGCCGGTGGTGCTTTTTGATGCGTTGAGAGTGAGCGTCTGTAGCGGTGACCGCAATAAATGTATTTCGGACTTATTTTCAACGCGGTAAAGCCGCGCTAATATTACGAACTTGCGACACTGTTATCAATGAATGTCTCCAGCATAAATACGTCACGTATGGACACGACGGGAAGACGCTTCCCCGTGGCATTAGGCATTTAAGCCATGATAGTGCTGGGCCAGGCGGTGCTGAAAATGAAGTGATTGATGGAAAAACAACTTGCGACGGCATGCCTCTGTACAATACTTGGCCGCAGTGTTTCAACAAAGGATACTTCGTTAGTTTAAACAAGAATTTAACTAATATATCGACGGAGCAAACGGGTGTACACATATGGAAGCAGGAATTTTTTTTATCTTTTTTTTCTTTTTAGCAAAGCATCTCGCGTGCTGAAAAAGTATTTGCCAGTAAGGTTACGAGCATCAGTACGGAAGCCATCTGAGGGAACAGCGACAGTTGAAAACTGTGGGTGTCGGATCGTGGTAGAAACGAGGTTGGGTCAAGGTAGCGGTGGCAAGTGTTGCCGAAGTTATTGAAAACGAAGGGCGATCCAAGACGTCCGCGACAGTGTTTCGCCGTGTGAGCGCACAAAACCTGTCCGCAACTTCTTTCAACGCAGGCTTTGTTCTTTCAAGAGCGATCGTCGCCGCGGTCGTTTCGGTTGGCATGAACCTGTATGCACGGAGCAGTTCATACGGTAGAGCTGTTTAGAGCAGGAGGCGCTGGTCAATTGTGACAGCGGACAATAAGTTATTGGTCAATTACACGCTGTTCCTGCGAGCGCTAGCGAAAGCCTGAAGTATCCGGTTCCTTACGTTCTTTCTTCTCACTGCTAACGAGAATGGCGGATAATTCAAAGAGCTGGCGAAAATCAGGATCGAAATAAAATGGGCTATAAGTTAAAGTGTGATGGGATAAAGGATCAGGCACGTGTCTTCAGTGTCGTCAATACCACCGTTGAGCAGTTCACGCTCAAATGTGAAGTACTCAATACTCTGTTGTAGACGCGTGGGAAACACTAAGTCTTGTATGATGAGACTACTTAAATCTGTAGCAGTGGAAACCTTTTGTCTCCTACACAGTGCTGTTGAATGGATATGCCAAAATATGTTTTTGTACATTAACTTCTAAGGTTTTGTCCTTTCTTTTTTCTTTTTTTTTCTTTTTTTTTTTTTTTTTTAGGTGCGGGCGTGACGACTCTGGGTTTTCAATATCCGTACGAGAGTTAAATCATCGATCATCAGGAAGGCAATACAGGGCATCTCTTCACAAATGAGCGGCACGTGGGCGTTATCGTTCGGCATAAACATCAGATGAGCGTCAGGCGACTGACTCCTATCTACTCATCTTCACCATTACTATCAGCCTTATCCTGAATTCACCTTTATACTCACGCGTACTCGCACGTATTCCAAAACAGTATCGTTCATACACCATTTCAATATTTATTGATCAGAGGCGTGAATTACGTAGGGGGGTGCCTTGACCTCCTCGTCGCCAACTCTTCCAGGGTAGTTTTTGATAAATATATCTTATGTTGTCATCTCTTCCAAGAAAAATGTCCTTACTGGTTTGAAACTACTGATAACACGTACTCGGAGGTACTATATCAGAAGTCGCCCAGAAGAGCACCGATTACGTGAGATATTGGTGTTAAAGAACATTGCATGGTTTAAACAAGCTAAATCTAGGCTAACGGACTCATGAGTCGACTCAGTCGGACTCACTCGGACTCAGATCGAGCCTTGAGTCTGAGTCCGAGTGAGTCCGGGTGAGTAATATTTTGGTGAGTGTGAGTCCGAGTGAGTCCGGTTGAAGAAAATTTTCGTGAGTGTGAGTCCGAGTGAGCCCGGCTAAAAAAAAAAAATTCCGTGAGTATGAGTCCGAGTGAACCCGAAGCGCAAAATATATTTCATGAGTGAGTCTGAGTGAGCTCCACAATTTTTGCCGACCTATAGGCGACTCTAATCATAATGAAGACATCTGCTTATGTCACAATACCTGCACCTTCTGGAATAAAAATAAATCATCAGTGTACCTCTATCAGCCTTTCAGTGGTGCCTTTCACTGCAGTGAATATTTGTGGCTCAACGCATACAGAACGATCGATTGAATAAACAGACAGAAAATGACATCTCTCATTGATAAACTGTAGACCACTAGCAATGCGTACACGTGGTCGTACAGGTCGCAAAGCATTTCCTTGAGGAACCTGCAGGAAATACGATAACGTCACGTACGCAGAAGTTGTTATAGCTTGTCGAGCGTGGCTGACGTTACGCCTCCCCTGCCACCGGCCATAATTTCGTGCGACCGGCGGTTTTCTGAAAATCGTATACTATACTCCGCGATGGCCGAGACACGAAGGCGTTCACTCAGACACAACCTTGTCATCATCTAGCAGACGGCGTGACGACCTGTTGTCGCCGCTGTAAGTCGCGGGAGCCACTCATGCGCGCCACGGCGCCGGACACAGATGCGCCCGCGACGATAGGGAGCTCGTGCACGGGTCGCGCTCGCGGGCGGTCACCCTTTCTCGCGCGCTTTTTACGCGATGCGCGTGAGTGACACAGCGCGGGCGTCCGGACATTTCGCGCGCCCCAAGGCCTCCGCGCCGCGTGCCAAGTCGCCCACGCCGGGGCCCGGGTCGGCAGACGTCCGCTCCGTTCGGTGCGGCGCAGCTGTGCGACGTCAGGGTGGCTGACAGGGCCTCGCGAGAGGCGTCCGCCCCCGGCCTCGACGATCCGTCCGACGCCCGTCTCGCGCCTCCCCTGACAAACGTCAGGCGGAAATTTGAGAGACGGCTCGCGGCTTGTCTCCGGCTATCTGCCGCCGCCGCCCTGCAATAGCCGTGCGATGCAGCCGACGACGAGGGATCCGTGCGCGCGCACGGGGCTGCCAACGACCGCCGTGTCGCTTGCACACAATCAATTGCCTGGGCTCGCCATCATTTAGAAGACTCGGAGAGTAAGCCGTGACATCTGCCGGTGTAGCATTACCCACTGGTTGCCCATATCTGCGAACACACCCCTCATTCGTGTCAACGGGACGGGAGGCTCATTGCAAGGACTTGTGACGTATACACGAGCTGTTCGCCATCACTCCAAATGAGTCGGCCAGCAGCGCTGCCCGCTAACTCACTGACCGGGGCGCTTTTACAGATGGCATCTACTCGGCTGCATTTGAGAATACACTCAGAGATACTCCCATGACACACAACGAAATTTCAATACAATATTACGTGAGTAGGAGAGTATTTTCTCCTCCACGCGTCAAACTTAACAGGGCACAGGTAGTGGCACTTAGACAATTACAAACACGTTCATGTTACTCACCTGCACAATACAAGAAATTTCATGAACATTCAGGACATGAATACTATATGTAACGCATGCAAGGTAGATGATTGTACATTAGAACATTTGCCCTGGAAGTGTGGGTCGCTTGGCCTGGTCGTGACAGGTTCTCAAGCATGACCAGGTCGCAAGACCACAAGCAGCAAGTCCTATAGCTGACCAGTACGCCCATGATAGGGCCAGGAAGCTTGACCTCCCGGTCCCAACGTGAGAGTGGTTAGGCGAGCTCTCCGGCCCTGTGCAGGACATTCAATGAAGTTTATTCCTCCTCCTCCATCACACGGCAGTACGCGCTGCTTCTTTTGCTGAGAAAATCATGTCTAGGTCTAAAATAAGAATGGTCTTATCATAAAATATGTGGAACGGTTTCCAATGTGTAGAAACTGCCATGGACTTCAGCGCGTTGTTCCAGATGAAGAAAGTAACCTTAGGATATGCTTTTTCGCTATCAAGCATTATGTTTACTTGTAGGGAAGGACAGATGTAATAGGAGTCGGAAAAGATCGGACATCGTCGAGCAGCAATGCTAACACCCATGCCTCACAGGAGAAATAGCGTACATTGCGCCAGCAACGTACACTATAGTGTACCGATACAAATAAACTTCTCCGGTGCGATTTAACAGTGAGCTATAGATGGCATACCTTTTTGCCTCCTGCACTAGAATAGGCTGCTCAGGGTGCCTCAAATCACAGTTATCGTAATAGAAGGAATGTAGCGGATGCGCGTTACAGGGTCAACGTAGCAATAAGGATCGCCTTGGCTTTGCCGTCAAAGGAGGGATTAAGTTCCCTTGCGTGGAATAAACTCTTCAATCAGGAAGATAGACCACTCTACAGTAAGGAGGTTATGTGCCCGTTGCCTTTTCCTCCGGTAACACTCGATCAGTCTGTCTTCAGTCTGCGGCCGTATTCGAACACGCTCTGAAGCGCACCGCTGATGCACTCTAGGAAGCTGCGCTGGGATATGTATAATCCTGCTTAGAATGCCGCAGTTTGAAACAACCATTTAAGTGGTAAGAAGAAGAAAATGGGGTAAGGAAAAGTGCACACCGCCCCGGCAATCTTGAAATACAGACTAGCAGTAAGATATAACAGTGCTATATTAACGCTGAGACATTATAAAGCCCCCCAATTTTGGCAAAAATGAAAAGTTTGGGTAAACCGCACTCGCAAACCACACTCACTCAATCGCCGTTACGTGTTCGAGACATCCACGCGAAGGGTCGGCGCTGCGTGCAACCAACCCCCCTGCAGGACGACGGTGCCGAGCTCTAGCGGCAGGTGACGACGTGAAGCAAGCGGGGGAGGGGTGAAAGGGACACGTGGTGCAAGTAGGAGGAGGGGGGGGGGTTCAATTCGGCGGGTTTTCCTTTTTCAAGGTGCCTGCGCTCCTGTGACAAGGACACGCAGGCAGCTCACTGCTAGACAAGGTTCAGCACACGGCTCGGGAGCGCGGTGCGGTGATTGACAGATCCAGTGCATAACCCCGAGCTGCTGCAGACGAAGCTGTTTATGCGCCAGGGCTTTATGTAGACGTCGTCGGGACGCTCCGAAGAGCCGCGGGAATGCGGCGAGATTGCGGGTCTCGGGCCTGGGCTGGGTTCCTCGGGGAAAAGGGGGGGGAGGGAGGCGGCTGCTGTGGAACCGCCGCGGAGGGAAGCCGCGCTGCCGGCCACGACGCCAAAGCTGGATTGACAGGCGAAGCTGGTAATCGGAAGGCAACTGTCGACTCCAAGTGACAGCCGCGTGAGTGACAGGCCCGGTTCGTCCCACAAACATGGCGGACGACGGTGCGGTCCGTCGCTTTTTGTGGTCGAGGGACGCTCGGGAGAAAAGCCGCTGCCACGCTGTGCTTCTCCTTGCGAGCGTGTGTTGTAATCACGATGGCAGCGCTGCCGTCACTCATTCCCGGGGCTCTGACGGAGTCGTGTGATCCTGCGGTTTTGTCTTTTATTGTGCGCGATCCGAGGTCCCTGTGTGTTGTACCGCGCTCGGCGGGAGGACTCGTTGCGTGACGTCTGCTGCATGGATATCGGTTCTCAACGACGCAGCGGCTTTTTTTGGAAACCTGCTCTTTGAAAATGGCTGAACCGTGAACATCTCGGTGTTTCACTTGAGTGGACTCGGCGGCGAACGAGGCGGTTCTCCGTTCGCGGCGGATCCCTTGCAGTCGGTCACTCAGGCTCGGCGAATGCCCTGTTCTTTGTTCAGTACGCTCATTCAAATGAGATGGCACCGTCGAGTCGCGGGGACGCGAAGCTTTTTCCTTGCTGCTCCCGATGCTTGCGCAGGTGGTACGAAATATTGATAGCACAAAAAACAAAGGTTAGGGCGATGTGTACTCGATATGCTGTGCTGTGGTTATAGTAGTTACACAACTTGTCGAGAAAGTTGCACGGCACGCCTGTGTGAAAGCAGCAGGCACGTCGAGTGAACAGTTATTCACACACATTTGTATGAAATAATGGCGCACTTTTAGCGGAACGTCACTATAATACCATTAGGTCTGAGCGTTGAATCCAGGAAAAGATAAGCTAGAGGTACAATTAGGAGGGCTTGTCAAAAATTCAGTCTCCTCGTCTCAGTAGGATTTACTTGAGGGGAGAACAATTTTCCGTCTCGCGTAAAAGTCTATTATTCTCAAAACTAGTCAAAGGTAAATATTCGGCAGATGTCTGCCTGGTTGGGATAACAGGAACTTGAGAAAAGAGAAAACTCCAACCAAGATTTATTTTAAGATACCCGACGTTTCGAACCCTGACCGGCTTCTTCTTCGGGGGTGAGAAGGCCCGAGATGTACAGCGCTTTCCAGCTCGGTGTAGCGCTGCACAACTGTGGGGCCTTCTCACCCCTGACGAAGAAGCCGGTCAGGCTTCGAAACTCGAGTAGCTTAAAATAAATCTTGGTTGGAGTTTTCTCTTTTCTCAAGTTTAAACTAGTTGCTAGTTCAGCATATAAGACTGCACCATCTTGTTTGTTTGCACAGGACCCTCGCGTGCACTCTTACGATGCGTGTAAATAAGGATTAAATTTTACGGCGGGTCAATGCAGACTAGGCTAAAAACAAAAATAACTTGTGGGGTTTTACGTGCCAAAACCACGATGTGATTATGAGGCACGTCGTAGTGGGGGGGGCTCCGGAAATTTTCACCATTTGGTGTTCTTCAGCGTGCACTGACATCTCCCAGTACATGGGACTGTAGCATTTCGCCTCCATCGAAAACCGGGATCGAACCCGCGACTTTCGGGTCAGCAACCGAACACCATAACCACTGTACCACCGCGGCGGACCGTGGGGAGACGAGGCTACCTTTTCCGAGCACGCGGCTTCGAGGTATATAACAAAGACTAGAGGCTATGTTTCCCTCTTCCCGGGCTTCCGTCCTCTCCAGTTCGAAAAACTGAACTCTACCGTGTACTGTTCGACCACACGCCGTGGGGCATAAACGGATCTGTCAGTCATGGTCTGAGCCCCGAAAGCGAGACAAATAAAGATAACTGCGGAGTTCCGTTCCGCGCTTGAGCCACGATGAAACGAGAGCTGTCGAAGGTTTCCGGGAATACTAAGCGTTGTGAGGCGGCATCTTCGAGGAACAGAAGAAGGCCCTGCATGATGCTTGTAAAACAGCACGTCCACTCAGGCAGGAACGGGAGACGTCCACGTTGACGACCTGCTTTGCAAAATATTTTGCCTCGCGCGCGACGTGCACGTAGAGTGAGCGAAATCGCTTTAGCATTCACCGTGACGGGAAAAGCATCGCTCCCTGGTAGACGACCGCGTCTTTCTCGCAATTTTTCGAGACATTCTTTTCCGCGTCGGCTGACCACGCGCGTTCGAAGCGGCTCGTCTTTTTGTTCGACTGCTAGCGAAACGTCGTCACCCCTCTTCTGCGCGGGGTAGGTAGGAGCAGCATCTCGGTTTCGGTTATCACCTTTTGTTTCGCGTCTTGCGCCAGCTCCGTTGTCACCTGTCAAGCACCCAGCGGAGAAGAGGCGGCCACCTTCACGGAACCAGCGCGGTTCGTCGGCGAGGGGTGAAAGATCACGTCTTCGGGGTGACCTTCACGCGGGCTTGGTCCCTGACCGGCCGTACCCACAGTCGACACGCGCTGCCTGCGGTTTCTCGCATGGCTGATTCGACTGACGGCAGGTGTGTCGTCCTGCCCGCATTTGCGGCGTTGATAAGAGACGCGAAGTGAGCTCTTATCAGCACGGCTTGACGTGACGTGCAGTCGTCAGCACCATTTGTAACGACGGCCATCTTTGTTTTCTTTCCATTTCATTCGTCCGTGAACAAGTCCAGGTGACTTCTGCTGAGGGCAACATTCGCTTTCACCTACACTCCCCTGAGCCTACTTTATCGAAAAAAAATAAAATAAAAAATATGTCAATGGACGACATCCGGCAGGATCGATTCGGTGACATCACCGCTGGACGCAGAAGGTTTCTTCGTTCAGTAAGTGTTCAGCTAATAGAATTTTACATTTCCATGTGCAGCAGGGCCTAATAATGCAGTTTGGCTTGAATCTTTCCATGAATCTCGCGTAGTCATCTCTAGCACAATGAAAGATAAAAACATAATAGAGGGAAATATGGGGAGGTTAGTATGAATAAATATTTGGTGGCTTTTTGCAGCTCCCGGCGAAAGTTAAAGAAACGTTGAGCGGCAAAGAAAAAAAAAAGAAAAAAAAATCAAACGAGTGTGACAGGCAAGGACACAAGAAAGAAGACCAAATGCCTCTGAAGAGAAACATGAAGCGCAGACGATCGCAGCCTGTCATGCAATCCGCACTCCTTAAAAAATGACTCATTACTTCAGAACAGGTCATTAAGTGCATGGCATCCTCTGGCTGTTTATGACTGATCCGTAGGTATTAAGGAATATGTACTCGTAATCAATCCTCGACCTATGACCAAGCCAAGTGCTGATTTAACGTCACGTTGTTTCGTGCTAAAAAGTATGATTTTGTTAAATCTCAGTGTTTCTCTCTCTATAAAAGTTGGCACTAGTTTCGCTCCGATATACAATCCAGATACAAGAGACGCTGCAATAGTTTCTAGGTTTAACTGAGCGGATGGACAGCGAAAATCATGAAAAAGTTCGCATTCTTTAAGCTCTGTTTCGCACAAGCTTTCAACAGCATTGTTCCACAACGTGGTTGCGCATTCACACAACCCGAAATCTGGCATCATTTTAAAAGCTTTTCTCATACGAAAGTACCGTTCGTTATCTGCCTCTGGCTCGGTGTTCATCGTCTCGCAACTGCCTCATTCGCTTTTAATTTTGGCCGACACAAGAGCACCATGTAATCACAAATTTCACTCACGCCAGGACCAATCCGGGTCTTATTCTTTAGTGAAATTTTTATCGACTTCAAGGCAACAGCTTCAAATGCCACACACGGCGAATATAAAGCGTGTCTTCATTTCCTGGTTTCTCTATCTTTCTTAGAGCGTTTACATTGTCATCCGAAGCCTAGAAGGAAGCTCGGGGTCATGTAACTAAAGCTGCAAAGAAACGTGATACGATTGTCGTTAGGCGAGAAAGAAGGCAGTATTGTTTAGCATATCAGATGCATATGTAGATCACGTCATTGTTGGGCTAAACAGGAAATGACGTTGCAGGTGAGCAATGCAGTGAAGTGATGCAATACTGTTTAGTGTGGTAGATGGTCATGCGGAGGACGGTGCTTCCGGACATTGGGCTAAGGCAAACGTTAGGGGTCCTGCAACCCCGTAGAGCAAGCCTTCGCCTAGCAGTGAACGTAAAATTTGTCCGATTACAATGAGCTCTACGTCTTTTGCTCTTGCAAGGTTGAATATTCAGTAACACTGGCGACTTGCGGTTGTCGCGGTCAATTGAGGCAGTCACCATGTCTGCGGTCAAGTCAATTTCCCTTTCTTATAGTTCAGTCTATTCGGCGTTTCGTGCGCGATGGAGCAGATAAAACCGTCGACTACAGATGTAGTACCTGTGCTATCTTTGTGCTCACGGCCCACATAGCGACGCCACCGATACTCATTATGGCTCTTCTACGGTAGCTTGGTCTTAGAGAGAAATAAAAAGTGTCACGTCCACGAGAGAAATAAAAAGTGTCAAGCTTCGGGGACTCTTTGATTCCTCTTGCCCGAAAAACATGTTAGCTCCGACTCCTGCGTATATACGGTTAGAAACTACTGTGAGATTTTGAGAACCACCACCCAGTGCTCCTTATGGGAACTTATAGAGAAAAGCTGCACCGCTTGAGAACCACCACTTAGTGCTCCTAAAACGAACTTTGAAAGAGCACTAGTACCTCCCCAAGAACCTTTGTATAACGCTTCACAACTGGTCTGCGGTCTGAGTAAGCATGCAAGTTAGATGCAGCAGTGGACTCACACTCTGCTTCAGCACCATCGATGCGCGAGTACGTCATGTAAAACACACCCGTATATTGACCCCTTCGTGGGGTGCGCTATAATGAGTTGCTCTCTTTTGTTTCTGATACGCTTTGCTCTCGCGTTTTTCCCCACACAAACCCGCAAATTTCGTATGGAGGGCGTCCAACTCAATTCTACCGGAACCAGTGGATAAAATTAAGAGCTGCGAAGCAGTGCACGTGTAACAAAGTTGCAGGCTTCTCCATAAACGTTGGGCATGGCCAGAACCACTGGCATATAACCACCAAAATAGGTTCACTTGTGCAACTGCGCAAAGCGACCGTGCTTCAGGGGGTGGTACCACCTCGTGTTGGAAAACTCATTATCGTTGGTCCACTCCACTCTTCATTTCGGATTGTCTCTCTCTCACTTTAAGTGACTCGAAGCTCATAAATGCTGTTCACTCCATATGAGAACACGAGCAAAGGACGGTAAGCGACAACTTTTTTCTTTTTGATGCGTAAGCATTTCTATGCCGACAGAACGAGAACGCCTTTCCGTTCGTCCGTCAGTTAAGATAAATCGCTGCGAAGAAATTGATGCACTAAACAAAACAAATTCGAAAGGAAAAACGTTGTTGGTGGCGAGTTCCAAACCTACGGCTGAGAAGCCGAGTGTCTTACCGACGGGGTTACGCCACCACGTTTGCAGAAGGTGAATATACCTGAACCAGATGAATGGTTTCGCTTGAGACCCGCGTACTTAGATTTAAGTGCACGTTAAAGAATCCCAGGGGATCAAAATTTCCCGAGCCCTCACTTACGGCGTCCCTCATAATCATATCGGGGTTTCGGTGACGTTAAACCACAGCAATTATTATTGTTGGTTTCAGCAGGAGGAACTACACAGCAACACGCTGACGGAGGAAAGAAAGAAGAGGAAAGACGCCGTGCCAATTCTGCCCGACGAGGTCTTCAGGGAAGGGTGCAAAAAACGAGACAAATAAAGGTAAACTCGGTTTATAGTGCACAAGATTGGTTTGACGTGCCACAGTAGCGTAGCCAGAAATTTTTATTCAGGAATGGGGGGGGGGGGGGGCTGTTTAATTATATTTTACGTATGCTCGTGCGTGCATTTGCACGTGTTCGTTTATATGTATATACACATGCAAAATTGAAAAATTTCGGGGATGGTGAGTGTATGAATTCCCCCCCCCCCCCCCTTGTCTACGCCAGTGATGTGCCACAGCAATCCAAGTCGCTAAACTACTCAACAACGGCCGTGTATATATGTTTAACTTTAACAAGGATCTATCTAAGGTTGTAACTTAACCAATAACAGTATGTCACAGTAATCGCAAAGTTGTCGTCTCGACCATTTTCAAATGATGAAAATAAATTCACGTATCCTCGTCTAAACCTGTGCGATGGGCAGATTCGTTGGTCATCCATCTTCAGGGCAAGGAACAGCTCCCCAATTTATTATTTTTTTTTCTGTCTTTCTTTTTGTTGTGTTGTCGCCAATCATGAGATTTCGCGCGGCAACCTGTGTAGCATTACCCCTTCCTGCTGCATATCGCTGCACATTACGCTGTGGCAACCACGCACCGCGCAAGCATTCGCCGCCCGTAAAGCTTCTGTCGCGGCTGAGCCATGCCTCCCGACCGCCGCGAAGCGCCTGACGCGGCTAAAAGGAGTCTCGCCTTTGAAGTAGGAGCATGCAAGCCCACCCGTGGTTCGGAGGCGCAAGGCCTAAAAACGATCTAACGATAATGATGGCGCGCGCAAGGCTCACTGCGCTGAAGCCTGTCGTGGCCACGACGTCGTCATCGCTCTCGGCGAGGAAAGTGGCGGCCCGCTCGAATGCTGCAACCCGCACACCTCGAGCACCCAACCTGGCGATGCTGCTGGGAGTGCGGTAGCATTAGCAAAAGCGGCGTCAGGACGGGAATTCTAAACAGTCGATTTATAACGTGCGTGAACTTGACACAGATGCGGATTAATCACGCTTACCGAGAGGGAGAGCGGCTAAGCGGTGCTCGGCACCCAGGGCTGTCGCGAACAAGGTGGCGGCGGTTGATTTGTTTGCCGCACGTAGCGCGCCCGCCGGACGGTTAAGCGCGTTAGGCGTTAGGACTAATTACCGCGGGACTCGGCATTGTCTTTTCGCGGTCTGCCGCGCCAATTACGCGCACCACAGCGCCGTCTGGAGTGCGCCTTGAGTAATCGCTGCGTCACGCTAGTTTTCGGGAGGACAGGGAAGTCCTTGCGTTGTCACTGCGTCCCGGGGCTTAAGAGTTTGCCGGGCTCTTGGTCTTTTTGGCCGCCGGAACAAGCGCAGCCGCCCGACCGGCCCATAAATAGAGGCCGGAAGAAAATGAAGTGGGAATCAGTGGGCACGCCGGCTGCTTGCGCGCGCTCAGCAAGAGGAAGTAAAGATGTCACGAACAGAACGCCGAGTTGGCATTCAGTATAAATGGCCTCTTCTGTTTGTGTACCGGCAGATCGCTGGGAGCAGGTGCGCGCGCTTCGCCGAGCATACGTCGCGTCCCATTGTGCCGGCGAAACTCTTGTTTTCGGGACGTAATTTGTCGCCGCCGTGGGTGCGGCGCCGTGAGTTTGGCGCAGTTGTGCCGCACCGGCCTGCGAGCGCCCCGCCGCTCACTACCAGAACCACAACTATGTGCGCCGCGAGGAAGAAAAGTCAAATCCAACTTTATTACAACATTCGGGATGCCGAGGGCCGTGGTCAAAAAGCGCTGCGACGCACGCCATTCGTTTCATTTCCTTGTAACATTCTCTCATACGAATCCCCTGAAAAATATAGAGTCACGCCAAATGGGCCCCTTGGACTGAGCCTCCTCTCCGAGCAGCGGCAGCAGCGCCTCTAGGGTGTACACCAGGAAACTACGACTTTTTCCCGCGGTATAGTGAAATCAGCTTCTTTCTGCTATTGTACCTGTTTTTGCAACCACTGGCGCAGCAAGTCGGCGTACCGAAGCACGCAGAACCACCGTGCAAACAGACTCAAGCGCCGTCGACCACAAACCGGGCACCGATCACGTAAATAACGTAGAAAAGTGGACAAACAAGATGGCTCTTGCACGACCCTAGCAGCCAGTGTCTGCCGCCGTCCCGTTACGTGTGAATATACAGGCCAAAGTATATAACTGCTCTGTGTAACTTAAATATGGGGATATATGTTCCAAAAGTGACGCAGTTTAGTGCTCATGAAAGAAGAATGTAGGCTGGTATCGTAAATAAATAAATAAATAAATAAATAAATAAATAAATAAATAAATAAAACATTGCACGCTACCCTAATCCCTGACTTAGGCGGCTGGTAGTGGCACTTCGACGTTCGTGTGCCCTGGTGTATTCCTCGGGTTGCCTTTGCGTGCAGTCGCCCTGCAGAAGCAGATCTCAGAGGCCACGTAGATGGAATCGCTTGGTTCAGATCTCCTCCGCCAGGCGCCCCAACGATCCTACCTGCTAGCAAGAAGATTCAATGAACTCATTTAATCAGTTTTCATTAATTATCCTAACTGTTAATTGGCCCGTATCCTTAAGTGAACTCATGCTCCAATATCATATGCATCCAATATAACCCTTAACGTAAACCATAACCATCGATTTCGTACCGGGTGTTCTGTTTTAGCCGACTCTGAATATTCTGAAAACCGGAAATGAGTGCGCGACCGGAAGTGCTTGTAAAAGAAACAGAAGTGTCCCTCGGTGCTTGTGCCACCAGTAAATGACAGAGTTCGGGACACATTCGCGTGTGTAAACCGCGAGCCGAACCTGGCTCTCCACCAGTTGCGTAAGAGCACTTCAGTAAGTTCAACTGCTTGGTGTCTTCGACTTCCTGTAAGGACGATACATACACGTATAATTACTCCAAGAATGTACGTATACATGCAGCCTTGGAGGGATTGTACGTGTATTACACGGGATACAGTAAGGAAAGGAGGGGAAACGAAAACCCTGCTCAATTGCGGTTTTACTCAAAGCATGCAAGTCAGATAGTAACGAGTCCGCCACGGGCGATCAGTGGTTCAGGTGCTCGGCTGCTGACCCGAAGGTCGCGGGTTCGATCCCGGCCGCGGCGGTCGCATTTCGGTGGAGGCGAAATGGTAGAGGCCCGTGCACTGTGCGATGTCAGTGCACGTTAAAGAACACCAGATGGTCGAAATTTCCGGAACCCTCCACTACGGCGTCCCTTATAATCATATCGTGGTTTTGGGAAGTTAAACCCCAGATATTATTATTATCAGATTGTAACGAGACAGAGAACCTTCAAAACTTTGTGGTCATGCTCAAGCTGTTCTGATAAAACGGACGCTATTCTTGAGAGCATACCTGAAGAGAGGCTTTCCATTTGTCGTCTGCATGCTGTGTTTCCGGAACAGCCATTCAGTTAGCAACCCGCAAGAAAGCTTACATTTCATAGACCAACTTTTTGCCGGGAGCATAGCAAGATCTGCTCTGGCTGAGCACTTCGCCTGCCTAGGTTCTCCTGCGTCTGCGGTTCTTCAGCACCATGTTGAAGCTGAACCCTCATAACTTTATCTTTATTCTGTTTTTCAGTGAATGTAACGAATTCAAAACCAACGATAGGGGTAGAAAGACACGCATGACATCCCACATTAGTATGTGCTAGAGTGAAACCTGTTAATGAGTTAGCATCTCCCGTGGCACGCACAAACGTTCTCTATGTGATGCCGGAGAACCGCAGTGTGCGTGCGTGTGTGTGGGGGGGGAGGGGGGGGAGGGGAGGGAATGCCTTTAGCACTGTGGCTTGTGCCAAGTGCTTCACGTTCCTCGTTCGTGGGCGAGGCTCCTAATCCAGAAAAAAATATCAGACGTAGATGCCGGGCTAAGCCGAACTCGTCCCTCCAGGTGTGCGCTTGCGCTTTCCATGCAAGAAAAAAAAAAAAAAAAGAAGAAGCGCGGATATCTGTTCACCTCTATCTACATAACAGAGAACCAGCACATGGCGTGGAACTTACTTCCTCTTGCGCACAATGAAAGGCAGACAGGTGTTAGCGGCAGCGGACATCGCTCAGGGAGCCAGTGGCGTGACGTAGCCGGCAAGCGCGTCGCCGTTGACGGACGCCTGATTGACGCGGATGAAAGGGAGTGCGGTGGGCGCGAAGGCCGCTGCCCATCCTGGAACCGCGGTAACGGGACCTCAGAAAGTGCCGCGGTGATGCCAGCGAGTGAGATGACCGGCAACAAAGACACCCAGCGTTTGTTTCCGCCAAGGCCGCCGACGCTCCGCAATTACCGGAGCGCAGGACAGTCGGCAGCAACTCGGTCAGGCGGCCTCGCTACAAAGCGTCCGCCACAAGACGGGCCTTGCACCCGCGCCCAAAAGCGGCAGACTCCTCTTGACAGCCTCAGCGGCCTTCCCCTGTCATTGGTCATCACTTCGAGACCTGCGTATCGCTGACAAAAGCCGCGAGACGGGCGCTGGCTGCAAACACACCCACACGTGGACGCCTCAACGTCTTGATGTCCATTGTGCTCCGCTTACAATGGCGAGCCTTCAGTCGTTCGTCAGGCATCTCTTATTTTTTCCGGCACTTGGTTTCTTTTACGTAATACGCGCGAGTTACGTCTTCATGGCTATTAACGAGGACGCTGCGCCGCGGCGGCTCTATAGGCAATCGCGCGCACACGTATTATGCGACTAATCTCCGATGGACGCGCGCCCGCAGCGTTCGAGGGCGCACCATTGTGGCCGATCGGTTTTGCACGCGTGCGACGTAGCGCCGCCCTTGCGGCACTGCGCCCCCCCCGCGACGGACGATGGAAATTGAATCCTCATGGTGGTAAGAGTAGGTTGGGGTTGAACGCCTGACAGCGTGGAATGCCGCGCAGCATCTCTGGCAAAACTTCACGAGCGGCATATTCAGGCCGAGACGCAATATCCAAGCGCTTGGGAAATGACTGTTCGCTCGCTGTTGCATTCACCCGAAACCTCGCAACGAAAACGCCTTCGACGCCCCTAGAGCCAGTTGAGCAGAGACCGAGCAGAACAGAGCTGATCCACTGGCAAGCGAGGTGTCTTCACTCATTGCCTCAGGCCGGAAAAGCTAGACGATCTGGAACATCTTGCTACACGCTTTCTTTTTATTTGTTATGGAATTGCGCTGACTAAAATATTAAGTTTCAAGGGTCTAATTGTCCCGAAACAGAGTAGTTGCTAGAGACGCCGTAGATCAATTACCACAACTTAGAGTTGGTTAGCGTGCATACAAAGCACAGCACACAATTAAGAATTTCCGGCTGTAAGAAAGTGCAAGAATCGTATAGACAGAATGAACGAACACACACGTCAAAGAGCTGACCACGCTCCCCTATAGTCCCTGAACGGTTTACTACGATGACAGCAAATAAACAGGAATAACAACGAAGTGGTGAACAGGTATTCTAAGGCGCATTGTCGCTTTTTCACGATAAACGGGTCACTCAGCCACACTCAGCAGGCCGAGAAGGAGCCAGGCATCGTAGATAGCGATGGATTCTCATGTTACAAAGTCCACATATGTAGAAACTGCGGCCCTCTCTGCTGCGCCGAGGATATACGTAACTGGTCAATCAGCAGAGCCGAGTTTTGTGACTCAAATGCAGTTTGTCTGAGCGCCAGAACTGCATTATACCACAGTACATATGAGCGCGTGACCTCTGACTTTAATAAAAAAGAACATCATGCCCTGAAAGAAGGGCGTGGATTTTGCATTTTAGTGGCTGCGGGGTCATTGTGGCATTGTCGGCGTATGTGCCGCTGTTCGCGCCACACGGCGAAGATGACCATGCCGTAGAGATTTCATATTACAGTTAAATCAGCATAGTAACAAGAAATATGAATAGATATTGGCGTACGCTGCTGCTTCGTGATATCTATTTTCTCATATTGTGTACTCTAACTCTGCTGTGATGAGCGTCCGTCATATGTGTACTGGACACCCATCTCCATGGGGTGCTGTTGCCTGACAATTTTGTGCGCTTGCGTTCATGTGCGTATAGAACGCCTAGAGGCTTTTTTTTTCTTCCTTTTTACTATAAGTTGGGGTTACGATGTAGGAATAGCAAGCTTTGGCATATCCTAACTTTACATGTCTTGACATCTAAGTAAAAGTTCAAAACATAAGGCATATAGAGAACTAGTTACACAGTTACCCTTTTTGATCGCAACAATACCGCAGCCAGAGAATTCTCAACTCACATTCGTCACATCTGCGGTGCATACGTACGGGGTATTTTCCCTGCGGCACGCTATAGCGCATAGCCATTCCAACGAGGGTGCACAGTCTCAACGTTTGTGGAGGTGACTTGGACTTATGAGATGGGAGGCTTTCTTAATTAAAGGAGTTAACCTCAAGCTGTTTGTAAAAGCGCGACGGCGTGCTTGCTCTCTTTCCTGCTTCCGCCGACTCGTGTACGAACTTCCCGCGTAAGAGCCCCCTTTTTGGTCGGATTGAGACTTGTGTGCGTAGGCGCGACCATATAAGGTTTCCCTCGTAGCCAGGTTGCCCGGGCAACTGGCGCCGCGCGAGCGCAAAGGCGGGGTGTTGTAGTAGTACCTCGGCGGCGGCCGCCGTGGACGGCCGAATGCGCACACACGCAAACCGGGCAAAAGCCGGAGCGACAGCAATCCGCTTAGAGAGCCAACAAGATAACGCTCGGTCGCACACCGCTCCTCGACGGGCGAGATCCGTCAAGTCACGACAACTTGACGGCTACTCGGAGGCTGGCCAAGCGATGCGACAAACGCCGGCCGACAAGCGCGCGCCGAAACGTGCTCGGAATACGGCATCGGCGGGCGACGTCGGCTGCGCGTCAGGAGTCGTCAGGGAATCGTGATCGCGCGAGGAGAGAAGAGCCGTCTCGGGGATCCCGGCGCGACGCCGCCGATCCTTGTCAATCCATCATGAACTCGCGCGGCGAGCCCGCGTTGCGTGGACAAGCCAGTCAGCTGCCCAGGTCCACTTTGTCACTGCCAGCGGTGCCCGCGGGGATTGGCCCGCGCGTTCCTCCGCTCGAGCGGGGGGTTCCTCGGAAACCCGTTTCTGAAGTCTCGGCTCCGAGCAACTGGACGACGACATGTATCTCCCGGGTTCGCTTATTCTGCCCGGACGACGAGGCTCTGCTGGTCAAACCGCGGCGGTGTATGTAAAGGGTGCTGCTGTTGCGTGGCGCTATTTGGGGTAAGACGGGCGAGACGAGGCTTGCGAGACATGACGTCGAGGCCGCAGCGTTTCGCGACCAATTATTAGGAAAGAGGACGCGTGTCGCGCCAGTCCGGCTGCAGTGCGGGTGTACGACTCTGATACCCAGACGACAAGTTTCGGACGTTCGCCATCTCGAATCCTTTCACGGGAGAACACATCTCGACAAACGGCGCGATGCCCTGACGGGTGCTGCCAAACAGCCAAAATTCGGTAAAATGTGGAAGTGAAGTCTTCGTTATTTATTTATAATGTTTGCATATGAACCAATCAAGAGTAGATAACGCAGTGATTCTAATAATAATCAAAACTCGCACGGTCCTTCATGCACTCCCCTAAGACGACTCCAAGGCGAAAGTCATGTTCTTTTTCTTCATCGATTTGTTGATCTGCCCCCCGCCCTTCTCCGAAAGCCTTCTGCATCTAACGTGCTTTTGCACTGCCTCCAGGATTGGAGGCATTGCAAGGTTTCTGCATCTCACCTGGTTTTGCGCTGCCTCCGTGATCGGTGCACTGTTGACCAAGCAACGGTGTCATGTGATGACGTCAACATGCGATGTCACGTTATAGGATGTCATGATGCCGTCACACAGCTTGGAGATCCGTGAAGCCATGCGGTGACATGACATGACATCATGCGATGATGTTTTTTTTTTTCATCACCCGCGTTGACTCCGCCGACGGTAAATTTTCGCGTTTGATGAGGGATCGAAGGCTTTCGCCTTAATAGTAATTTCGTAGGTATTACGTGCCAAAACCAAGAAATGATTATGAGGCACGCCGTGGAGGACGGCTCCGAGTGATTTCGACTATCTGGTGTTCTTCAGCGTGTACTGACACCGCACAGCACACGGGCCTCTACTCTAGCCTTTCGTCTCCATCGCGAAATGCGACAGGGGTCGAACCGCGTCATTCGGGTCAGCCGAGCTCAATGCGTCAGTGCTATAGGCCAGTGTTTCGAATAGTATATGAAGAGCTATCACTTATGTATAGAGTCTCGTAAACAGCGCGTCCATTTCAACGTGGCTTTAAGAAGAGAGAGGAAGGCAGGGAGGTTAACCAGATGCTAGGATCTGGTATGCTACCTTGCACTGGGGTTGGGGAATAGGGGGTTGAAATATTTCTGAGATCGATGGATAGGCTGAACCACGGTGTTAGGATAGCGTGGGCTGAACGTATGCACAGGGCAACCTTGGGCCCTAGAGGCGCAAGAGGCGGTCGATGTTTCCGGATCGCCAAAATTACCTCTTGCCTCAACTTCATTTGCTGACAAATAATACAAAATGGCAGCAGCTCCACACAAACGTGCAAACTAACTTTTCTTCTGGTTCAGAAGAATTTGAAACAGTTCTGCTGAAATAGATGAAATCTTTGTGCGACAACGGTAACTACTACTTTATGCGTCGGGACGTTGAAATCAGGCGTTGGACCACACGTACGTGCCCTTCCTTTCTTTTTCTATACTTTTTTTTATTACAGTACAGAATTTTTAGAAATCGCCTGTAAAAAATACCATAATCATGTGGTCATCGAGCTCGATTACTCCAAGCGGCGGCGGACGTTTCGTTTACTTGCGGAGAAAGCCTTTTTAATTAACACTTTAATTACTTAAGGTGACTTATGCGCTGTACAGTAATTGTCCAATAAATAAATAAATATGCACATTCTAATCCAAATGCTACATAAATAGTATACGTATATCTGCTAAAGTATACCGGATCTGATGCTTGCGGTCTTCGTCGAGCGTTCACATAGTGCTCACGCGATTGGCCAGAGGCCAGCTATTCGACGACCACAGCTGGCCTCTGGTCGAGCCCGTGAGTGAAAGCCGAACGTTCGAAAACCGCACAAAGACCGAACGTGCACAAGATTCGATCCGCCACAGGTCCATGGCCATAGTGCCGCACGCTTGATAAGCGCAAGATCAACGACTAATCACTAGAGCTCACAACATTGCTCCATGGATACAGTGGTACTGCGCATAATGATCTTTTCTGGTCGGTGCAGATGTCGGTAGAGTAAACCATAAATAACTGGCTGCATGCGAACAGCTTCGGAGGCGAGCGAGGATGAGTGGACAAACAGAAAAGAGCAGAGCATACACCGGGCATATGCGGCGGTGAGTTCCTAACCCGTTTGCGGCTCCCTGTGACGGAAGCCATCCATCAACACTGCGCTCTGATCCCGCGGCGGATCGAGGCAGGGGCCCGATTCGGGCGCCTCACAAAGACTCTCGTATATCGCGCCAAGCTCGCTCGCAATGTCGGAGAGGGCTGGAAAGGGGCTCGCGGCCGAGCGTGACCCGCACTTTCCTTTGCCCACCCATGTCTCCTTAACGCTGTATATACGCGCAGCCGTCAATTGACGCATCAATCGTGGCGCATCAACCAAAAAAAGAAGGGTGGCCAACATTGTGCGCCGTCGTCAAAGGCGCCGACAACGCGAATTCACGCTGTGCACCGCGCCTTTTGTAAGGAGCGTCACTGGCCCGAGCTGGCCAGTGAGCGCGAGCGTGCGTCTGTGCGTGAGCACGAATACGCACGAATACGCGCCCGCCACGCTGAGGCGAAGAGTTGCGGCCGGCCGCGCGCACACGTACGCCGAAGAGCGCTGTCCCATGCATCGAAACACGAGCAAGAAAGAGACGCTCAGTGATATTGCCGGAAGCGGGTCATCCGATCAACGAGCCTGGCGAAAATTGCGCCTTGCTGGGGCCTCCCGGAGTATCAGCGAGAGGGGGTTGGGGTCACTCATCGTACGTGCGGCGCCGTTGTCAGAACATTTTTTTTTTTTAAGGCGCATCTGCAAACAGTTCCATTCAAGAGGGCGACCGGTATACGCTGCCGTGGCCTTCCCGCGATTCTGTTGTGCCTTTGCCAGTTATTTGCTCTACGATCACGAAGTCGCTGCGGCGGCGTACGTATAGTCATGCTCGAGCGAGCGAGCCGGAACTGCCCTTCTTGCTTCGGCCGCCTTTTGTGAGATGGCGGGTTTCCTTAGCCTTCGAAAACGGGCGGCTCGTTTTTATTTTCTGCGATACGGCCCGCGTGCGGCGTCAAATAATTCTATATACGAACGCGCAGCGTTCATGCACCGGGGCCACCGTCGAGGAGTTTTGTGCGTGGGATGGCGCTGAAGGTCCGCCATCCATCCCGCTGAACGCGTTCGTGCGCAGCGGCAGACGTTTCGCCGGGTGACGAGTTCTCCTCGATATCCCCCCTTTCTGCAGACACGCACTCGCTTATACAGCGCATGCGACTACAGATGACGTACGACTGCCTTGACAACCAAATGATTTGTGAGAACGAGCGATGCGATGACAACTGCATGGGGGCACAGGCGAAACGCGATGTAAACTTCAACACACAAAAAAAGACGATATCAACTTACATACAAAAAAAAAAAAAAAAAAAAAAAAAAAAAAAAAAAAAAAAAAAAAAAGGTGCGTGTGCGCTATGGTCAGGTGCATTACTTGAAAGGTGCCACAAAACAAGAAGAAATGAAATAAATGAACAGCGAAAGTGGCGCAGCTAACGGTAACCAAGTAGCCCTGCGCATGGTTCATCCTTCTCGCCCATAGAGACACGATATTTACGTCTATGGCCACACTGCTGTAACAGCCAGACACCGAACTTCAGAAAATACGAAGCCGCTGACTACTTGCAGGCCGACTGCCGAAATGACCTTGATCTGAAGGTAAAATTGCTGTTTATTTCTAGAACTAGATAAACATAAATAAATACAAAAAAAACTGCAAGGAATGCTTCATTTTAGTGCTTATCGCACAGTAACTGTCCACTGGGAACTGCTGCCACGTGGACGGCGGTTGAGGGTGGGAGAAGAGGATCATAAGGGGCAGTAAGAGAGAGAGAGTAGAGGAGAACTATTTGCATATGCACAATAGAGCGACTAGATCATAGCTCATGATTCACTAGTGGAGTGACTTCCTCGAGAGAGACTGTCACCCGGTCGCACACACCGGCACTGTTAATATGTCGCGTGAGATTGCGTCTCGCACGTCGAGATTTTGGAGCTTACAAGATGAATTATTGGTTTGTTTCGCATCGAGTGGCGAGCTTTCCGCTTTTACTCAGACTTTACACGACTTCGATATCATATACCTCTACGCAACATGTTCGCGACGTCCAGTCTGCGTTCCTTTCGAGTATGGGCTCTTTCGGCGCCTTTGTTTTCACAGGGCAGGGAGGAAGGCATGCTGTGCTTTTGTGGCTGTCTGTGGCCAGTCTGTTACTTTGTGTATAAATAATAATAATAATAATAATAATAATAATAATAATAATAATAATAATAATAATAATAATAATAATAATAATAATCATCAATCAAACGTTTATTTAATGTGCCCAGGAACAACCGTGAGGTCTTTGTACTGGCGCACAGAAAAAAAAAAAAAAAAGGCAAGCATTCATAATAAAATATCAGGGATAAAAAACGTTATAAAATTGCACATATACAACTATGCGCTGGCAGAAAAAAAAATGTCAACAGTGTACGAGGCCATGTAAGTACAGTGCAAAGCTCGGAGCAGAACAACGACTGGGAGCTGTGAAAAACATCGAGCTCCAAAAAAGTAAGCATTGTAAAGACGTTGTATCCTGCCAATGGTCGAATGTTCACAGAGGCAGGCGGTTACATGAAAAGGTCTATTCTCTCTGGTCAGCTTACGTGGAATTCGGAAATTAAGACAGTTGAGCAGTACAGGGCAGGATATGATACCATGCACAAGCTTGTAAAGAAACAACAGATCAGCGCGATTTCGTCGGCAGCAAAGTGATGGCAATGATAATAATCCAGCAGCGTTAGAACGAGATCCAGAGTCATTTCTAGCGAAACGATGGTTGTAAATGCTTAGAAATTTTTTCTGGACTCGCTCAATGGCGTTGCTGCTGGAATTAGGAATGCCATTCCAGATCACAGATGCATACTCAAGTTGAGGAAGACATAGCACAGTGTACAATTTTCGGAAGGGCACAGGAGAACGGAATTCTCTAGACATTCTGCAAACACAGCCTAGGGTGCGAAGACCCCGCAAAGCAACACGCTTAGCGTGAGCAGAAAAGTGTAAGGTGCTATCAAAAAGAACACCTAGATCATTGATCTCACATACCTTACACAACGACACAGAATTGACAGAATATAAAAATGGCACACTAGATGTTTTCCGAGTGAAACTCATTACCTTGGTTTTTGAAATATTAAGGGAGAGGTTATTGCTCCTGCACCATTCAGAAAAAGAACACAAATCAGATTGCAGCAAACGACAATCGATAACTGAATGAATTTCCTTAAATATCTTTATGTCATCGGCATACAAAAGGAAAGAAGAATTCCGAATGACAGAAGAAACATCATTAACATAAATTAAAAAGAGGAGTGGGCCCAGTACCGACCCTTGAGGAACCCCACTAGTAGCTTTATACAAAGATAATAATAATAATAATAATAATAATAATAATAATAATAATAATAATAATAATAATAATAATAATAATAATAATAATAATAATAATAATAACAACAACAACAATAATAATAATCTTTATTATCATCTTGAGTATTACAACACAGATAAAAGGCCTGTCAGACTCAAAGCCAGGCGGTGGCTTCGACGACTAGGCCCGGCACATCGGCAAACGAGAGATGACATACATATTGAAAACCTTGCCGCGTAAAATAATCAGAGAAAGAAGATATGTAACTCTCTTACACTACATTTAAACACAACAACATACAAGAATCAAACTAGTACTACCTAAACAGCAGAATGTGAAGATAAGGATTGAGCAAACAGATTATACCCGGCATGAAAGAAATTAAAAAAAAAAAAGCTAATGCGATAAAGGGTGCAGCATTAAAGTGACTTTAGGATGTTTCGTAGACTGCGTTTCGTCGTTGCAGAAAAAAAACACTGTACGGGAGGTCATTAAAAACAGTAGGGACATAGAGCTTTCTAATATAATAATAATAATAATAATAATAATAATAATAATAATAATAATAATAATAATAATAATAATAATTAGGCAGATCCCAAGTACCATGGGAATCGATGTTATGCGAAGCATCCGGAGGTAAGGTGACCGGGTTGCAATTTTTTTATTGAGCGAAACGTTATGAAATGACGCTGAAGATATGTAGAAATGTTGTACGCACAGACATGTTGAACAGTCGCATATGTTTCATATAACCAGTTGTTTACAGTTGTGTAACGATGCCAACAGAAACATGGGTATTGTGAACACCAGAAGCCGTAAGCTGATATGTAGAGCTTGTGCTTGCAAGGATGGTAGCCCTGGATAGTGCTACGTAAACAAACTACAGTTGATGGCGCTTGAGTATACAACTGACGTTAACCCGACATGACTCCTTCGTCATAGGAGTACGTATGTAATGTTTATAAAATTAGATAGCCAGCACTGCAACCAGAATATACATTTCACCAATTTTACGCCTGCATAGTTCGTTCTTCCAAAGCAGTTTCGAGACCTGACGTGGCTCTGTGGTAGAATGCTTGATTGCCACGCAGAATGGTTTGGTTCGATTCCTGCTGGGACTCTGATTTCTATTCTTTGTATTCCTCGCGTCAACGCCGCCGATGTCCGTTTTTCTTAACGCTGTCGCCTTTAAATTACCAGTGTCAACGCCACCGATGTCAGTTTCTCTTCACGCTCTCGCATTTGAATTCCCAACGCCTGTTTTCGCCGTTCCTGGGTAGATATAAATTTTCAAAGTCCTGTGGCGCATACCCGCATTCCGCCGGCCCGTGGCTATACGGGTATGAGCCACACGTGTCCGGAGAAATAAGTTTGACGACGTACGCGACGGGATTTTCACGTTATTCATGTCACGGCCAGCCAGACATATTCGTCGATATCTCTTACCCTCCCATACAAATTTTGGTCTAACCCCAAGTTAAGGAGGCCATCACGAGAGCACCCAGACGTAGGCGGCTAGATAGATAGATAGATAGATAGATAGATAGATAGATAGATAGATAGATAGATAGATAGATAGATAGATAGATAGATAGATAGATAGATAGATAGATAGATAGATAGATAGATAGATAGATAGATAGATAGATAGAAACGCAAAAGTGCTTACAGTACGCAAAGAAATGCTTCGCATTTAAAATAATAATAAAGCCAGCTGCGCACTAGTGGTGCCAAGCCTGAAGAAAGTGCGGAGCTGGACAGCCTGCCTTGTTTCTCTTTATTTTTATTTCTCTCTCTGTTATCTATCTATCTATCTATCTATCTATCTATCTATCTATCTATCTATCTATCTATCTATCTATCTATCTATCTATCTATCTATCTATCTATCTATCTATCTATCTATCTATCTATCTATCTATCTATCTATCTATCTATCTATCTATCTATCTATCTATTGTCTGTCTTTATTTACACATCTGTCTTTCTCTCTCTGTAATCTTTCTCTCGCCCATCAGAGTTATTGCATCCCACGACGGACAAATCGGCGCACTTGTTCTGGGAGCGAAGGAGAATATGAAGAGAGCGCGTGCCGGTTCATGATGATGATAGTTTTGTGTTCGCTCTACATGGACTAACGGTCGACTTAAATAGCTCCGCTGTTGTTATAATAATAATAATAATAATAATAATAATAATAATAATAATAATAATAATAATAATAATAATAATAATAATAATAATAAAGCATCGCTAAGGTTCTATAGAGCGGGATAATACACTTGTTTCTGAAATATTTCGTCTTTTGAACTCCCTTCCGCTCGTGAGCTTGCAGCGGGGTCTGCAAAAAAAACTTACTCTTGTGGCAAATCAGTTTAACAGAGTGATGTGTACGTACCTGCTTGTACTGCACAAGTAATGTCGAATTAACCGCATTAAGTCGCTAGGGTTACATGGAGTCGAACAGGTGAGATTGCAAACCGTTGCACCTCCGGCTACTCCGTTTCAGTCATATGAAATAAGTAAAGAAATAAATAAATAGATAAATCTTGCGTTTCATTTTATTGTCATCTTGTTCAACACCAGTCGAATTGGTCGCTCAGATGATTTACCGAGCGTGTGAGTGAGTGAGTGAGTGAGTGAGTGAGTGAGTGAGTGAGTGAGTGAGTGAGTGAGTGAGTGAGTGAGTGAGTGAGTGAGTGAGTGAGTGAGTGAGTGAGTGAGTGAGTGAGTGAGTGAGTGAGTGAGTGAGTGAGTGAGTGCATTATTGATTGATTGCTTCGGCCTATCGAGAAATCGATTGCTTATAGCGAATGTGTGTAAAGAGGTGATCTTACATTCGGAAGTATACAGCCGGCTGGTAGGCTTTATCTACGCGGCGCAGGTTGCGACTGGAGGCCACAGAGTAAGAGCACCGGATCCCCGTGGTACCGACATGCTTAGGTCAGTCGAAAGTCAGTTCCCTACGGCCTGTGCATCAGATACGTAGTCTGACATCCGTGCATGCGGGATGAGCGAACTCTACGCCTTCGCTGGGCGGAAGCGCCGTTTCTCGGGAACACGCGTGCCGCAGGCTCGAAAGCACCGGTCGGCGCACCGCGCCCGAGGTCTAATTAACAGCGACACCTGGTAAAACTCAGTGTAACTCAGTTAACAGTGCCGACGACGCGGCAAGATTTATCGAAGGCACGCCGAGAGCACGACACGCCTCCGGCGAACGGGTTTACCGGATATCAGCTAACAAATGGGCAGTCAAGGGGCGCCATCGTTTCGCCCATCTCTCAGAGTTCCTCGCCGAGGGTCCGCGCTCGATGAGCGGCGCCGGTTAGCGCCTCGCTCTGGAGACGCGCGCCTCCGATGGAGCGCGTCGCGGGCCGCCGGCGATTGCGTCTCGCTGACAGTGGTCGATCCCTGCGCCGAACCACCGCCCAGATTTCGGAGCAGTTGGGACAACTGGCCGAACGGAGGGGCCCCACGCGGCTCGAGTTTTGCGAGTGGAGATGCGTAATGGCCGCGTGACTGTCTGTAGGATTCCTCTCCGATGCGCGATGGGGATAGTGCGCGTGACGACGACCATTCGCTATATGTCATTCGGGTAAAGGCACCTCGCTTACCGCATGAGCGGTACTTACAGGGAACGAACTTCGCGCATGTGTTATCAGCATGCTGAGGCTTCTTTTTTGTTTTGTTTTTATAAAGTTGGTTTCAGTGATACATGTGTGTGTGTGTGCGTTCATCTGTGTGGCTATGGGTATCTGTGTGTTGTTAGTAAGAGGGCCCTTGAAATAGGCGCAATGGTTGCCGAGCAAAACAATTTCTCCCTTTACATGTATCTAGGGGTGTTCTGAATGAACCTTCTTCATAAAAGCTTACTTTTATGCTTATCATTCTCTTTCCAAAACATATAGCTAAAAATCTTGTCAAATTCTGACTCCTCCTTAACCACTGCGTGCTGTCACCATGGCAACAAAGCCCCGCCTCCAGCGGCATCGCCTCCAGCGTGGACGAGAACGTCTTGGCTGCCGTTCTCGTCCGCGACAAATGCAGCATGCTGCTCCGTCTGACGTCTCTCGCGCTAGGTCACCAGCGCGAGAAACGTCTATAACGACGCGTGTGACGTACAGACACACGAAATGTCTAGAAAATGTATCGAGTATATCGGTCCTGATTACAACCTACATTTACTCTTTGTACGCCGTCGCGGCTTTGACGTACAGGCGCGCTCAATATGACTTGCAACACGGGAGCGCGTGGCCTCACGGGTTCAAAGGCTGCGCATGGCTTCAACTTGTTTTTATTTCAACAACTAAATATTATTTTCTTATTGGGGATCATACCCAAGTGAGAGAAACGCGTTTAGTAATGGAAATAAGGGCTAGTGGAAGCCATGCGGAATCTTTGAACTCGTGAGGCCACGCGCTCCCGTGTTGCAACTCATATTGAGCGCGACTGTACAGCCGAGATACGGGACGGGATTCATTCGTCGCCAAAAACCAGCGCGCGCTTTTATCGTTTTACCTTGTTGGCAAAGCTTCGCTCACACCGATTGCCATGCAGAGCGCGTTTGATATGCTGCAGTATTTTATTAATATTATTGTTTCTTTACGAACAACGTTGCAGTCAACGAGACGAGGTCCACATGCTTCGTGCACTGGAATCGCAAAAATCGAAAGCCAAGTGGCGATAAACTCGTCACGCGGTCGGCGAGATTGCTCCCGCGGCCCGGCTTTTTGCCGGTCATCGCGGTGGAAGGGGCGCAATTAGGAAGGGGGAGGAAGATGCAAGAAGCAAAAGGAGAGCGCGCAGGCAAATTTCCGCGTGGATTAGTACCGGCGGCCGGGAGTCCATTCTGCGCGTTGGCTGCAGGAGCCAGTTGGGCGTGCAGGGCCCTGATCTGACAGAGCAATTTGCATCCACCGAGCGGATCACTCGTTGGGCGCGCCTCTATAGCGGTAGTCGCTGCGGAAGACCGTGAAAAGAGCAAGCTGCTGTTTACGCTTGCTCAGACTTCCTGCAATATTTGGCTTGGCCGGCGCCCCGCCGGCCGCAGCACGCTTTCCGTTCGGCGGCAGCCTCTTCTGTTGGCACGACGACGACCCAGTGACGTCTCTGCTCGCGTGTCCGCTGGGTGGCGCCGCTCCTATTCGCGAGAGCGCGCGCGGGCTTCTTGACAGACTGGCGGGGGATCGCAATCCGTCAATGACAGCGAGAGGCACTCGGCGCCAGCGTCTCGGGTTTTTAACGGTCCGCGCGCGCGCTCCGTGTGCGCCGACCCTCGCCTGCGCGTGTACCCTTACCCCAACTCTGCGAGGCGGCGGCAGCTATTTCTAGAGATGGACACCGGTGCTAAGGGCGCTAATTAGGAGCACCCCTCGCGCGTGGGACACGCGTGAGACCCGGTGGGCAAATGTGAACAGTGTTTAAACAGACAGCGCCAGTGGCAGGAAGCGCCGGAAAGAACACGAAGAAATGGTGAAGCGAATGCGAACGTGCGACGGACAATTTATAGCACGGAGAGACACGCAGACCGAATGTTTCATTTTAGCAGCGCCCTTGCTTCTTGATTTCAGCGCAACATCTGAGCCTCGCTCTGTCAGCAGCGTGGATTCAGGATATAAGCAGCACTTCAACTAGTTATCTTTCCTTTTCATTTCGTTTTTCTTTCCGATAGGGTTTTATTTCGCTTATCGTATGCAAGCACACCTATGAACCGCGTGCTATGCAGACTAATTGATGCTGATTGTAGGGAACGCTGGAAGCGTCTAGTCGCGCAGTAAATTTATGCATGCATGCTTCTAGTGGCGCTGGAGCTATTGGTTGACGGCCCCCGGCGGGCTTGTGATTTATTGTACGTGTGCTTCCTGCTGGCCATCAAGCTTAGGCTCACTTGCCGCGGGAAGCAGCCTGAGAAAGACACAATAATTGCCATGATATAACAACATGAATGGTTAACGTCGTACACGATCGCTGAATGCGGTGTGTATTGATAGGGTGTTCATCGTCCTCAGACGGCGGCCATTATGAGCGGGCAAAGTACTTTCCTTGAGCTTCGCTCATGAGAGCCGGCTCCGTTAGAGATCCGTTTATTCTGCTCCCGGCTCCCAATTTTTCCTCACTCGGCAGGCGCACTAACAAGCATTCCCTGCAGAACACTTACAGGAGAAACGCTGATCACCGGCAATATGTTTGGCGCCTGGACGGCTCATACGATTTTTCTCGCGTCCTAAATGAATCGCTCACTGAGCTTTGAGAAGTGTCCCTTTTCCGAAGCTGGTGAGTGACCGCTAGGTTTACAGCGAAGCTGTATGTATGTGGCTAGGCGATACCAAAATACGTCCGTCCTATGTGCGCAAGCGCGTATGTGCCACTGAAACTGGGCAAGCCCCACTATATACTCACCACTGGTCCACTAAAAATGGAGGAAGGAACACACGGGCGGCAAACACCAATTAAGATTTCTGGACAGACGTAACCAGTAATTGAGAAAGACTTTCATGAATCGTCGGTATAAACCCAGTGATGAACATCGCTGCCGCACGTTTCTGCTTCGCTGGCTAACCATCTGTAAGGAATGCTTGGGCGGCGATTTTTTCATCTATAAACGTAATTTTTGTCCAGCCCGGCTACACAAATATGTTTAACTGAAGTACTCAAGTGCTAGCAGTGCTAATAAAGCGTGCAACTAACTGGTAAGGGACAACATGCAGCCCAGAACTTACGTGATGCCACGCATTTAGCACGCGTGAACTTCCAAAGAGTTCGGTGACTGATGAACACGCATAGTTTAAGTGGAGCACCAGCCTGCTGCCAGTAAGCGCCACAGACAGGTAACTCGTGTAAGACTCACACAATTGTTGCTTGTTATCAAAGCACGACAGCCCTTCCATACGCCCCTTTTCTGTCCATTTTCTGTCGCATAAGCGACAGATAGATAAATTCTTTTATTAGGGAAAGGGAGGACCGAAGGTCGCTGATACAGAAAATGGACTCCGACGCACACAATTTTTGCTTTTGATATCTCCGTTCAGCATCAACCTCATTTCCTGCTCTCATGGCCGCGAGAATGGGGACGATGAATGCCGAACCATGACCCGCTCCCGAAAGATTTAAATTGCGTAAGTGGTGGACGACTCAATCAGTGCATTGTGGCTGAATGAAGACGATGTTTCTGCTTGCTGTTACAATAGCTGAGAGTCAACACTATAGCCATAATTCACCCAACACGTTGCTATAGTAGCTGACATTTGCCGAGAGGAAGCCACCGTTAGCGATCACTGCGCCATATTTAGCCAATACTGGCCAACGTTATCGATTACATAACCAACGCTAGTCAATACCAGCCGACATCAGCTATCATTTAGCCAACGCTAGCGAGCATTAGCCAGCGCTAACTAGTGCTGATAGTACGTGAGCAGACAGGGAGATCAATGATATGCGGAAGACAGGCGCCAGGATACCACCGCTCCATTCACGGTCCGGTAAATAGGGGGGGGAGGGTATGCTACGGCGTGCTTTCATATGGTAATCATCACAACATATTTGCATGTCGTTTCGCACAACATCTCAAGAATTACGTAAAGAAAGGATGTGCAATTAGTTTCCTTATATTAAACATTCTGGTTTTGGTTCACGTGCGCCCGTCAATCGCAAAAATTAAGACAGCGGCAGGACACACGCCAAAAATACTCTTCTATGCAATGAATCCCGCCATGTGGAACGTGCTGCGGCGGTCGTATGGGATGTTGAGTAAAAGATAGGTTTTGTGAGGACATATCGATTTCGTCCCATCATGTACGGGACGATAATTTCGCGTTCTGAAAAAAAGTGCACACACTTCCGGCATCCCTGCACTTGGAGAAATGCGACGCGCGAGATTGTCAAAGCGTATCACACGAGGAAATCACGCCCTAAACTATATGCGTGTTCACTACCGTTATTGCTGCTATAAGAGAGAAAATGGCTTTAAACTTTCACAAAAATCTGTTTACTTTTTTCCCCCCATCTGTGTTCCTGAATGACAAGCAAGCGTTAGTTTTCCTTGTGGAAGGCCCTTAGCGAAGAAACTTACACAATTGCGAGTTCGGCGCTCTTCTGATATACTTGTTCCCTTATGTTTTATACGTATCCATTCATTGTTTTTTGCACTCGGTCACTGGGTCAATGTTTTTGTATGTGATTGTTCTTATACGATCTTAAGCGACGTCAACATGAACGCAGTTTTACAGAATCACTGGCTGAAAATCATGGTGTGCAGTTTTTTTATATCACTTGCACTCTGGCAACGTCCTTAGATATGAAAGAATCTGCGTTTTTAATGGGGACAGCGCATCAAGAGGTGCTAAATGCAGTCGTCATCTCGTCAGCTGCAAAATCTGCAGACGCTGACGCAGCGAGAGCTCGCGTGCTGTTCTCAACGGCTGAGCGAGCCGAGCGATATTTGGTCAGCCGAGCACGTCCGAAAGACGTGCTGCATGCCGCGGTACATCAGTCCCCTTCTTAATGGGAAGGACATTGTAGAGGGTTAAAGCAACGGGCGTACGATGTGCGAACGGGACTACGCATGCGTGCCAGAACCACGCCTTCGTGCATTTTGCCCCCCCTTTTGCGCCTTTCATTAGTGCGAAAAGACAGAGAGCGAAAGTCAGTGCGCGAAAAAAATAAATAATAATGCCGTGGACAAAAGAAAAAAATTAAAAAAAAAAGAAATTGTCCAAAAGGTGGAACTTTTGTTTCCTCTTCCACCCGCTTCTTTTTCGTCTTTCGAGCTCGACGGCTCGAGAGCGTTCTCTGCGCGACGGTTGACCAATTGTCGTCAGCAGCTCACAATGCCCTTTCAGCGTTCGTGTCTCCGACGGCGCGTTCGCTCTAATAACGCAATGCAAAGCCTCTTTTGTCTCCGACTGCCGCCAGCAAACGTCATCAGCATCGCCGACTGCACTCGCTCGCCCGTCCTCGCCCACACTCGGTCGCTGCTGCTGCTGCTACTGCTGCTGCTGTTTTGTTGTTTGCGCAAGCGCGCGGCCGCGGGGCCCCGTCAACGGCTGCTCCTTGCGCGCGCGCGCGCGATGCGCGTCTTGGTCGCCTTAGAAGAAGAAGAAGAACACGGGTTTGTTTTGTTGCCCCGGCGAATGTCTCTCTGAAATCAGAGTCATTGTTCTCAATCTCGGAGGTGGTTTCATTGTCTCCCGCGTCTTCTTGCCCCGTTTTCTCCCCTCGTGTCACCTCCTCTCCTCTCTCATACCCTAGCCGTGTCCTGCGTCGGCGCTGTCGCGCATGTACTACGCGCGCGCCGGTGCGCACCTCTTTACACACGTGCGTGCGTGTGTACATGAGCGCGTAGTTCCTCACCTCGTCGTCTCCCCTCCCTTTTTCCCCCCTTCTCTCCCCAGGAATACATCCCTCACAACTGCTGTATATTTTTTTAACCCTCAGCCTTCCCCTCTCTCTTCCGCACGAGCCTCGGTCGGCGGCTGCGATGGCTTTTGGTTAGGCGCCACGAAGAATAAAAAGGGGTGTGCGGATAACAGTAAGGAGAGAGGGTGGGAGAGGAGAAAGAAAAAAAATATCGAGGCATAGCACCGAAAACAAAAGGCTGTAGCTAAAAGAGAAACAATTCCGTGATAAATTACGGGCGGCACCATTAAACGTGAATGCAGGGGTATAACTCCCTAACGACACTCTAGCATTCACTGTTTCTACGACTCTGAATCGAACAAAAGATACGGTAGAAATAAAAACGAAAGACAGGGGGAAAAAAAAAGAAGCGCGGTAGAAACAAGGGAGCGGACCAGCGTGGAGGAGGGGCCAGTCTAGAAAAAAGGAAGGCGACGAGCGATGCAAAGATGATGAAACGGGACGCCAGGAAATGGGTACACGTGAGATGAATGAGCAAGAAGGAAATTAGTGAGTGGAGGGGACAACAACTCCGCTACAGAATAATGAAAACTGCGTAAAGAAAAAAAAAAGGGAGGCGCTGGATGAGGGCGGTTGGGCAAGACGATTTAGGGAAAAAAAAAGAAGAGAGGACAGAAATGATGGTGGCCGCCGCCGCCGCGTTGTTATAAGGCGATCCGCCTTTCCCTTTCGCGGCGGAAACCGAAATTTGAATACGACGAGACGTTCGAGGCGATCCTCGTTTCTTTTTCGCGTTCTTCTCTGGTTGCCGTTGGTGCGATCTTTTTTTTTTTTTTCTATCAGTCCCTGTTCCTTTAAGCCACCTCCATTTCTCTCTTTTTCCGCTTTCTGTTTTTCCGGAGATCGCCATCGGTTTTGGGTTTTGTCCCGTGGAAACTGGTGGCTTTGTGCGCCGCTTGCAGAAAACAAAAGGTGGGAAACCGAAATTTCTTTTGTTTGGCCCGGACTGCGTGACGCGCGGGGAGAAAGACGAACTCTGGCGGAGACGAGTTACGGATACGCTCCGAATGAAGCCGAGCGAATTCAAAGCGACGAAATGTTTCTCGAATATAAATGATTCTCGGCGCGCGGCTTTTCATGCGGGGAAACGAAAACGACCCGGCCGCCGTTACAAAGGGAAGACCTGGCCGGCAGCTAAAAGGGCGCCGCGCTCATTCCGAGTCAAAGTTCCGCTCGCCGAGTCTGCGGCGGCTTTCTTTGCCGCTCGCCTTCCCCCTTTGTCTCTGCTGCTGCTTTTCGCCGCTACACTTAAGCACTCCACCCCCCTTTCCCGCTTTCTAAACACACACACGCGCGCGCGCACGCACACACACGCACACAACACACACACACACACACACACACACACACACACACACACACACACACACACACACACACACACACACACACACACACACACACACACACACACACACGTGTTCTCTCTCTCTCGCCATCTTTTAATGAGATTCAAGATTCATTGTTGGAACGTGTACTAAAGCAACGCAGTCATGATAGAGCAAGAATGTCGATAAAGCACGCATTCTTCGCGCAGGCTCGCAGAAAGGTCCAGTGGCTGTGACGCTTACGTGGAACCGCGGGCGTCGATCAAATGAGACGGCGAGCCCATGGCTGCCACTATTGTGCGGCCTCGAGGCCCGTATAAAGCGTGGTCCTGCGTTTGTCCTCGGCATAAGGAACCTTTGTTCTCGAAGGTGTGCTGTCGTTCCCCAGCGCGGTCGCATATACAGCCGCGTGGAGCGTAATACACTTTCGCGACGCGCAGATGGATCCCCAATAAAAACCAAGAGCGCTTCATCTTGCGGTCCACACACGCGCTGTACCTCATATATATATATATATATATATATATATATATATATATATATATATATATATATATATATATATATATATATATATATATATATATATATATATATATATATATATATATGTATTTTTAACTTGAGGCTAACGTGTCCTGGAGGCGTTGACGTCAAGCACCGAATCGCACTTCATATGTAATGCCCCTAAATGCCACAGAGCAACGTTGGGAAAGTGTGACTAGCCTCTTCACTGACCTCGTCTTCTGCGCATTTACCCTGTACCTTTCTGGCGGTTCGCAACGTGCTAGCCTAGTGAGCATGCTTATTGGTTGAATGGGATAAGATGTTTAATGACTACTGTGGAGGCGTGCCTGGTGGTACACCTGGTACACTCATTGGTTGGCTTTCTAAACAAGGCAGCAGGAATCTCCAGGATCCTCCCTTTGTACACATCGTTGCAAAGTGTATTGGTTAGCCAGTTTCATCATAAAATGCGTTCGTATCCTTGAATATCCTTGAGAGTTAATACAACAAAGTTTGAAGTATGTAGATAATGTCACGAAAGACATAAGCATGAACGGTTTCAAGGATAGAAGGATGCCCAGCGGCCGTGACAGGAGTATTCACTATTTCAGGAAAAACCACCTAAGCAACATTCTGCCCGCTTTGCTGAAAAACTATTTATACAATAATGAAGTTGTTACGGCCTTTGCTTCTTGTCATTTCATCCAATGTTGTCCCGAATAAACCTTCGTCGTGGTACAGCGCGAAAAAAAAAAAACTTTTTTATTCTGGGATTTATAAGCGCCTGCACTAAGCGAAGGGAAACAATGTATAAAATGGCCCGCTTGCTCAATCCGTGCTCTCACATGAGAATGAAACACACCCAAAAAAGACCGCATTTTCTTTTCAATGTTCGGACAGCGCGCGTGACACGAACTGGTGTGATTCATTCGCAGAGAGCGTGACATTGCGAGCCTGCGGATACGTCACCATCACAAGCAATCTGAAATCATTAAGCGTAAAAGGAGTTCTGCTTTGTAATTTCCGTTCGCTTCTCATTACGACTTAATAGTACCACTGAAACTGTCACGGCAAAGTGTGACTGTGACATTGGAGCGTCGCTTAAAATGGCGACAACTAAGATCTAAAACGTTTTTATAGTTTGCCCTTTTAATTTTGTATAATGGTCTTTGAAAAGGACGATATATTATGGCCTGTTATAACTTACAGCAGATCTTCCCGGCACGTTTAACAGAACGTGAGATGCGTTGGGAACAAAAAAAAAAAAAAAAGAAAAAAGAAAAAGACTGTGACTCACTTCTACCTACGCCACTACTTCGTAATCGTTTTGCGTGGCTTTCGGAGAAAATGCACGTCCAGTTCAAAAATAAATCATTTTGTGCCAAATAAATCAATACGTTCTTTGCACATCTAGATACTGGAAAGAGGAAAGAAAGCGTAACACTTCTTCCGTAATACCACCGAGCTATTTATTTTACAGCAGAGCTGTTGAGGTCGAGGTTTTCCGTGTGTCGTAGATAGAAAATTATCATCGTCGTGAATCGGCACGCGCTCAATGACCGCCCATGCATTCTCTGCAGATGGTTAACAACAGAAGCTGAAACGTGCCCACCAGCTCTGCCATGGACTTGCGCGAGTCGCGACTTAGTGCACTAGGGGGCTTAGCGGTTACTGTGCTCGGCTGCAGAGCCGGAAGACGTGGGTTCGATCCCGCGTCTTCCAGGCTCGTATTTTGGCCGTATTTCGGGTAGGATTTCGATGGAGGCGAAATGCTAGAGGCACGTGAAATAATAATAAGTAACTATTGTTTCTTTGTGGAACTTTAGGAGGTGCGAAGTGGGAAAGGGGGGTTTCAGCAAGCTTCTTCAGCTTTGAATTGTTGCTTCGAATGTCAATGGCAGTAATAAGCGACCAAGAGACGCTGTGTAGTAGACATTGGGACGGCGCAAAACCACACGACATGGTTATCATACTGTAACGCGTTTTTCTTATAGCGCCTGTAGGGCTGTGAAATCCTCAGACACTAATTTATGGTGATTATTATCATTGTTTTTGTGGGAGACGTGTAGCTGTCGGTACACTGATTTTATGGCGATAATACCAAAGCTGGCACGTTATTCTCATTCGTAAGTAACAGCCGTGTGTCTTTCTTTCTTTCTTTCTTTCTTTCTTTCTTTCTTTCTTTCTTTCTTTCTTTCTTTCTTTCTTTCTTTCTTTCTTTCTTTCTTTCTTTCTTTCTTTCTTTCTTTCTTTCTTTCTTTCTTTCTTTCTTTCTTTCTTTCTTTCTTTCTTTCTTTCTTTCTTTTTAGAAATTTTCGAGAAAGCTATATTCCCGCTTTGTCTGGGAACATACCCTGCGGTTAAATGAACCAGCCTGTAGCAGTTTTTGCGGCCTATACAGTTACCCGTTAGATTAGTAGTGTCATGCACTAGCGAAGCAGAAATTCACCTTTGCAGTGGTAGCCAACGCACCGGAAAATTTCTGCGCTGTTTTTTTTTTAAAATTTAAATAATTCATTCATTTATCAATACTGTAAGTCTTAGACCCATACAGGGAGGGAACGTATAACATCACATGTATGTAGTAAGATACGACATGTTTCCATGAAGACAACAGGGACGATATGAGGAAGACCGGAACACTTTCCAAGAGCAAGTACATCAATAATATATTATCCACATTGTTACACTTCGCGTACACGAAAAAACAAAAAAAAAACAAATACAAAAAACAAATGTATCAATAGAAATCACATGCTACACCTGAGAAAACAGATGTACCTGAAAAACAATACATTTTAACACTGCAAGATTCTTTCTGCACTTTTACAACAGGAGGGCGCTCTTTGGCCATCAAATGGCCCTTACGCCAATAAACATCATATTTCATCATTTTACAACTGGAGAAGTAGCTATAGAGGCACCATTAGCTGCTGCACAAACGAACAAAACTGATCTATCTAGGTTTTGATTATTTACAGCTTCGCTTGGTAGCGCGTTCCGAGCGTTAACATCGCTAGGGAAAATATGAATATATAAACCCCGTTGCAATGCACACAGAACGACTTGATGCATTTGTCGTGGTTTGTCCTACTAGAGCGACGGCCGGGCGGATGAATGTATTCGTTTTTACTGATTTTAATGTGATCGTAAAAGAGGAGACAAAAAAAAAATAATATAGCTTCATAGACGCAACATGACGCAGGCAAGACAGTGTTCCCAAGTGCGCTTGACTGCGCATGTCCGATGCATGTCGTGCCTTTGAATTGATAAACCTCAAAGCCCTATTCTGTAACCTTTCAGGTTTGTCGCGAAGATACTTTTGTTGGGAATCCCACACATCGCGGTTGGGATTCCCAACAAGTCTAGAATACCGAAGTGGTTTACTTCGGTATTCTAGACTTGGTCTGAGCAGGGTTTTATAAGTAGTTAGTTGAACTGCTGGAGGGGCTTTGTTCAGTTTTCTGCGCAGAAATACTAGCTGTTTAAATGCTTCGGCGCGTGTATTGGTAATGTGGGTTATCCCAAACCAAGTCTTGTGAAAATGTGACATCTAAGTATTTTACGTTGTCAACTTGTGTAATATTTAAGCCTTTAAGAGTGTACTCAAATGATAAAAGGTCGTTTTTTTTTTGTTTTTTTTTTTCCATGTCTAGGCTGATGAACGCTGTTTTAGACACAGTTATTTCCATCCCCCACATGTCACAACATTGGGCAATGTTTTGTAAAGAAGAATTAAGTTTAGAATTAAGTTTTAAGTGGTCATCAATACTGCGTATTGTAGTATAAATGACACAGTCACCTGCGAAAAGTCGCAACGTTACACCTGGTTTTGCGCAAGAGGAGATTTCGTTGACGTAAATAATAAATAATGTTGGTCCTAAAACAGGCCCTTGGTGTACACCGGGCAAAACGTTTGGGCAGTCGGAATTACATTGTTTAAGGTTGCATACTGGGTAAGATTTGTTAGGTAAGCCGAGATGAGATCCATGCTATTACTTTGCTGTTAATGGCCAATCGTCTGAAAATTGCCTATTGATATAGAATGAGGCACACGGGCACACGGTTGTACATCGCGTGATTGTATTTATTTACTTATTTTTTTCTGTGAAGAATCATGCGACTCACTGTTGTACGCGCTGAACGGGGTGGGAGCCCACCCAAGTGGTTACTCTACAATGGCTTTATATCCTGACACTGATGCCGTCATTTGTCTAGTTCCTATTTTCTTCCTTCCTTTCCTCTTATCTTCATTTTCACTATTTATTCCCTCCTCCCGAAAGAGGAGGAGGGCGCTGTTTTCTCTGTGCCCTTGTGTGTTTGTGTGCCAATATTAAATAATAATAAATAAATAATGATGCATATTCTAATCGTGCATGTGTACCACACATGAAAAAAACTCACAGGCTCCCCTATGCATTCGCCTAACACGACTGGAAGGCGAAAGCCATCTTCTTCCTCTTCTTTTTGTCAGTCGATCTATTGATCTTCCCATGCCTCCCTCCGGAAGCTTTCTGCAGCTAACGTGGTTTTGCACTGCCTCCGTGATCGCCTCCCCCCCCCCCCCCCCCGATCCCAGAGGCAGTGCAAAGTGACGATGTCTTGTGATGACATCATCACGTGACGTCGTTGCGTGGCGTCGTAGTGACGGCATGTTGACATCATCATGTGGTGATGATTTTTGCCTCCCTCGTGTTGGCGCCACCGACGCGGGACGCCGACGCCGATGGTCAATTTTCCCGTTTGATGAGCCATCTAAGGCTTTCGCCTTAATAAACTTGCACTGCGTTGTGTTAAATTCTCTCACAGAGTGAATCCGGGGTTCGGAGACGGTGATGACAGGGAATGGAAGGGGTACGGAGTGACTGCCAAGCACGAACTGTCGTTGGGCTGTTGGGACCTGTTTTAAATTGTCTTCTCATACGGCTCGTCTCCGGTATTATTGTGCGGCACCCCTATCGAGACACGGATCGGGGGGAACAAGGAGTCATGCATTAGTAACTAGCAGTATTGATGACAGAACCAGATGGAAGTTGTCCATCTCTAAGCAGAGGAAAAAAAAATCTATGACACCGGTTAAGCGTTTTGCCGCAGCGGGAAACGCAGCGTTCGTCGGTGACGGAAAATGTAGGCATGCATACTGCTAGCACGAACTGCCAGATATGTTTTAGACGGTTTGGTTTTCACAACACGGTATCTCGTCGATATGCCTACTGCTGACCGCTGCTTCCATCGTTAAATTCAAGTCTGTTCAACGCCAAGTGCGCTATACCACAAGACTTCAACTTGGATGTCTGGCATTATATTGTTTGAACAATGTACCTGACAATGTTCGATCTGAATGGACTTTAAGGGCTCTAGTTCGATCGTAGACCGGAAGGGGCGCCCGTCCACATTACCATTACCTGCTCACGGGATCTCCTGCCGCCACACCTATCTCCTTTGGTTTTTTAACTTCTTTTACTGAAGCCACTCGCGTAAAGATGTTATCGACATTAAGTTAGGCCAATAAGATAAACGTAACTGCTTTATACAGAATTCTTTCTATTCCATTGTATATTTCGGAATAAGATACGAAACTAAAGTGGCCTATAAATGATGTAAGGTATAACTGTTCGAGCATTTCAAAAAAAAATAACTTTGATCACTTTCGCCTTCGGAACACACGCACACACGCGCGCACACACACACACAAACACACACACACACACACACACAACACGCACACACAACACACACACACACACACACACACGCACACACACACGCACGCACGCACACACACACACACGCACACACACACACACACACACGCGCACACACACGCACGCACACACACACACGCGCGCACACACACACACACACACACACACACACACACACACACACACACACACGCACACACACACACACACACACACACACACACACACACACACACAAGTAGCTCCAAGCAGGGGATTCGAACCAGCCACTCGTTTCTTTTTCTAATTGCTATCCACTTATCACGTCGCTTCCGTATATATTGTTTGTGTAGTTTGCGGGAAGAGGGGATTAATCTAGTTTATTCAGTCTGTCTTATAGCCATTAGTCAGTTCGCATTCCACTACAAGCCGAACAGGGCTTTCAAAACAACAAATACTCGTAGAGGCGCGCACATATTTTGCTTTGTTTGTTCGACAAGCTTATCTCATGCTGGGCGCGAGCTATATATACAGTATATATCTGACCCATCTCTAGTTGAGGGCCATCTCATATATGCCGCATGCGCGAGTTCTTTCATCAGGGTGCACGTGTTTCCGGTAACCCTTGCGCGAAACAGCCCTCGCGATTCGCGCTCGGTCGGAACAGGCATACACGCGCTGCCAGGCCAGATTTGCGAGATGAATCACGCAATATCGTATGCAGCTCATGAATGGCCGTACTCGACGACCGTGCTAGATCGTACCCGCTCCTGCCTCGCATCGAGCACCTCTTAGCAGCGACCCAGACGAGGAGGTGCATCGGCCGCCTGATAAGTGAGCGAGGTCTTGCGTACACGCCGGAAGAGGCGCGACATTTTATGCGTCTCAAGCGGCGGCGGTGGCGAGGTCCGGCTGCCAAGAATGCGTGGTTGTTCTTGTCCGATAGGCATCTGCCGGAGAGGGGCTCCCACGAGAAACTCGGACGCCGTCCCGCGGCTGCCGCGTCGGAGACGGACGGACGTCGGGTTGTAATGAAGGTCGCCGGACGCCGTCGTGCTCGACGGATCGCCGCGCCGCCCCGCCGTGTCGCTCACAGCCGGCGGAGAAGAAGCGCCTGGCGCGACGAGTTCTCACAGGAAAGCTGACGTAATTGCGGCTCGCGCTGTTTCCGGGAGATCTGTTATCCTTCCGCTCCCCTTGAGTGCGTGTGGTCGTGCCTCGCATGCTCGTTTGATATGCAACTGGCCGATGTCGCGCATGCGTCGCACGCACTATCACCGGCTGCCATTGGCGGTGCCGTGCCACGCCTGTGCCATTTAGACGATCGTCCTCGCGGCATCTCAAATTTTTTGGCAGTTAGACTCATACACGTGTCTGATTCGAGATACGGTGACAGAATGGAGTACTTCCTTACTTATCCTTGCCTTTTATTTGTAACGTCTCCAAGTAGTACACCTTAGGCCCATACAGAGGGGAACATATAGCTCGATAACTTGTTCGCTTCATTCTCACGCCGAATGTTGAAGCCCGTGAAGCGGCAGTTTCATTGTGTCGCTGCAAAGTACACAATGAGACAAGTGCGTACCGACGGAACCACGTTAACGACTACAAAGCTTTAGCGTACTATTAACGCTGTACAGTTTTCAGCGGTGTGGTAGAAAGCAAAACACGAGGACGCTATACTTGACGTAAGCCCTTCCGTAAGGGAGGACGTGTAGTTACGACAACGACAAGTTCTGTCGCATGACTTGACGCATTTAGGCATGAAGATTACGACAGACATTGCACATCGGTAAACTTTGATTTGGAGAAATGACGTCAGATCCATAAAGATTTGCCAGCTTACGGCAAAACATTGATTTCACAGCACCCGAGGTCTCTTCAAACAAGAGATTCTGGCAATAAAAATTTTAAAAGTGACTGATTAAAATTTAAAATACTAAATGAGCGAAGTTTCAACTGATTCCCCGACTTTGAACTCACTTACTGCTACGGAATAGTTGCTCCCTCAACGCCCCTTTACGTCACCAACACTGTGCGAATTTTCTGCAGTACTGCAGACTCCTTCAACTGTATACAACAACGACGACATATTGGTGGCGTCGAATTGACCACGGCGCTTAGTAGAAAGGAATTGTAGAGCAGTCTTTGCAAATGAATAAGTGGCTGCCCCCACTCGAACCATGGGCCCGTATTCACAGTACGTTATAATTGTTCGTAGAAGAGACTTCCAGTCAATCTTTGGGATGGATTTCATATTAGCGAAGCCGGCTGCTCAATGGCAAATAACACTTGTTATCTCAACTTTATTTCGCACTTGTACGAGCGAGAACCTTTTGAATTCGGCCCCCCGCTGGCCTATCACCACTTATACAACTGCACAAAAAACGATGACAGCCGAGATGTTCGGTCTTATCCCGCTATCCTGCTATGCTGATTAGCGCATGAATTGATTTGATTCGCTAGCACATCAGTAAGAAAACATCGTGCGAATTTCCCCCCTTGTAAAATAAACAAAATACGTTTCAAGTGCGTTAAACACAAGAGTGGTGCCTCTCTTTCGATGCTTTATTAATATGAAACCTCCCTGTAACATAATTCGGAAAGACAACAATATATGGACTTTCGAAAATTGTGAAAGACAAAAATGTCGGCCTCAATATCCATATTCATCAAGTAAACGCTCTGCTCTTTCTTGTGATAACGTACAGGTGCGAGTCGCGGACCTTGCGGAAATATGAAAGAAAAAAAGCCACATTTTTTTTTAGCTATGATGCTGGTTCACTGTCCTGGCAATCGCAAAGTCAAACGAACAAATATATTGGCCTTAAGACAGATAAATCCCGTATGTTCGTTCGAAGCAAAGGTAATGAAACTAAAGCGTTCCTGTTTTGGTCATGTCTTGCGAGCCACTAGTTCAATGGAGAGAAAATCGATGTAAGCCAAAGTGTAAGGTGAGAGAAAACGAGCTTGCCCTTGCATAATAAGGCTGGTATTCCGTATTCCACAGGAAAATATATACTTGTGGTATCACCAATAGTCGCCAGCTACTCGACGGTCTTCAACAACAACAACATTCTTTGTAAAGTAATTTTGCTTTGTCTCTCTTTTCTTCGCTGGTAGTTCCCAAACTATATATTCATCATTTTTTGTTCACGCTTGGTATGGTTAATTGGGGCAATATGAGCGCTTACGGGCTATAGGTACAACGCCTTGCACGCAGTATGTACACTAGAGTTTAAGACATCGGTAATATTAAACCCAAAGCATATCGGCTTCCTTTGCACCGCTCAGCAGCATCTCGTTAAAATGACGTTGGGTGAGCCTGGGGAGCAGGGTTGCCGTTGGTGGCTACTTTGCACCAAATTGGCTACTTTTCGACCCCGTCTGGCGACAAAAATTTGCACTTGGCGCCATGGCTATTTTCTGGCTACATTTAAAGTGCTGATTTGGCGCATTAAGTAGCCATTTTTTCTCATTTTTGCAGACGAAATACATTGTTTTTAAGCTTTTCTTTCGCTTCAGCGGATGCGTACGGTCGTCCTCCACCCACCAGTAGGCTGGTGCGCATCGAGGCATCCTTACGCGACGCTTAGCGCGTCTCCAAATATGGAGTGGCGAAGTTGCGTTGGTGACGAGCGTGCATGGTGCTCAAGCTTCCCGCCATCTATTGTGATGCTACGCGCAAGTATTACGAACAATTTTGATGCGCAATGCGTGTTCTCGTGTAAACATGGGAAAACAGACATCTGCAACAAAATTTAGCTGGCCTCTTCATCTACAACCAGAATTTGATCAGCAGCTTCAACGAAAATCTGTTTCAACTTACATGTTCCTACTGACTTGCTGGCTGGAATATTCTAATATAACTTTGTGTCTGGCAAGAACTCATATTTTTTATATAAAATATATGCACGCGTAATGAATATATCATAATTCGTTCATTTAATTATTTCCAACTTATCGGTGGCTTTCTATGGTCTTACTTATTCAAAATGGTATTATTTATTGATCAATACTAAAGAATCTGCTCATAATACCACTTCTGTTCCATTTGGCTAGAAATTTGGCGATAATATCAAATGACATGGCTACTTTGGCTACTTTTGGCTTGAGTTTTGGCTCCTCTGCAAGTGCACCCAACGGCAACCCTGCTGGGGAGTCAAGCCAACGGTGCAAACGTAGTCCCGATTACATAGCCAACGCAGGAATCTCCGCCGATTAGCGCAAATAATGGCAGTACGTCAATACGTCCCTCTGGGATTCCAGAATCAAGGTGATGCCGCAGTAAATGAATGACGTCCTGCGGCAGCTTGCTTCTTGTCTCGAATACACCCTGTCGAAACAATGAGCATGCATATCATGCACGCTATAGACCAGGGGTCGCAAACACGCGGCCCGTGGGCCGCATGCCGCCCGCGGCCTCGCAAGGAATAAAATGTTTGTGAATTCGCTAAATGCTACTCGCATTATTTAGTCGCCTATTGCGATTAGTAACGCTTTGTTCGCGTAAGCTACATAGACGGTACTGGTCTCAAGGATTTTTTTTTCCCCGGTCGGCAACCCCATTGGGTGACTATACGTGTTGAAACATAACCGTGGAACAAAATAACTGTATTTCAAGATCGGCATCCAGATTCGAGTAATTCTGTAGGTCAGTATCGATATGCTTGCGCTTCAACCGATGTCGATATATTTCGATATACCCTTTGCGCTTCAACCTTTCTTCACTGTCCCGGCCCGTGCGAGACTAAATTTCGTGACTGCTGAAGCGAGTTTGAGACCCCGGCTGTAGACGGTCGGCTGTCTATACGCTTCAGCAACCTCGCTCTCTCTCCGCCAGTAGAGCACATTCCGCGAAGCGTTCAATGTTCATGTCCATGTTCATCCTTTCCGTGTTCCTGTCGTGTTTATTTGCGCGCACCAGTTTTACCTTCAAGTATGAACCAACTCGCCCAGCTACAACTTTTATTGAATATACTACGCGTTGCGCAGAAACAGTATGCTCTGTCCTGATCTTTGTAGTACCGCCCTCCTTCACCTCCTCCTCCTCGCCCCCCCCCCCCCCCCCTGTGTATGCTGTTTGTTCCCTTAAGCTCATCTTTCAACTCGCAGTAGCATACGAGGTATAGAGCACAGGTCAATAATGCCTTCACATTACTTCCACCTAAGCCACTCCCTCCCTTCCCTCTCTCTAATCTACCTGTATATCTCTCACGCACGCACGCACACACACACACACACGCACACACACACACACGTTTTGTTGCATGCATAATCTCTATTGGTCATAAATGGATGAACCTATTTTAATAAAGCTTGAACATCGCTAATGATTTCAGAAAATGTTATTGACAAAAGTCTAGCCGCCGCGGTACTTCGCTTCAATTGCGCTTCTTTACAGTACCAGCGAGATAGTGAGTGTCACGGTAGTAAAATTACTATGCATTACTCCTTCTCTGTAGGTAGTAACCATAAGTAGTAGGCGTCATGACAATAAGATTACTAACTTGACAGTTAATCCCTGCATTTACTATGTAGGTACCGAATATTGTCATAAGCGTTTGCTTCCTCAAAGTTAGTAAATACTATTTTTTTTTAAGAGCGCAAGACGAAATTTTGCAGTGAACTCAATACGCGCCATGATTACAAACACGCGATTTCATTGTCTTCAAAGTGACTCCGATGGCGCATTCAGGCAAGTGTCACCTTGTCAGACTAGAAATAACAGAAAACTTCCCGCGCTTTTGGTCCATAGTAACAACTTAAGGTTTGACAATGTCCGAATAAACACGCGTAAGCCACTAAAGGAACAATGTGCTGACAAATGACCGCAAACATATCCCTTCAAGAAGCGAACGTGCTCTCTGAGGAGGCCGTTGAGACAATGACGTGCTTTGCCGATACGGCAAAGGCCTGCCGGAAAGATGGATGCTCTACTCGACACATCCTTTACGTTTCCCTACTATTTTGGGCCCTATTCAATATTGTATTCCACGCCACAAATGAAGGTTCAACGCTAGCCTTTGTTGCCTTCGTTCCGTCTGTCCTTGGCCTATTTCCTTTTCCACATGTACCAACCAGTCAAGAAGATGTGTTTCTCCACAGAAATTATAAATCATCTCAACCAAATTTTCTCTCGAGTCCCAGACACCATTTATGGAATCTGGTGATGTTGTTACCTCACAAGCGCATTTCTTTCTTTAACATGCGATCATTTGATTATGTTTTTCTTCTGCCCAGCTATTCCTACTCAGTCATCGTTCCATTTCTTAGTGCCTCTTGTACCGGTTGTACCGCATGTCGCATAACTAAAAGCGTCTGGTTAATCACCTGTGCCTGTCGTTTGCCTTATTCTCTAGTCATCACTCTAGTATATATATATATATATATATATATATATATATATATATATATATATATATACATATAGAGAGAGAGAGAGAGAGGAACGTTTCCTCCTACTTTCTTTTATCAGAGTCAGTAAACCTAACACATGGCAAGCACCGCATTGCATCGCGTTGCGACTGCGCCGCCATCTGTTAACGACCCTAGCAAATGACAGCAAAGAGGCTCGGTATATGCATTGTGAAACTTTTCACTTGCCATGAAGCAACTTTGGTTACGCGGGAGTAATGGGGCCGTACCGATATTGCAACACATTTATAGACACTGCCGACATCATTAGGCTTTCTTTTCTTTTTTTTCTTTTCCTTCTTTTCGCTCTTTATAGTTCTTAAAATTGGGCTTTCCGCAAAGTGCATAAGCGAATTATTATTTCTTTTCTCGTAGTTTTGACTAGCGCACGTGGAATGATCCGAGCGTCGCTGACTGATCGTCGAGTCATCATCTATCTGCTAAAGCGTCCCGTAGCGGAATCGCCTATCCGGAACGAATTCCTTGTATCCTTGGCACAAAGACGAAGCCGCGTACGCGCGAGACGATCGCATGCGGTGCGGAAACGGTCCCGCCAGGGACGGCGCTACTCTTTCTTGTTTTTCTTTATAGCTCGCTGCTCTGTCTTCGACTATTTATGCGTATCTATCTACGCCCACGGAAACCGTATAGCCGTGCGGTACTCGAAGAGGATAATCCAGGAGTGCATTTCCTCTTCGTAGTATCTCCCTCTTTGTTATTTCCTTTAGTTTAGGGCGCAGACACGCGACGGCCATAAAATCCGTGCGGGCGATTTATCAGGGATCCTCAGCGCGCGTGTATTCCCGCGGCCGCCGGCAGCAGCGTTATATTCTGCGGCCGCGAATAAGAGCCGCATGCGCATCTCCGGGGCGCCCAATAACAAACACGGAGCGCAAAGCTGTGGTACCGCTTTAATTATTCCCAATAAATAAAGCGCGCGACCATCCGCTTCCTCTGCGCTCGCAGACGACTGCCGCGCCGCGCATGGCGGCCGGCTTTGTGTCTTTTGCGGCCGCCGTTTCTTTTCGCGATGTTCTCCTTCATTGTCGGCCATATTGGTGCCATTCTCGCTTTCCCTGGTCCCGGCCGAGATTTACGGTGGACTATTTACGAGGTTTGTTTAGTGCGCGCGCGCGCGCATGGACGGGGCTTCAGGAACGGAAAGCGGCCCGAGACGCGCTCGTGGTGGACGACGGGCGGCGCGGAATGGTCCCACCCCGCCGACTCCCCCCGTTTTTGCATATAGATTCGCGCCATAACTCATCGTCTTTATTGTGCCTATTAATCCGGGGCTTGGCTCCAAGGCTGGCGGTGTCACGTCGGCCGCTCCGGTGGCGCCCCCTCCCCATCCCCCCTTTTGGGCGGGCGGCTTTAATTCTCGGCAGCTGTCTTCATTTGGCGAAATGAATCTCTGTGAATCGCCCGCGCTGGCATTCGAAGCCCGGGGCTTGCACTGGCACATCTCGGCAATGCAATGCAGTGACGCTACTTGACGGACAGCTATGGCGTTGCTACATCGTATACGCGTAGGAACCACTGAGATCCTCCAGTTCATTTCTATGTTAACCTCCGCACCCTGCTTAGACTTGTCCGTTATTTCGCCCTCGCGCTGCGATCTGCTGTAGCTTCCTGGTTGGCTGATTTCCTAAAGCGAACGCCACGGAAAGGCGTTGGTCTCGGGTTCACAATGCGGACGGTTTCAAAGAGAAAATCCGAGGCGAAGTTCGCTCTTTATGAACTTCGCCACATCACCGGCCCTGTGTCACAAGGGTCGCGCCGAGTCAACCATGCTCTTTAGAGTAAGAACAGTATCTGCCTGCATGTCTGAACGGACGTTCAAAGCAAAAGGCGCTCCTTCTCCATTGTGTACTGGGTGCAATGAAGTTGGCGATATACACCAGCACATCTGGTCCCGCAAGTGATTTTTGCCATGAAGGTGAGAGGCTCATGGATAACATGAACAAAAGAGGGTTTCCCCACGAAAGCAGTGAAGAAATCTTGTTTCCGGAAGGTGCGCCGATGATTCGCAAAGAGGTGTCTCGAATTCTTTTAACTTTTTTTGCGACGGTCTGGCCTGAGTGATGCATGGTGAAGACATAGTGCATGGAAAGAGTCGCTCAGACGGAAAAATTGTCGGCCAGGCTCCACCAGGCTGACCCCACCTGGGGCAACATCATCACCACCATCGCCAAATGGGGAGCTTTATTTCTCAGAAATCCGCATGCCTTTCCTTTGTGCTACAAGCTGGTGGATGACGATTTTTCCCTTTGGTAAGCTAATGTATAAACGGGATAGACATCACTTACCGCTTTCTGCGGGACAGTATACGACATCATCCAGCCAATCTTAGTGGTTGTTTGGTGAAGCTGCCGATTGCCACAAGTGTGGTTAGTCCGGCAGTCATTGCGGGCAAATATTTGCGGCAACACTATCGTGGTAACATTCGTATACTAAAGTATCAGTAACAGGTCCTGTCTATCAGACTACTATATATGTCAAATAATATCTGACGAACCTTACATTCTCTTATCGACAAAGGGCTAGCATGCGTTGCGGCCCTGAATCTGACTGCGTTTAAATCTTGAGGCTTTCAACGGATCACTCGTAAAATGACATTGGTGTAGACGGAGCACATAAGCGTGAACAAAACAAGAAATACGAGTCTCAAAAAAAGAAAAAAAAAGAAAAAAAAGAAAGCCCTGAGAGCCAAAGCCAGCGGCGGAAGGAATATTATGCAAAAGCCAATGAAGATGCTTATCATAGGCAAGCGAGTGCCTTACGGAAGACCGCAGAAATCAACTGGACACCCTAGAAATGCCGACTTCAATGGCGGTATCTGCAAACTACTCCTGTCTCCATTTTCTATACAGTTGAAACACGATTTAACGAAGCGATGAGGGTGCTCGAATTATTTCGTGAAATCAGGAAGTTCGTAAAATCTAGGGAAGGAATTTTTCGGTCCTTCCAAATTCAAAATTGCAACGTAGCGTCGAACAAAAGCTACGGCGGCATTTTGCTTGCCACTAATACACGCCTGCACGTGGGAAAAGTCAGCGATGGCAGCCCGCGAGCATGAATTCCTCTTATGTCCAGTCGATACAGGCGAGGTGGATGGTCACGTGATGCTATAGCTGCCGATATTCAAAGACAGGGAGGACGAATGCAGTTACTGTGCTAGCAGGTAGTGCGAGAAAGTTCCAAGGAGACGTCCAGGGCCACCTGTCGCATAAATCATTAAATAACGAAAGCAACCACCGTGTTCCTGTGGGAGTATTTGCAGAGACAACAAACCACTACCGCCCAGCGCCATTTGATATGTAAAAGCGCTACCGACTGCGGCGTGCAGCCTCGTCAAAATAAAACTAGTGTCGCGACTAAGACGGCTAGAAGTCTTAGCGCGACAGCGTTACAGCGCGCGTCTGAAGAAAAGTCGTCTGTGCAAAAATGGGAAAGAAATCATTGTATTTTTGTACATTTATTTCCGGAAAAACTGCGTTAACCCTTTGTAGGTCATGCTATATTTTTGAGCCGGTGGTATAAAATCCAGCTGTGGTATATTGATATAAACTAGAAAGAAATATTATGAAACAAATTTCATAAAAATCAAGCCAGTAGTTTGCTGAAAAAAAGTGGGACACATATGTCCCACTGACTCATGAGAGTGTTTTCAAAAAGTGGGAAAACACTGTCCCACTGCCTCATGAAGGCACCATCTCGCGATTGCATCTACGAGTATTTTGGGATGAAACGGCCGAAGCAAGTGGCACTCTGTATCACTTCTGAAGTTGCGAAAATGAACGTTGTGCGGACCTCATTTCAGCAGGAGAACAGCGCCTGCAGTTGCGTCTCTTGAGCCTTCAAAGCGATGTCGTATGTTCCTGTAAAGCTTACTTCACCGCATGCATAAACCACTTTTTTTTTTTGTCCATTTGGCTGTCCTTGCTCTTGCCGTCGTAATTTTCGAGTACAAATGTTATCCCTTAACATGTGCCTACATTTTAAGAGGTATATGATATCAAGAAAAATATTTTCGCGCATCAATATCCGCCATTGCGCTGAGGGATTAGCGGGATAATTTCGCAGGGGACTGTTCCGATGCATTTATCGGTCAAGTTATTACGCAAATTTACAAAAACACGTGATGACTGGAAGCTAAGATCACCTCTTTCAAAAACTAGAAAAAGAGGAAATTATCGGGCATTTTAATTGGCAGGTTCTACCTATCTCAAGAAGAGGAAAATTCAGAAGCTATCATAAAAAATTGACTGAAATTCAACGCTATTGTAACACTACATCCGCTCTTCGAAAGCACGGTAAAATAGTTTTCTTCGAGATTACGAAGACTTAGGTAATATTTGAGTGACTTAATGTGGCGCTAATTGCAACGAGTGATGTGGGAGAAAATTTTTTCGGGAGACGGAAAAGTGGGACGTATATGTCCCGCTGCAGTACGAAGGGTTAAATCGAGGTCAGTGCCATGAAAGCTTCGCTTAACTCGAGTTGATTAGAACATTGAAGCCTATGGATACCTGCCTGGGTACGGAAATTTCTTCGTTAGATCAGGAAATACGTAAACTTGGGTTTAATTAGATCGATCGAGTTTTAACTGTATTCATTCCTTCAGGCGTTGTACCCCTCTAGGTGACAGTTGTCAGCCTGCTGCCTCCCCATTTCCTCTGTGTCCATGTGTGTTCATATTTAATAATAATAATAATAATAATAATAATAATAATAATAATAATAATAATAATAATAATAATATTATTATTATTATTATTATTATTATTATTATTATTATCATCATCATCATCATCGTCGTCGTCGTCGTCGTTGTTGTTGTTGTTGTTGTTGTTGTTATTATTATTATTATTACTGAGGCACGGCTTATCGTCTACATGTCAGTGTAAACGGCGCTGACAGTGGGAATTAAAGACAACAAAATCGCAATGATTTCAACAGTATGAACAATACGACTTGACGACAAGAGAACCACTGCAGCGTGACAAGAACGACGGCGGCATGACAACAACAATATGACGCTTCATTTACTGCTCGTTTACTGCATGGGGGGCCACATGCTTGTCCATTTATTCAATTTTGAAACTGTGCACGCCGCACGCAATGTGGAGTCGGTCTAAGAAAGTGAGTCAGAGAGACGAAGCGGCGCACTTCGACGAGACGCGCAGTTAGCGTTCGCCGATCGAACGCGCCAAGGCAACCGCCAATCCCGGCGGCGGACAAACGCGACACAGTGCCAGAACTCGACCGCGGCATGTGAAACTTCGGAAGTCACAAACCCCTCGCGCGAGAGCAAGTACGTCTCAAAGTTGGCGTCCGGCAACGAACGTACTCGGTCGAATATCCGCTCGCACGAAAAGCACGATAATCTATTACTGCAAACTCAGGCGCTATAAGCTTCATCCTGAGGCGAGAAACCCGGCCGCCTCCAAAGCATAAAACTGGCCAGATAGGTAAAAAAAATTATCCATAAAAAAATTGCGTTGTTTGCATAGAGTGTGCAGTTTATGCCTCTCTAGGTTACGCTGTGGCTCAGGGGAGCAGCCAGAAATATTTTTCGGAAGATATGAAGGGGGGGGGGGGGGCTTCCCCTTGGCTACTCCAATGCTGTGGCTCGTTGTGTAAAGTGGGTATGACTAAGCAAGTCTGTGAGCACAACGCTGCAGATATTGGACTATGAGATGTATCAAAAGCTAGACAATTAGAATAAAATCGTCCCATTACCTCAGTCCTTGTATGACGGTGAGTGACATCGACGCTAATCGAAGAACGCAGAGTAGGGTGCCGGAGGCCAACTCCTGCAGAAAAGCGATAATATGGCAGAAGTGGTGCGCAACACGATTAAGAGCGAGCACGAAAGAATATCCAGCGCCATACGAACGCAACCAGCAGGTGACCAGAACGACGTCGCTGTTCCCGACAACAGTTGCAGTGGTGTTATTTCTTCTGCATTCGTTAATCAATGTGCGCCATGCGTGCCACAGTCACAAGCACAGCCCGCACACCCACGAAGCGAAGTCGATGGATGGTTGATGAAACGACCCTTTCTTATTTTGGCCGTCTCGGAAGAGTATGACAGTTCCCAACTTCGGTGTTTAGGTTTCGAATTCGCTTACAATCTTGGGGAAAGTTCATTCCTCTGCGAAAATTACCATGGTCCGTTTTTTGGAAATTTCAAAGCAGCAATGAGCTCTTCGCAAAAACGGCTCCAATTCTGCCACTCGACGCGACCGCCTGTACCCACAAAGTAAAACGTTATGTAATTTATTTCCTTTAATTACTGCCGTAAGTGATGTCCCTAGTCATGTTATGACTAGGGATGTCTGCAGGCACAGAAGAAGTAATTCTAAAGGCAGTCAGCAAATATGCGTTGCCCTTATTTTTCTGGATTTTCGGACACATTTCTTGATACACTCTGTACGTCCCAAACGAAAAAAAAAAATAAATGAATAAAATAAATAAATAAAAAAAAACTCACAGGGTTCCTTATGCATTCACCTTAGAAGACTCGAAGGCCTTCTTCCTTTTTTTTTTCTCAGTCGATGTATTTGGATGTATTGATCCTGCCCCGCCACCCCCCCGGGAGTTTTCTGCACCTCACCTGGTTTTGCACGGCCTCCGTGATCGGCCCACCTTTGAACAAGGGACTGTGTTATGCGACGTCATCATGTGACGTCACGTCATCTGACGTCATGATGACTTCATAATGACCCAGTGGCGCAGCCAGGGGGTGGCACACCGGGCCCGTGCCCCCCCCCCCCCCCCCCCCGAAATTTTTTTTCGCCATGGCATACATAGCTCAAAATTACCATTTGCCTGCCCGCCCCCGCTTCAGATCAAGGAGGTTCCCCCCCCCCCCCCCCCCCCGAAAAAAATTTCTACCTTCGCCCCTGCTTTGCTGTGTCGTGCTTTTCGCCGACGTCCTCGACAGTGCAGTGCGGCAGAAACGGAATGCATTTACTGAGTCATTGCGATTTTTTTTCGTGTTTCGTTCGCGTCTGATTGAATGCCTTTCCTCCTTCATACACAGTTGTCAGAATCTGAGCTCAACTGAGTTTCCATTTTTCAGGTAAAGCACCGTCACGCGCTTACCACGCGGCCTTTGCACCCAGGCGAAGACGGCTGAACCATTCGTCACGACGCTTCGCCGAAACCTCCAGAACATGGCTACACTGGCCGCGAATAACGTACGGCAGCGAACAAAATTTAGCCGGCTTTGCGTTCTCACGCGTTTCAGACTTCAATTTTGGCGATTGCTGCACCCAATAACGGTGCAATTAAACGTGACATCGGATGGCCCTTGAAAAAAAAAATTTCCCCATCTCCCGCTAAAGGGAACCATGTGTGGATGCGAAGCAGCGGGGAGATGGCTGGCTTGAGCGGGAGAAACGTCGGCGCTCCCGTTTCGCGGCAGCGGCCCGGGCGCTCATCGCGGCGCTGCACAGAAGAGAGAGTAGACACTTTTAGTCCGTCCCTCCTTCCCGCGTCCCACACCACCACAGCGCATGCGCGTCTCCTCCCCCCTCTCTCTCTCCTCTCCTACGCTCACCCCCCTTTCTCTCCTCTAGGAATACTCTACCCTACGGAGCGGCGCCCGCGTCCCGCGTCCTACACCCCCCCCACAGCGCGTGCGCGACCCCTCTCTATCCTCTCCCCCTTTCTCTACTCTAGGAATCCTCTACTTCACGCAGCGGCCCCCCGCGTCCCACACCCCGACCGCGGATGCGCGTCCCCTCCCCCCTATCTCTCCTCTCCTACGCTCACCCCCTTTCTGTACTCTAGAAATCGTCTACTCTGCGGAGCGGCGCCCGCGTCCCACAGCGCATGCGCGTCCTCTCCCCCCTCTCTCCTACGCTCACCCCATTTCTCTGCTGTAGGAATCCTCTACTCTACGGGGAGGCGCCCGCGTCCGACATCCCCACAGCGCATACGCGTCCCCCTCTCTCTCTCCTCTAGGAATCCTCTACGGAGCGGCGCGCGACAGGTGGTGTGACAGCTGCATACTCCGCTGGGGGGCACCACGGTAGTTCCGCAGTATAAAAAATTTCCCCATCTCCCGCTAAAGGGAATCATGTGTGGATGCGAAGCAGCGGGGAGATGGCTGGCTTGAGCGGGAGAAACGTCGCTGCTCCCGATTCGCGGCGCTGCACAGGAGAGAGAATGAGGCGCGCGCGCTCTGTCATTTTCAAACCCCGGAACTACTGCGGCGCCCCCCAGCGGAGTATGCAGTTGTCGCACCACCTGTCGTGCGCGCCGCTCCGTAGAGTAGAGGATTCCTAGAGGAGAGGAGAGAGAGGGGACGCGCCTGCGCTGTGAAGTGTGGGATGTGGGCGCCGCTCCGTAGAGTAGAGCATTCCTAGAGCAGAGAAAGGGGGGAGCGTAGGAGGGGACGCGCATGCGCTGTGGGACGGACAAAGCCCCCGCAAGCAAGATCAAGGAATGGAGTCAACGGGAGGCGGGCGCCGCTCCGTAGAGTATATTCCTATAGGAGAGAAAGGGTGGGAGCGTAGGAGAGGGGCTGTGGGACGCGGAAAGGAGGGATGGACAAAGCCCCCCGCCACCACATGCAAGCAAGATCTAGGAATGGAGTCAACGTGGGCGACACACCACCGGTAGAGCGCGTTATTCTTTGCTTGCATCCCCCAAACACATGCAAGCAAGATCAAGAATTGGAGTCAACCTGGGCGACAAACACCACCTGCCTAGCCATTGCTAAGCAGCCTCTCTGTACTCTCGGCGATGACTCTGGTGACTGTAGTGGTGGTTGACGGCCTTATATTGTACTACAGTGTTCTGGTCGCATAGTAGGTGCTTCCCTACTTCATGAAAGTGGCCGGACGCGGGAAGGACGCGGGACGCGGGAGGGACGGACATAGCCCCGAGCATAAGATGCTTCGCATCTAAAATGACGGAGCGCGCCTCCTTCTCTCTCCTGTACAGCGCCGCGATGAGGGCCCAGGCCGCTGCCGCGAAACGAGAGCGGCGACGTTTCTCCCGCTCAAGCTAACCATCTCCCCCGCTGCTTCGCATCCACACATGGTTCCCTTTAGCGGGAGATGGGGAAGTTTTTTTTTCCGGGCTTACGCACGCATCCGTGGAATAGATACGTTACGTACTGCGCATGCGCACTTCTCTCCCGTAGTCATGCTGCGTACGTAGGCTCGTTACGTACGCTAAACTAAAAGTGTCTAATTAAGGCCGAACTATATGCAGCGTTTTTGCCGGCGTTTTCCCGGCGTTTCGTACGCCGGCGTCACTCGGCGTCGACGGTGCTGGTGACGGTGGCCGAAACGTCCACCTCAGGACGATCCAGACATCTGCAGCGTCGGCGTCGACGCCGGAAGCCGTTTGATGGACGGAGAACCAATCAGCGTGCGGCTGGCAGCGACTTCCGCTACGTAACAGCATCGTCGCTGCTGCCAAAATGGCTGCCGCCCGCCTCAGATCTATTAAGTGGTCGCCGTGCTCTGTGTGACCCGCAAGTTCTCAACTGATGCTTGTATTTGACTTAGCTTGTTCCTCAGAAGCTTCGACAGCAAGCTCTCGGGATATCTTCGAACAGTTTCCGAGCACCATCCTCAAGTTCATCGGTAGGCTTAGCAGGCTTGAGTGTATTGGCCGAATACGTGGCCTCAAAAACGTGCGACAACTTCAAGCTCAGAGGCCATATATTACGAGTTTGAGGTTCTTCTTCTGCTCAATAGGTGGCGTTACAAGTAAACTAAACAAATATAGCCTTTCGGCGGCACTGTGATTTGTTTCCCTCACTACAGAACTGCAAGTTAGACATAAAATCTGTAATCAAGAATATTTTTGTTGGTCCAGTGATGGATACTTCGCACTGCTTTGCGAGGTATCAGGTTCATTCCCTTTGGTGCATGTGTGACGCTGGGCTGGCGCTGGCCTCGGCGCTTTCCATGTGGTTGGCCGCCCTCTCTGGCGGCGTTGATGTCATGACGCCGAGAGACGCAACGCCAGAAAACGGCGGAAAAAACGCTGCATGTGGTTCAGCCTTTAGGCGCGCGCGCTCCGTCACTTTCATACCGCGGAACTACCGTGGCGCCCCCCAGCGGAGTATGCAGCTGTCGCACCACCTGTCGTGCACGCCGCTCCGTAGAGTAGAGGATTCCTAGAGGAGAGAACGGGGGGGGACCGTTGGAGAGGAGACAGGGGGGAGGAGACGCGCATGCGCTGTGGGGGGTGTGGGACGCGGGACGCGGGCGCCGCTCCGTAGAGTAGAGGATTTCTAGAGGAGAGAAAGGGGGGGGGGGAGCGTAGGAGAGAAGAGCACCTGTCGTGCGCGCCGCTCGATAGAGTAGAGGATTCCTAGAGGAGAGTACGGGGGGCGACCATAGGAGAGGAGAGAGAGGGGGGAAGGGACGCGCATGCGCTGTGGGGGTGTGGGCCGCGGGCGCCGCTCCGTACAGTAGAGGATTTCTAGAGGAGAGAAAGGGGGGAGAGTAGGAGAGGAGAGAGAGAGGGGGGAGGGGACGCGCATGCAGTGTGGGGGGTGTGGGACGCGGGACGCGGGAAGGAGGGACGTACAAAGCCCCCCGCAAGCACATGCAAGCACGATCAAGGAATGGAGTCAACGTGGGCGACAGACACCACCGGTAGTGCGTGTTATTATTTGCTTGCACCCACCACATGCCTAGCCATTGCTAAGCAGCCACTCTGTGCTCTCGGCTATGACTCTGGTGACGGTGGTGGTGGTTGACGGCCTTATTGTACTACAGTGTTCATGTTCGCATAGTGGGTGCTTCCCTACTTCATGAAAGTGACTGGACGCGGGACGCGGGAGGTACGGACACAGACCCGAACATAAGATGCTTCGCATCTAAAAACTGCTTAACTGAATATCACGCAGCGGCACACACAGGGGACACGGCCGTAGACATGGTGGCACAGAACACCAGGAAACAGTGCCTTCCCGGCATGCCGTGAGGGTATGGTGCGGGAGCGCAGCGTTGCTCGGGGGTGACTACCACCTGCAGTGTCACAGCCAACACTTGATGTGCACTTTCCCTTGTTCCGTCCTCGCGCTTGTTATCCAATAGGCAACAGCTGTCTTCGTCTGACGATGCCACAGCTAAATATATAATCAAATTAATCACTAAAGCTCCACCCACAAAAAGCCGCTAATCACCCACTACTGGTGCCTTTTGCGATTGTTCCCGAGCACCGCCGATGCTGCAAGTTCTCCTCCGCCATAACGTCATAGAAACGAGCGAAGGTAACTTATTGGCGCATTGGCACTGATCCATTTGACTTGGAAAGCATGTGTCTGCCTCTTGGTCGTTTCTTTTAAGTTATAAGTGACTTACGGAACCTTGCGAGAGATGTAACTTAGCATATACTCATCGCAAAAGCGTCCCGCTTGGAGCGGATACCTTTTGAGAGTTTCCGTTTGGGTGCGTACAAATCCTTGGAGAACAGAAAAAGAAGCGAGTCAGGATAAACCTTGCGTGTTCGGCCCCATGCGCTAAACATCACTCGTAGGGTCGTAACGTCGAAACGTAGTTCGAAGGAAACTCCCCAACTATACCAGCTACGTTTTGTTCCTGAACCCTCCTCCCCTCCCCTATCTGCGCACGCGCCCGTGACCACCGTCAAATCGTTTACTGCATTGTTGCTATCGTAAACACACACTAAAATGCGGTGAATGTGCAGTTTTATGCAGACACAAGAACGAAGATATGCGTCTTATATTAAAAGCAGATACTGGCATATATCAGTTCTAATGGAAGTGTATACGGGAGTCAGCTTTGGCGATCTTGGTGAACCAGCGCTGAATTGCGATAACGGTGCACGAAGGAAAAACGTCTACACTGCAGGCGCAGGAACGCATGCGCGAGCAGCTGGTGTAATGTATAAAAGAACGGCCGCTGGCTACCCGTCCCGTCACATTGCCAGCGGAGGCTATACCTATTGCATGCGTTTCGATCAAGCGTACGTGCCATACCGCATATATCTCTGGTAGCTGTTTCAAGCCCTTCTCAAGTAAGTGCCTTTACGCCGTGTGTATGACGCCACCACAGTTTAACTGCTGCTGCGTACGTTTCAATTAAGTTGTGCCTGCGTGCCGTTGACTTCTATTATGCGTCTTTCCCAATCTTATAGGTCAAGCCTAAACAACGAAGAGCTCGTGGAACTACCCCGTGGTTCAACGAGGAAGCTTCTAGCTTCGGCAACTCTTTGAGGTTGGCCCCACACACACCTATGCCGTGGCACGGCCATTAACTTTCGTTATAGCTCTCAAACTGGTTAGTTGTAAACCTGATTGGCCAAATGGGCGCTATTATTGCATTCAGTTTGGTACGATATGCCGTGGCCACATCGGGTCGTCTCCTTGGCGGAAGCGGAAAGGACTGGTTGGGATGTTGAGGCGTAGCTAACACTAGGCAGGGTTAGCGAACACTAGGCAGGCAACAGCTAACAGTGGTCTTTTCCCGCTTGCGACAAGGATATCGGCTCGTTCCGCATGTCATTCCTTCACGACTATGATTTCCCGCTGAAGTGCGCCCGGGCGCGAAATGTCGTGAAAGTGAATGGCATCCGGAATGTTAGTTTCACACTTGCAGGTCGGCACTGAAGAATGGACGTTGCCTTCGGTCCGCAGCGCGGCGCGCTGCGGCTAGAGTATGTGTCCCATATTTTTTCCCTTCTGTATCGCTCTCGTTTCGCGCCACGCCGTGTTTTCGTCGCTGGACGCGATGCCAATCTCGAACGAGCCCATATCCAGGAAAGTGCTAATCATGGTGAGTACGTGCTCTCCTCTCCTTTTCGTCCTTGATCAGGTGGTACCTTTATAGTTTCAGGTCCAGGACACGAGCCTTGACCTCTGGTACAATGTTTCTGCACCTGGTCATGTCCCACATGGAGGACGTTCAGCGCCTGCGACCTCTCCACTGCTGGGTATCGGTACGTCAAGAAATTTCCGTACCCAGCCCTGCATTTCATTCACTGCGCGTAATCGTCGTAGGTCCCTGTAGGAACAACTGCGGCGCCGCTATGAAACCCTCTCTCAGCAAGCGTATCGATCTAGGTCATGACGTTGTGCGCAGAACCATTCGTAGAGCGCGCGCATACCGACCGCGCACAGGCGTTGGCTGCGGCGGCGCCGCTCCGTAACCCCTCTCCGAGCAAGCGCACGACGTCAGGCGCAGAACCGTTCGAAGAGCGCACGTAGCGCGCATGCCGACCACGCGCAGGTGTTGCGCCGGCGCCGCGCCGCTCGCACTGCTTGTATGCGCTAGCGAGCGCATACAAGCAGTTTACAGCGCGCTGCATTGCTCGCAAGCCACTCGTACTTAAACCGTGCAGCGCTAGCGCATCGATCAATGGCGCTACACTTAGTAAAATAAAATGACGTAGACTGGCCTCCAAGGAGCTTCGCTCCATCATCAGCATTCACTTAGTGGATCTGCAATTTTTTTTTCTACGCACGCTGCAATTTTGTGCTGGCAGGGGATTACATGTTACCTGCTTGTCGTTTCAGTCCTGCAGCAGCCTTTGGCATCTGGTACGCACGACGAATCGAATCATCTAGCGCCCCACCTTGACCCCGACAGATGACGTTCAGCGCCCGTTGTCTCGTTGCCGACCGTGTCCGCAGTTCACCTCATGGCTTTCGGTGTCCTGCGGCCTGCTGTTCATAATACTCTGCACGACATCGGAAACATGTAAGTATGCAGTTCTTGCATATTGTACGACAATGTCATGACAGTTCGTCGGCAAGGTACTCAATTGCTTGTCGTTTTCAGGTCTGCTATCCGGTGCACCTCAAGGTCTGTCCCACCGGTGCCTACAGTAGATGACCTCTACTGCTGGCAGCAGTGCTTCACGTCTCGCTATTACCATTCTACGTGCCATACACCGCCACTCCAGAAAGCTACACCCTTCTGCTACGACACAAGCAGTCCCAGAAGACAGCGTGACCCCTTTGTGATGCAAGTTCATCGTACAGCCCGCTGCAGTATTCGTTCTACTTACTGTATGATAAGAACCATTAGTTCTCTGGTAACTTGCTGTCCTGCCTTGCCAGTGGTATGCTGTTGAGACGCTAGGAGGCTCATCTGTAGCGTGGGGTTTTTCTGTGCATTCTTGCTCGTCAACGGCTGCACTCGCACTTGTGCTTTAGGAATGGTACGTTGGTGCTGGTTCGTAATGTCAAGCTGCGCGCGTGCGCCTGCATGTGTTTGTATGCATGCGCGAGTGTGCGCTTGTCCAACGCTGCGTGTGTTTTGTGCTTGCGCGCGTGCTGCGATCATTTCATCTGGCAGTCCGCGCTTTATTTTTCGTGAGGTGCGTTTCCAAAGGTCTCGTGTAATCGGTGAATTCCATCGGGAAGCTTTTTCAACGGGTCAGAAGTAATGGTCGTATATATTTTTTTCTAGAAACCCTTACAACATTTTGCGCTGGGCATCTTGCGCAGTCTTTCAAGTGGTTCATCAAGGTCAAGCGTGCGAAGCAGCGTCAACGTACCAAAAAAGAAAGCACGTAGTGTAAATTAGGCGTTAAACCTAGATAAGCTCCTTATGGTGGTTACTATACCGTCTTTGAAATTCGGTGCTGCCATGTAGAGTTCGGTCTTTGTGCTTGCTCTATAGATAAGACAGCTTGCTGCTCTTCAAGGCAGGGCACAATGCCCTTATAAATATTTACTGCATTTTGTGTGCTCGCTTTCCTGTGTAAACTCCTTCATTGAACATTTCTAGCACATGTACTTGCGTTAAGATATTTCTGATTGTACCTAAATAAAAAAAATAGTGATCCATTCACGCACTCGCTTAATTTCTCTTTGTGAAAGAAATAGCAGCCTTCCTGTATTGCTACATAAGCAGTTATATATGTTATTCCTCACAATAAATTTGTTGCTTGCCATCTCCATTTGTGAAAAAAAATATAAATAAAATTTACCTCATCTTTGTGGTGCATCTCTGATGTTTCGGCACTTGCTTTTGTTACAGGTGGTGTTCGATATCTTGTGTACGGAGACTCTTCCGAAGAATTAGAGGTGGTCTGGAAAATACGTTGCTTTAACCGAACCCATAGGTGCACGCGTTGACTTCATTGTCACCAGCCTTACCACGCCCACTGCAGCAGGGCAAAGGCCAGTAGCGTAGCCAGGGCGTGGCACACCGGGACCATGCCCCTCGCCCCCCCCCCCCCCCCCCCCCAACGAATTTTTTTTTGGCCATGGCATACAGACTCCAAAATGACACTCGACCACATCCGCCTGACCGGTCCCCACTTCATATGAAGGGGGTGCCCCCCTCCCCCCCCCCCCCCCCCCGAAAAAAATTTCTGCCTACGCCCCTGTAATGACGTCAGAAATTTTGGCGATATATGATGGCATGATGTCGTCATATGGAGACGTCATCACGTGATGATTATTTTTTGGCATCACTTTTCGAGCGTGATGGGGCATCTAAGGTTTTCGCCTTAATAAGCTTACAACGTAGTGGCAACAAGTCCACACAGCCGCAGGCAACAGCTGCATTGCCTGAAAGACGTGGATTCAGTCTGCCTTTGATGACCAAACATCATAAATCTCGTAAGGGTATATTTTACGAAATTTCTTTTTTTTTTCTTTTCTTTTTTTTTTTTTTTTGTCGGCTTGGCTAACGTTAGCTAAGACACCCGGTCTATTTGCCCTTCCCATACGTGCACTTAGTGCATGTGTCGGATCACGGCGAAACTATGCCCCTTCATAGATGGGGGGTGCATTAACCCTTTTTACACGCTAAGTAGACAATTATGTACACCACTTATCTTTGCTATTGGTATGAACTAGTGGATAAGAAAGAGCGAGATATATCAAGCTTTGGATGAATTGAATCTCCTGCATAAGAAATTCCTCTTCATTTAACATCATTTTGCAGTGTACTGTTGCATATGATCATATTGCTGAAGGCTCTACCACGTTAGACGAGTCGTTGCACGTGCTGTATCCTGCGAGTCGTGTGAAAAGCCATTTTAGTATGCTCAAAATAAACGTGACGAAAAAATGAACTCGCACTATATTTCTAGCCTGAGATTTCATTCGATTTATGCCAAAACAGAGCATCAGTGACTTCAGGATAAATAGATACTTGATTAAAGCTAAGATAGGATTGGTTACTATATCACACATAATATAACGCCTCATGACATTATTTTTGTTGAAATAGACTATTGAGTGCCTTGAAATAACCTTGTATCGATTTGACACATTTACAGACAGTTCTTCATAGGTGGCGTCTGAAAGGGCTAAGGTAGATCTGAGCTGAGCTGTTTTGTGATAATTTCTAAACACTGCACAAAAACGGAAGAAACAAAGAAAGAACAGGCACACCAGTCTGTTCAAAACTGCGCGTGCTTGATCAGCGTTGCGCTTCTTCCTCGTCGTTCTGTTATTACGATGAACTGAGCAAGTCTTGTATGGCGCGTCACACCGCAAAGAAAATAATACGAAAGTTAATGAGTTAACAAAGAATTCCAGTGTCTAGAAAACTTTACTAAATTTGGTGTAGGTCGTAACAGCCGCTCTCGTCCTTTCAAAATTCGAACCCCACGACATCCTTCGTTAACACTTTTTGCACGCTGTATATTCAAGCTATGCGCAATAAGCTGAAGAGGTATGTGTACCTATAGTGGTATACGTGAATACACATATGATCGAACGAGCTGCAACTAGCTGTCCAGACATGGAAGTATGCAGCGTGGCAGGCGCTGCGACGGAGCCTTGGCTTTTCTTCGTAACGAGTACAGAGAAATGGAGTGGCCCTAAGGCACACGTTATCTCAACCTCTCTACACGAAACCGTGATTGATCTGGTGGGAATTTACATCCCGAACGTACTGCGGGGGACTACGAGGTACGCCCTAAAAGGGGCGGTCGTGATGGCACAGGATGAATTCTTATCGTCCAGGGTTCTTTAACGCGACCGAAAATGTCGGTGCGCGACCCCTCACTCCCCTTTTGTGTGTGTTCAGTTTACATTCCCACCTTAGCGAGACGGCTGCCGGTGCCGGAAATCGAACCGGCGGCTTCGGTGCGAACCACATATCCAAAATCAAAGCGGAGCTTGTCCCACAAACGCTTCACTCAAAACTGCAACAGTGTTGCCACGGGCGAGACGAGCGACGTCTTGGGAGGCCCGGTTCAATTAGGCGACCCATTGGTGCTTATCAGGATAGCTGCGAAGTGGGCGCGATTGGTTCTTCGTGGCGGCGGCCGACCGATTTCGGGCGACGCGGGCGTGCTCGTGTGTGACGTCGCGACCCGTCGTGCCAAGCGGGCCGCGCGGGTTGACTCAAGGTCCGGGAGAAAAGCGCTGGGACCACCGCTGAAATTGCCGCCAGGATGAGTCGCTCCCGCGATGAGTGATGATGACCGCCGGACGCGCGCGTTTTTCAAGTTTTAATTTGAACCGGCCGGCGCTCCGAGTATTAATACGGCCAGGGAAGAGAGGCGACTGACGAGCGGACTCCGGGAACAAGGAGCCAAAGTAATGAATCACTGGGCACGTGATGAATGGCCATGTGTCCCTCATGCGTGTCTCGGGCCGGCAGCCGTCGCTCTCTGCGGCCGTGGCTCAGGCCCAGCCGTCGCCCAGGAATTGCGCAGAAATGGAGAGAAATGAAGGAGTCGTTTTCTTGGCCATTCCGAGCCGCTTGCCTGGCAATCCTCCGGGGCGTGCGCACTCCTCGTCCGCAGTTTAATTTCATTCAGAAAGCTGCGGCGTCGTTCCCGGTTCTTTCTTTATTTTATTTTTTTTATACTGCTGCTTCGTGATGCGATCGTCTCGTATTTTTGTTTTGTCTTTTTTTTTTTTCTGCTGCTTGCCCCAAGCAAGCTCGGACCATCCTTTGTCGTTCTCACTTCATTTCGAGGCGCACGGCCTTCGCTGAAAGGGCTGAAATAAAATGCCCGCGACAACAGCCCTGCTGCTCGATGACTATTTTGTTGGTCGCGAGCGCATCATTCACCATGGGGCAAGGAAGCAGGTACTTGGCGATTCGTTCGAGGCGCCACTTCGCGAGCCGATGCAAAACGTTGTGCCCGACGACGACGCAATGAAAAGAATTTGAAAGTGCATCGCATGTTATGAACCGATTGTGAACGTATTGTAATCGTAATTTGAATGACTGGCAAACGTCGTGTTCCCTTGTAGATAGGCTATATGCGCTGGCATTTTTTGTTTGCTTCCTCGCTTTTCTTGTGCGCTAGGGGGGCATTGAGAGCTAAGTTGTGGATACTGTGAGCGCGGGTGCTGTCTTATTTCCATTTCATCTTGTCCGAAATGAAAGGAGCCTTATAAGATTCGCGAGAAATGTATTACCAACATGAAACACGGCCCTCTTCGTATAAAGTAATAACAACACAAAAAACCAAACAAGAGCAAAAGTAAAAAAAATATAAATAAATGAACGAAACGCCAACACAACGCTGAATTGGTTGGGTTGTCGTATGTCTTCATTTTGTCCGTGCTTGGTTTTTGCTCTTTTTTATACACTACGGCGAATCCTGACCAAGTGGCCCAACTTGCCTTGTTGCGAAGAGAACCTGCTGTTTGTGTATGTAGTGCATGCACACGCATGTGGCAAAAAGGAAAAAAAAGAAAATAAGCAAGCTCAGCACTCGTACATATTGGTGAGCACGCGTAGTGATCCAAGCGCGTGAGTTGGCACCTGTGCGCGCCGTTTCACTGCTGTGTATAGGCCGGCAGTTCAAGGCGCTGTGACTGCATGTATAATAGTATCTAAGCGCCACTTGTCCCGCCCTGCTTGAGAGAGGCGTCGGCAGCCGGGTTCCTTGAACCCTCGGCGGCGGAGCGAAGGCTGAATTTGTCATTTCCCGGCGACAAGAGGATAAAGGGCGGGAAAGCACTGCGGTGCGTCAGTCAGGTCGGCTTAGCTTGCCGGCTTGACAGACGGCAGCCGAAGCACGGCGCCGGCTGATGGGTCTCGGACAGCGCCGTGGTGAGACAAAGGTATCCCGTGTTGTTCTTTGCTTTAAAATCAATAAGGTGCTGGCGGTTGTCACTGGATGTCAGGTATCGTTATGATACGGGGCCATGATGAGGAAGAGATGAAAGCGACGACTCGGTTCTTTTCCTTCTTGTTAGCGCGCTGTCCCGCTCCTGTCGCACGAGCCGCTGACGGAGGAGCGCCGCCGCGCGCTGCATCCGTCGCGTCGGCTGTCTGCGGCGGCTCCGTTTGGCCGCACGAGCCCCTCAATGGCGCATCACTGACGGGGTGTCCTTTCAAAGCGGCCCGCGTTTTCTCCCCCTAGCGGATCTAGCGAACGAGCCAAGCCATCTTTTTTTCGCGTCGTCACGGGAGCTTAATCATCTCGCGGCCACCATACAACTCGAGGCGATCGACTGTCGCCACCGTCCGGTCACCGCAGACTGGTCTTCGGGCCAGCGAAAGAACTCAGCGCGATCAGGGCAGTATAGCATCAGTGAGAATAACTGTGGTCTGGGGCATACATGTAGCGAGTACCCGGCGCCATGGGATGAAAGAAGTGAAAAGCCGCGTCCACAAAAATGTTATATAATCGAATTATGTGAGTTGCGGTGGTTTATTGGGGATAATAAAGAAGGGGATGAAAAATTGACCACAGATTCAAACGTTTCAATCACATGCTGACTGTCTAGACGATTCGTATGAGAAAGGTTATGGATCGGTAACACAACTGATATCAGGACGCGTTCATGGCTCTCGACTAGAGTGGTGCCTTTAAACGTTAAGCATTGGAACACGAATGCTGCTCTGTTAAAACAACTCCGGAACTTCTAAGCACCATTGGACCAATCATGAAGAGCGAGTTTAACTATTCTACTTCTTTTAAATACAATTTCCGACGTACGATGGCATCCTTCAAAACTCAGCAGGGTCATTTCAATTGTCAATGTTGCCCATTCGCAATCTTCTTGTCATGCAAAAAAAAAAGAAAAACAAATCTAGATAGCTCAGTGAGTGCTTCATAATGTGCAGCCTTCGAAATTCCTTTTAAGAGCGTCGTAGGGCACGGCTTGCTGTCCATCCAATCCACAGAAACCATGTGGCGTGATCAGCTCACAATCAAGCACTTAATACAGACCAAAAACAAGGCTAGCAATCCTAAAAAGCAGGTTAGAATGAATGAACAAGGTCTAAACTTATATAATTAACAGAAATAACCAAGAAGTAATCGCGATAATTAACTTAAAATGGCTAAAAATGTTTGGGAAACATGCGGCTGGCTACTTCAGTGCCGCGTAAGAGAGGGAGGGCGCCCCGCGTCGCTAAGCAAGCTATCGCTCTTCCCATCAGCTCTTCTACGGGGATACATTTGAAGGGGGAAACAACCTGATGGAACTGACTGCAGACGACACGTATCTCAACTGCCGTAACAAGCAGCAAGTCTATGAAATGCCGCAAAAAGTAGCGCACATGTCGCACATCGAGTTTGAGAATCTCCCGAGCAAGATTCTTCTCGTGCCGGGGAAACCCTATACATGTTTACCTCAAACATTCGCGTCATCGACGCTTTGGTAAACGGAGCAGTGGGAACTCTACGAACGGGAATCGCTGGGTGCCCGTGCTACGCACTTCCTCAGGTTTCACGGTAGCGGAGCTGCATTTAGTGCAGGATTTAGAACTAAACCAATCTCTATTTTTTGTTCGTTCGCAGCTGTTACTACTCGGAGCGGCGCCGAGGGATTTTTTGGGACGGCGCGGTTATCCCTCAACTCCGCTCAAGGCCGTTACCAAGGTCCGCTCCAGCAAGGTCACCTAAGGCTTTCACCTTAAAAATACGAACACTCAGTTCTGCCTTCCGCGTGGAAAGCAGAATAGTCTGGAATATCATGTGGTAGCGTGTGTGATTTGTTTCCCTTTTCCTTGGATTGCTTTCGAGACAATGTTGTACTTTCCGAGTGATGTGGACCTATGCTCACCGTTTGTTATTGTATAGTTTCGTTTTGTACCTCTTCTCTATCGTACATGTGTGTCACGTCTGCAGAGTATAGTTCCTGTAATTTATTTTGCCTGATTACACTAAAAATGAAGGCTTTTCTTTTAATCTTTCTGGCCAGGAATAATTATTCCTATATCTAAGGACCACTTGCAGTGACAGTTCATTCCGGCCTTCGAATACTTAGCGTACATGGAAAGAGGTCAGTGGGGGAATTGGGAGGCTCGGTGCGAATGAAGAAAAAAAAAAAAACGCGCAGATCCCACCAGCTTGAAGAATTAGTGCACGCGAAGCTTTCGTGAGCCGCCAAGGCGAACGGGTGCCTTATGACTAGAGACATGCCACATTTTCAACTATGAATGCGTCACCCACTCATCATGTATAGCTCGCTGAGCCAGCTGTGAGTTTTAATTATTCAGCATTATAGCGGGGCTGAATCACAAGACATGGAAGGAAGGAAGGAATACAAAAGGGAGAAGGCAGGGAGGTTAACCAGACAGCAGTCCGGTTGGCTACCCTACACTGGCATGCTCGACATTGTATATACGATGAGTCATATGTTCATCGCCAGGGAGAAGATGCGTATTCGCACATTTTTCATGTTGTTGCTATGTGATGTAGCTAACGCGCCAAGCGTGTCAATCTACTGTCTTGCACGAGGTGATTCCTCAAGGGTATTTTATTGCGCCTTCTTCTGTGCAGGGGCGTAGCCAGAAATTTTTTTCGGGGGGGGGGGGGGGGGGCACCTCTTTGATTTCGGGTAGGGCACCTCCTTGAAATTGTCATTTTTCGCTCTGTCTGCCATGGCGAAAAAAATTTCGGAAAGGGGGGGGGGGGGGGCACGTGCCCGGTGTGCCACCCCCTGGCTACGCCACTGCTTCTGTGGCTTAATGGTTCGGGAATCGGGCTTTTGTTCTTTGAGGAAGCGGGTTCGACAACGCGCGCTATAAACGTAAATTATTTTCTTGACTGAGCGACAGCTTCCTATCGGCATCAATGTACACATGCGGATTGAGCGCAGACGAAATCGATGGCGATTAGAAACTGACATCAAATGTGAGGAAAAGAAACCGAGAAAACTTGACTTCAAATGCTTCGTGCGCAAGGCACCCAATGATTCAAATCCTTTAAACACCGCGGTCAAGCAACGTTATTGAAAGGCAAGTGCTGTCTCACTTTCACGCATGGCCATCACACACACACACACACACACACACACACACACACACACACACACACACACACACACACACACACACACACACACACACACACACACACACACACACACACACACACACACACACACACACACACACACACACACACACACACACACACACACACACACACACACACACACACACACACACACACACACACACACACACACACACACACACACACACACACACACACACACACACACACGCACACGCACGCACGCACACACGCACACGCACGCACGCACACACACGTAAAAAAAAAAGAAACCCGGCACCTTCACTTTCATTGACGTCCTGCTGAAGCGATCGAGCGATCGTAGTAGCACCAAGTTGAACCAGAAGAGAAAAACCCCGCTAAAAAAGAGAAGGAACAATAAAAAAGGAAATAAACGGCAGAGCATGGCCTACTTTTCCCCCGCAACTTTTATCGTTTCACTACACCCTTCGTTTCCACTGATGCTGAGCGAGCGAAAACTTAATTCGTACCTTACATTGTGACAGTTACGAGACTAAAAGTAAATAAGTCTCGAAATGGAGAATTCGATGGCCCGACCTAAGCGGGGAAAAACATTTATTGCTATTATGTCGAAAAAGGAACTGACCAAACACCGAGTGGAATGTGTCAAACTGGGGGAGACTCCACTCGGGCCGAGGAATGTAATGGATGCCAGCCGTCCTTCTCGGGCGGACATGCGGCCGGCATCTACGACAAAAGAAGCCGCGCGCCACTCTCGGCAGACGTGCACCCGTCAAGGAAGAGTCGGGGGGACGACGCGTTCGAACGGCTGCCGTCACTAGCGGAAAGAGAAGAAGGAAGCCTGGATTACTCTTCCTCGCGCGAGTAAGGTGAGGAGGTATGCCTCTCTCGCGCGTCGCACGGCCGGACTTAGCGACGCCGAGCGGCGCGAGTGTCAGGCCTGTCTCCCGGAGCAGGAGCTGACAGGCTGACGGCTCGGTCCGCCGTCCGTCCCACCGCGTTGCCTCTCCTCGGCGAGGCTAAAACCGCCGAGCTGCCACCGACACAAGTCCACTTGGTCGCACGTAAATACGCTCGCTTCAGCGGAGCGCCCCCCCCCCCCCCCTCTTCTTTCCCTCCCCATGCCCGCCCTACACTCCGGCCTGACGAATGCCCCGTATTGCGGCAGGCCGCCGCTTAGCATGAGCGCGAGCCATATTGGCCCCGGCTCATGATTTCGTTGTGATTGGAGCCGGAGACGAGGCCTCGACAGGAGATCGACGCGTGCGGAAGATGGGACGGAAAAGAGCCGCCGGGCATACTCGTTTCACTATTTCGCTTAAATTGTTATTTGTTTTTGTTTTTTACTTACCTGGCTCTTTTCTCTCGTTACGGTCAGTTTGTAACAACTACTAGAAGCTCCACGGTATTTCGATACAGCTAACCCACTTTCAAGCAAAATGTCAGAAGGATGACGTCGTCGGCAAAGTGCTCTTTCAAAAATGTCTCCTAACTGCTCAGTGGAATCGAACAAAATGATTCTTACAACAGCTACGTACTTTTCAATTAGGTAACAATGATGTTATGTATATAAGAGATATTCGTTAAACGTATTTTTGTGACTGAAATGCCATATTTTCTTTGTATTAGTATCTAACCAAATTACACGCAGTCAGAGCGGGGGCTTAGCTTTGTACATATTCGACCGTAATAAAAATCTCAAGCCAGTGAAACAGCTTCCTTTGGATTCAGCGACATTGAAACTGTAACGAGATGACATTATTCACTACCTACTTCACATTTGCCATGACGAACCACGTTGTTAGATTCGTTGAAGCACGTCGAACCGGTGTTATAAAATAATTCGTATTATAAAAGAAATAAAATTTCAAGCGCAAACTTTTCGAAAATCCGCAAATTGACAGGTATATTGATTGACGCACAAGATACGGTAAAGTATTAGAGCCACGAAAATATTTCTCCTTTGCCTTACTGTAGGTTATTTGCCATTCAGCTCTCGTATGTATGTTTTGAAGTATATATTGTAAAAACAGCGCCCCATTTCTCAAAGTATGAGCAAGCGCTTATCAATAGAACATTTTCGGTGCGATCACCATCGTACTTTGCTTTCTCTGTGTTGGGCATTGTTGCCCCCCATATTCGTGGACAAATAAGTTGCAAGGGACAGTTGATAAGTGGTTCGCCTGAGTTTACTTAAGTGTTTCATGCTCCTGAATAAAGAGCACTAACGACTTCTTGGTCGCCTCAGCAGCATCACGTGTCGTTGCTAGTCGCCACACGCCATGCTCACCTGCACAAAAAAAGTGTTGTTCACGAGCCGGAGGGCACATCTTGCAAATTCAAACGCGTCAAGCCTCGAACCTGAAGATACTTCGAATGCAACGTCTACAACATAATCAGAGTAGGCTGTGGTCGCCATCGTTGTTGGATGGATAAGTTCAAGGAGAAAGCGTTCCATATATGTCACATTCAGCAGGATATGGCCCAGGATTATCTTAAGGTGAGCCGTCTGTGATTCGTGGAATCGAAGCTAATTAATTATTCTGAGCAGAAACTTCCTCCACTCTCCTATGTATCGTGGGAATATCTCGAAGGAGTGCGGCGAAGGGGCGTCGAAGTACGTGCGCAACGACGGCGCAAGCGTCATTCTTGAAAAGTACCATTCTGCATGTGTTGGCGCGTTGCTCTCGTGCTAAGAATAATTATACAGAACACGGAAATTGAGGTACCTCGACGACGCAGAATGAACACTTGATAATCACATCGCTGTCTTGATTGACGATTATAAAAATATACCTGCGATGATGTCCATCACGGCTTTTAAATTAGCTGCTTGCATCACTTCCCTTGCCTTCGCCTCAAAGCTCAAACCAACCTTGTTTTTGTTTCTCCATTCCAGCTGTTCTGTACGATTCTAACTAAGCGTTTTCCTTCTATCAACTAGAGAAAAACCGCTAGCTCATACATTTCTTCCGCAAAGTTGTTTTTGTAAGTCAGCCGGTTAGTTAAACAGTTTGTGCCTCTGTCTGTCAGTGGCGCGACACCGGCGCAGGAATTTTTGGTGCTATGTGGGTCTGCGAGCTTCAGAAATTCAAAAGGAGATGAGAAACGAAAAAAAAACAAAAAGCCTCGATCCCCAGGTCGCGTGGCGCAGGTGACGAAAACGTACGACGCGTCTCCGCCAAGGGCGGCGCCTGGGACAACATGCTCGGCGAGAGCGGGTCACAGTAGGCGGCGGCGTTGCGCACAATGCGCGGAGCGGCCCCGACAGGCACGCTATATACACTACGCGTCGCCGGGAAAGCGGCCCTGACAGTCCCCTGGCACTGCAGTTGAAGGGTGGATATTTGCCAGTCCCGGATTTGACGGGAGACGCCGGGTTCGGCTCACCACTCCTCTACCCTCCTTCTCTCGTCGCTGGCGCGGTGACGTCGAGCCGGCTTCCCTCGGGCCTGGCGCTTTCAAAGCTGATTGCACCGCTGGCGGCACGCGTGCACCGAGCCTGCGGGAATTCGTCACTGGTTTCACAAATTTCCTTCTCCCTGTCGCGAGCTATACCCCTGTCCTCTTGCAACTCTCTCACGTTGCCGGCGGAGAAATAAGCGCGGCCCAGTTCACAACACTCCTCGCAAGAGCCACGCTTGGCTCATCTCCGACCTGCACGCGCTGACCAAAGCCTGCATATGTATAAATACAGGGTGTTTTTTTTTTAAGCAATGCAGATTTTTCGTTAAAAAACTATAATAGTTAAGCACTTGTCGCCTTCGCAGCCAATTTCTAGGCCGAGGCGGAAAGATTTTGTCCACTAATTATATCACTCAGAAATGGTTAATTAACAAAAATAATTTAATTAACTTCTTAATTATCAATTTTAGGGCGGTTGTTTATATGGCGAAGTTGTTCTACGTCACAGTTTATGGCGAACCCAATTTTCAAAAATCGAAAATATCGCGTGTAGTTTGAGAGATCCATCGTCGAATTCCGGCTTGACGCCCTATGTGAACTGCCCTTCCGGCACACCCGGTGCGTCAGTTTCGGTATCTCCGGCAGCGCGGTGTGGAAATTCGATGATGGATCTCTCAAACTACACGCGATATTTTCGATTTTTAAAAATTAGGCTCACCATATATTGTGACGTAGAACAACTTTGCCATATAATATAAACAACCACCCTAAAATTGATAATTAAAAAGTTAATTAAATAATTTTTGTTAAGTAATCATTTCTGAGTGATCTAATTAGTGGCAAAATCTTTCCGCCTCGGCCTAGAAAGTGGCTGCGAAGGCGACAAGTGCCTAACTATTATATTTTTTTAAGGAAAAATCTGTATTGCTTAAAAAAAAACCCTTATATCGCGTGTGTGTGTGTCGCTATCGTGTCTCAATATTTATATTTTTTTAACAACTGCGTAGCTATAGAGAAGGCTTCGCCCGCCTCGGTGGATCAGTGGCTAGGGGTGCGCGGCTGCTGACCTGAAGGTCGCGGGTTCGATACCGGCCGCGGCGGTCGCATTTCGATGGAGGCGAAATGGTAGATGCCCGTGTACTGTGCGATGTCAGTGCACGTTAAAGAACACCAGATGGTCGAAATTTCCGGAGCCCTCCACTACGGCGTCCCTCATATCATGGTTTTGGGATAAAACCCCACATATTATTATTATTATTATTATTATAATTATTATTACTATTATTATTATTATTATTATTATTATTATTATTATTATTATTATTATTATTATTATTATTATTATTATTATTATAGAGAAGGCTTCGTGGTAGGTTGAGAGACATCGAGGAAGCATTGTTTGAAAAGACTGCCTTCAATTCATAATTCATCCCAGTTCTTGCGAGGGGTCATGAGGGCCGATCTGGGCCACTTGCAAAAAAAATAAAAAATAAAAATAAAATGATAGACTGGCTGCTTTCTTTCTTTTCTTAGATAAGGCAACAATTTCAACGGGTGGAATTAGTCTTCTCTCGAGAGCTTTGTTTTCTCGTTTACATCATTTCTCCTTTAGCAGCATCGCGCTTACGTTTTGAGGACGTCTATGAGTGACCAGAGATGAAGCACAGGCTGCTTCGAAGGAGTGGTGCTCTATATATCGTGGCTGCTCAGGGGGCAACCGTCCTGCCGACGCTCAGTCAACACAGAATCGGCGCCCTGTCCGGGGGCAGCTCGGACTTCTGATGAACTGTTGAGGGAAGTGAGCCTTGGGCTATTCCGGTCGCCACGGGTAGCTACTTCGAGGAAGGCGTTCACTTCGCGATGAAGGTAATGAGATATTTTCTGCCCTCTTTCCCAAAGCCTGTTTTCTCACCAGAGTTGAGCTTGATGTGAATTCTCAAAACGTAGGCATAATTAAAAGATATTAATTAACCAATTAAAATAATTTCGTGGGTGGTTTAGTTGTAAATATGGGATTCCTGCGTTAACATGACCTCTAATTACTTTTAATAGTTACCTAGCTGACGCTAGCAAAGAGTAGCCACAATGAGCCAGCAGTGCTGGTATCATGTGAAAAAATGCGGTAGGCTCCGAACAAACTGATACGGTTTTCTCCAGAGTGTTCCTCCTAATGCAAACGGATTAATAACAAGAAAAAAAAAATCTCACTTTTTTTTATTCTGGTCGGGTTCAGGCTCAGCGCAACGTACCACTTGCTGATTGGCCCACAACCTGGCTAAGACGTCATACTGGAACCGATTGAATGAAGAACGACAGGGCTCCTTCGTTCCCCGCAGCGCTTTGTGGTTTTCCTTTTTAAGAACATTGCTTCAAGAGCATCGCTTTTTCCTGGTGTCTTGCGGAAACGCACCTGCTATCGAATTTTTTTTTCCGTGCCTCATAATCATTGCAAAGCTGAAAATAACGAGTAAGCACAATAACGAGTAAGCACGGACAGGTCGCTCCCATAATCACACCGTGGTTTTGGTACGTAGACCTCCAGAAAATATTATCATTTTCCGGCGCGACAAACTGACCTGAACGGCCACAATCGCTAAATGCATATACGCAGCGCAACGTCTAGAACCACAGTTGCACATTGTTTGGCTTCCTGTACATTTTAGGTTCTGATAATTTTAGGCGTCATAGTAATAATATTTAGAGCAAATTAGAATTGGTTAGAACATGTTACGATTATTTTAGGGCAGATGATGCATATTACCTATAGTAGTAGTAGTTAAAAGCTTTTTTAATTATGGGTATTCGCTTTACAGACGCTATGGATGTGTTGAGTTCATTGCAGATGTAATATCACGCCGAGGTTAGTGACATTTCTGACGTTGGTGAAGCTCAGGTGATCTCTTCACGTCCCCATTGTGAGACGCTGCCTATAGACACTGTGGGCAAATACAGACCACACCGTATCTCATAGCATCGTCCACTAGCTCTTGTTGCTTGATCGGCGCATGAGTTTTCTTGACACACTGGAAATTTAGTTGAAGGCCAGAGGTTGCATGCACAGAGGTTTATCGAACCACGCACGGGTGTTAGATTAACATAAGCGATTTGAAATATATATTACGATCTAACTTCATTTATTTCGGACTGACACATTCGAATGTCACTGGGAATGTACCTATGGCGAACCGTCAGCGTCTCGGAGAAGACGACGAAGTTGCGCCTCAGCTGCTCCGCACGTTCGAGCCGAGCGCGAGACAAGAAGACGCCGGCAAGAACGACAGCGTCTGTGGTTGTCCATGTCAGAGCAAGCATAAATGAAATATGTGGGCAAGCAAACGCCTCACGTCTTCCCACAAGTGGTGACCTATTCTTGAGTGGCCAATTAAAGTTTTAAATATATGTACAACCAGCGCTACCTCACCTACGTATTGCGCGGTGTTCAGTTGGTAGCGTTACGATCAATCAATTCCTGGTGGCCAATAATTTGCGTGAGCGGCATCTCGGTTCGTGCTCCTTTAGTGTAAGACATCGCGAGTGCTTTGAACGATATGAAAATGCATGTTTGATGTATTTTACCTTTAATCTTTTTGTTCACTTTTTAGCAAAAGATAATTATCTTTCTTTCATTTGATATTTCGTGTCACGATTTTCGGGACGTCAGTCCTAATGATCAGTGCGTGTTTGATATTCGTAGTCAGTTTCAATATTTTGCTCCTTGGACAACTCCAGCAGTCCTTCGTTTCCGTCTTCAGTGTTAGGTGTGTCATGTTTAAACTCTTTCCTGATTGCTTCGAAGTGTGTACTTACGAGCAAGCATTATTACGTATACATGGGCTCTCGTTTGTTTTACTTCTAGCACAAGTTTGACGGCAACGTTTACTCATAGGTACGCGACAGCTGCATCAATCAGTATATCGTTTCAAGCAGTCGTCTACAAGCAGCAGCTTAAGTGATCGAAGATAAATTTTTCAAGTCAATTATGAGTGTTTAAAAGGTATGATTGAGTTTTAGTATTGCATGAAATACCAGGCATCTTTAGAACGTTAAAAATAAGTGAATGAACGTCATACGATGACCTACTCATGCCAATCTAAACATAAACTGCGGTTAACTTCGCAAATTATGAACGAGAGGAAGGAAGAAAAAGAAATAGGCACAAAAGTTCACAGTCTTGTATGCGCATATTAAGCGAAATTACTCAGAAAATGACGCATAGCTTGGCTCACGTCGAAAGTTTAGTTATACGTATATGATACTTTAGGTACAAAGATACTGTTTATATTGAAAGAAACTACGATGTCACAAAACTACAGATCAACCAAGAAGAAGCAAATTTACTGACAACAACAAAATAAAATTGTAAAAAGTTACGGCAGCTTCGCACTAGGGGCGCCAAGCCTGAAGGAAGAGCGCAGGTGGGGGGGGCCTTCCTTGTTTCTTTGTATATTTTTCTTTCTCTCTCTTTCTTTCTGTTTCTTGTATCTCCTTTTTGCGTCGGTTTCTTTCTATTTCTTTCCATTCTCTCTCTATCTATTTCTCTTTCTCACTCTTTCTATATTTATTTCTTTTTCTTCCCTTTCTTTCTCTCTCTTTCTTTGTTTCTCATTATTTCTCTCTTTCTCCTTCTGTCTTGCTCTCTATTCTTTCTCTATCTCGGCCGTCTCCGCTTCTTTCTATATCTTTATCTCTCTTTCTTTGTTTCTTTTTATTTCTCTCTTTCTTTCTCTTTCTGTCTTCCTCGCTGTTTTTTTCTAATTCTCTTTCGTCTCTGTTTCTTTCTATATCCTCATCTTCCTTTCTGTGTCTTTCTCTGTATTTCTATCTCTGTCTCTTGCTCTCTGCTTCTTTCTCTCTCTTTCTTTATCTGCATTTCTTTCTTTCTCTTTCTGTCTTTCTCTCTGTTTTTTTTCTATCTCTTTCGCGCGTTTGTTTCTTTCTATCTCTTTCCCTCTTGTTTATGTTTGGCTCTGTCTCTCTATCTTTTTATGTCTTTTCTTCCCTTTATTTCACTCTATTTTCCGCTTCTTCTTTCTTTCTATCGCTTTTTACGGGCGAAGCTCCTAAAGGGTGTGGGTCTGTCCCTCCTCTGTAGTTGTCGTAGTAGTAGTAGGTAGGTAGGTAGATAGCCACGTATAGTGGAATGTACCCCCCTCCACGTGATAAAGATGACGATGACGCAGTATAGTGGAATGTACCCACTACACGTGATAACGATGATGTATAAGCGCGTTCCAGTATAGTGGAATGTACCCACTACACGTGATAACGATGACGATGACGCTGATGACCATGAAGTATAAGCGCGTTCCAGACCACACATTCTCTTTGTGCCATGGATGAAAACGATCGAGCTTCACCCACTCATCATCATTCACTTCGTGGATATGGCGTGATTTTTTTTTTTGTCTCTTTTTTTCACGTGGTCGTTTTCGTTGGACACCGGCACCTGCTGTACACGGTTAGTGGGGCTTGCCCAATTCCTGCGGCGTATACCCGCTTTAGGCGTTTTCTGGTGACACCGCACAAAATACTGCAAGCTACAACAGCTTCGCTGTTAAAACCTTTTAACGCGACAGCGTTAAAGAGCTCGTTTCGCAGAAATTCCGGCGTCGGCGGTTGTGAGCGAAAAATCATCATCTTGTTCGTGACCGAAAAATCGAGAAAGATGCAAATAAAATAAATAATAAAAATTTCCGGGTCCGAGTGAGGATCGAACCCAGGCCGTCTGCGTGGCAAGCAGGTGTTCTACCACACGGCCACGCCTCTGTTTGGAAATACACTGAAAATAACTTCCTCTGCTTGGAAATGAAGTGAAAATAAATTTCGTGCTTCGCAAACGCAAGCGTCCTTTATACAGGCGTCGCAATATAACATGTAATATCCCAGTAATAGGTCCGCCTCGGTGGATCAGTGGCTAGGGTGCTCGGCTGCTGACCCGAAGGTCGCGGGTTCGATCCCGGCCGCGGTGGTCGCATTTCGATGGAGGCGAAATGGTAGAGGCCCGTGTACTGTGCGATGTCAATGCATGTTAAAGAACACCAGATGGTCAAAATTTCCGGAGCCCTCCACTACGGCGTCTCTCATAATCATATCGTGGTTTTGGGACGTAAAACCCCACATATTAAATTAAAAAAAATATCCCAGTAATATTGCGTGGTACAAGCGTGCATTGCCATCGGGCGTCAGAACATGTGAATATCATAATAATTTCGTAGTTTAAAGCCGGTCCACCCATTACAAAAGGCACACACCTTACAGCGCGTATTCCCTTAACACCACGTAGTGGGTGCATAGCAAGTATGCACTAAGTGGTTGAAGTACGCACTCGGGACAGGATATCGCTATCGCGTTCAACTCTTAAAGGCGAAGCTTAAGGGTCCCCCCAATTTTTTATTGTTGTTTTATTATTATTAATGTATATCCATTTGTAGATGTTGGCGCTATTATACAGGGTGCCGCAGCTAACTTCATAGTTTAAAAGTCATAGTTTAAAAATATGACGGCGCACTTGATAACGATGCGACCAGATGCATGTTGCTCACTATAGCACGGAGTAAGTCGCACTCATTTTGTATTCTGCTCAATTGCTTAAGTAGGAAAGATTAATTAAATAACTTATAAAGCAACGAAGTTGCGCAAAAAATTTCAGGTAGGAAGTTGCAGATCAGTTGGCAAAACGGCCCGCCTAGACAGTTTCTAACTTTATATCTATTTATTATCCGTGTGGTTCAGCTTGCTACAGATGCCCGCCAAATTAAAAAAAAAAAAAAAAAAAAAAAAAAAAAAAAAAAAAAAGATACCACGGGACACGCCCGCTTGCGCACCATGTTGCAGTATTCCATAAGGTTCTGCGCACAAACGATATGCTTCCCTCGCGGCAGTTCATGACAGGGACAAGCAGACGCAGCAGTTATTGCTTGTGCTGCCGCAAGCAACAGGTTCGTCATCGCACAGCCACCACAATCGTCGCTGTCCTGTCGCCTCTTAAGCCTCAGCAGACGTGGACCAATGATATTATCGTTTGCAGGCGGAACGTAGGGAGCACTGCAATTACGGCACGCAAGCGGGGATCTCAAGTGATATTTTCACAGCGAAGCTGTTCAAGCCGAAGGTCAGGCCGTTCGGCGTGCGCAGAAAAACCTCGTCGAGCGAGGGACGTCACCATGCGTCGCTTAGCAACGCGTTGGAGGAAGGAAATGAGGAGGAGAGAAGATAAGTGGAGAGGAGGAGAAGAAGTAAATAAAACAAAATTGAATTTCTCTGCGAGGAGGGATTCGAACCCGAGTATCCAAGGTCCGAAGGCGAGCGTCTTAACCACTCGGCTATCAAGGCACGCTAGGAAAACAAGGATTCATGGGAACCATAATTACGTTGCTATGGGAGACAGAACTAGAAAAAGAAAGAAAGAATGACGGAGAGAGGGAAAGAAAGACACATAAAGAAATAGATAGAAAGAAACAAAAAGAGAAAGAAAGCATTGCATAACCATGTATAGTATAGTAAGGGGGGTGGGAAAGAGAAATGAGTCTGAAGAGGAGGAAAAGGAGGAGGAGAGAGAGCAAAGCATAGCTTAGCCATGTATACTACAGCACAGCAAGGTGGTAGGAAAGGGTAGTAATGGTGAGAAGGAGTGATGTGAGGGTGAGGAGGAGGAAATTGAGGAACTGAAGGCCACCAGTTCCGCTGTTTCCACAGTCATCGCATTTTGCGGGCATCTGCAGGAGGCAGACAAACACTATTGCACTTAATAGATGCAATAGTCAGAAGCATGCATTTGGTACGCCGTCATCAAGTGCGTCGCAATATTTTTAAAATCTGGCTAGACTTGGCTGGGGCAATCTGTATATCGCCGGCTGCTCCTTTTCACAGATAATAGGATTATGGAAGATCACAGCCATGAAAAAAAAACTAAAATCGCACCTGCAGACAGATTGTCAATTAAAGCATAGCAATTCACATAAGCACGGTGTCCATTCAGCGAATGACATTAAATATGACGCAGAATACAGTCCAGGCACATAACACTACAGTTCCCGCAAAATGTAGTCGCAAGGACACCAATATGTTAAGAAACAACGCTACACATAAAGTCCAGTCAAACAGCAACACAAAGTGCAAGCACAGAGGCACAAAATAAGTTTACACAAGAAGCAACACATAACGCGACATTATCACGTTAAAGTGTGTACACAAAATTACCTTTCGTTATGTATACTAAACGTTTATCTAAATAATTTTCAAGAATCCCACTCGTTTTCAGAAATTTCTTTAGCGCCTGCTTTTGTAAGGCATGTGTTTGCCGTGGACCTATAGGTTTTTCCTGAGACTGAAGGGCCTACGTTCGAGTGCCATCAAATATCGTAATAACTGTTCTCATTGTTCGTGGTATCGGGGGCATTATGACAAAAGATGTTGCATGTCCTCATCAACGTGACCGTAAGTGCATTCTGTAGTTTCTGCTCGGGAAATTCTGTGCAAAAAAATTTATTTGTGTACGCGGTACTTAGACGGAGGCGGTGAACCAGCGTTTCAAAGGCTCTGCTTGTATTCAATGCTGAAGGAATTTCAAATTCGAGTGAGAGAATAATGGAAAATATGTCTGAAGATCTCGAATTTGCATCAAACCATGTCGCTCTGCAACTGCGGGCACATACAGTCGTCAGCAAGGCTTAACCCGAACGCTCCGCCGCGTGACCTGGACTACTTTGACTGATGCCAGCCGCGAAGCGATGGGCGCTGTTGCCGAGATAATACCTCGGTATGCTTGGATAGTATGTCGGCATGCATGGGTAACATCTCGGCAACAGAACCCAAAGCTACGCGGCGATGGCGTCCATCAAACTCTTTCAGGACACGCTGCGGAGCGTTCGTGTTAACCTTGCTGACGACTGTACCTGTCTTAGAGTGTGTCGCAATTCACCTTGTGTTATGGGTACTTCCGATATGACATTTTCCCCATGTAGTTGTCCGGCTGCTTTAACCCCTCCGACATTTCCAGGGATATTGCAATGGCCAGGTATCCACTGGAATAGTATGGCGTAATTAGTTTCGCTTCCTTTGGTAAGTTATTTTAATGTTTCCTAAATTAAAGCCGAATTTTTAGAATTGATGTCACTTTGAAGCGACGATAAAGCTGCCTGTGAATCACACGGGATGGCCCATTTTCTTTGTTCTTTTAATGAATTTACGTATCATAACACTGCAAATACTGCAAGCTCTGCTGCAGTGGAAGATGTGTGAAACAACCTAAATGTCTCGATTTGGTTCCATTCCGGAATGACAACGTTGTTACATGTCTGCCCTAAGACACGCCTGTTTTTGTGCATGCATGCTCATGCGGTAACCGATATATATATATATATATATATATATATATATATATATATATATATATATATATATATATATATATATATATATATATATATATATATATATATATATATATATATATTAAACAAGACTTCCACAAGGTTCAATATTTCCTCCTGAGGTGATTTAGCAGCGATAATGTGAAATAGCCCTGTATACAACCCGTGTATTATAAAGGACAACACTTGCGGCCTTAATTAACATTCGGAAATCTGAAATGTAAAGTACTTTAACAAAAAAAAATGCTGAGAAAGATTGGCGGGCACCATGTACTATATATGTCGGAATAGGCAATGAGCGAAGCTTTCATTGATGTTCACTGAAACTCTTCCTTTTTTTTTTTTCACTTCTGCGTAGCCTGACGCTCAAAGTACGTTCTGGTCCCTTTTGGTTCGCCTTACGTCTTTCTCCATATTTGGCTGCTTTTGCTGCCTATTTCTTAACTCCTGTTTAACTGACTTTTCCAGTTGTCGGTCGCCGATTTCCTATTCGCACCTCTGAAAGCGCCTTGCTCCGTGCACGCTCTAGTTCCCTTTACTTCACGCTCGGCTGTTTTTGTTGTCGTCTTCACTTCTCTGCAGCTGACCTTGTTCGATTTTCCGTTGCTGGATTGTTCAGTTCTCGCCTAATGTTCTACTTGCCTACTCGGTTGCCTATTCAATGGCGCATAAAAACTGTGGGTGATTGGCCAAGAATGTTCCCATACCCAATGCCAGAGAACCATTTAAGTAAATACACTGTTGCCCCAAATTGCCCATTCGGGAATATACCTGCACTGCGCCAAGTTGTTCTATACTCAGCGAAAGGGCAGCAGCCTAATCCGCCAGCCAACACCTTGCGAAATGAGGGGAGGAGGGAGGCAAACAAAGCTTCACTTTAATGACGGGGACTGTTCGATTATAGTACCGCGAATCTCGAACATTCGTGCGCGTCCCAATGGTGTGTTGCAAACAATTGCTTTCTAGCAGCCATTGGCTGCAATGGGTTGTGAGGAAGTCTTTCACGGTTGCAAGATTTCACGTGGGTAAGCATTGACTTTCGCATGGCGTGAAAGAAAGAATAAAAAAAGGGAAAAGAAGGGGGGCGGGAGGATGTTGGAGACCATATGGAAGCTACCGCGAAGTGTTGACAGATACGGAATTCGGCGTCTCGCTTCAGTTGCATACTCTTAGTGGACACTCTGTCTTCCTTCAGGCTTCCACAAACAAGCACATTACTTGGCGTGCAAACGTTTTCCTTGTATACATATGCGGGGATTGCTTATTGTCTTTGTTGCCATTGCACGAAGTCTTATGTGCATCCTCGTACTTGTGTTGTTTTGTCCCTCGAGTGTTCTTGAAATGGAGCTCGTCCTTTTTCTTCTTTTTTTTTTTTTGTGCCCTTGCCCCCCCTCCATCCTGTGGATATACCTCCGTGGCCCGGTAAGTGGAAGAGAAAGAAGACGAGCGCCGTCGCAAATTGCATTTCATCAGTGGAAAAAGGTGAAAGCGCCAATCGAGCGTCGCTTCTGTCCGAGGTGGACATCAGATGCGATTATTTTTGTTGAAACCCGTCTGTTCCTTCGTATGCGGCGTCCCTTAGGGCTGCCGCTGCTCGGACCCATCATGTCCGCTCGCGCCGCCAGAAACGTCAAAGCAACTCAGAGCTCACGCAGAGGAGACAAATGGCCGGAGAAGTGACCGAAGTTAACTGGCACGCTGCAGCCTGGGCGCTGCTTCACGCTGTGCCGCGTCGTCAGGTCCCATCTAGTATATCGCCTTTGAAGCCAGGGCTGGTCCCCGTTTGCAAGCCCGGCCTGTCTCGTCCACGCGCTGGCCGAGATCGGCCGCCTGTGACGCTTGCTTCTTTGAAGAATGACAGCGGCCGCCGCGGAGTCTTGCGACATCGTGGCTGGCTTTCCTGGTGCGGAGAAGACGTAAACAGCGCCCGGACTCAATCAAACGCTATGACGTCTGAAGAGTGGCCATGATGCGGTATATATACCATAGAAGCAGATTTTCATTTTTGGAAAGCAGTGTGTATTCCGAGTGCTTCAATACGACGTTACGTAGGGGAGTTGGGTTATAATTTCGTTTATCGGTGCCTTGACGTTAGGAGGGTGTCATGCACCACTGTGTCACCACTTAGCTTGAGATATGAGACATGGTTGAAAGATTGCAACACAGTAAGCAACACGTGGGCTTCTGACGTAACTGCTTGAGTCACCTAACTGCACAAATGCCTGCGTAGCGCCACTCTGTTTTCTTAGAAATGCTCCAGTTCAACTTCGAATTTCAATATATCAGATATATAGCTAGCGACCAAGGCAAGGTCGTCCACATATCAAACCCGAACTTTGAGAACGTGCCTCTATACTGATGTCATTTATTCAGGCTGAGATGTAGACTGACAGCCTTATATGATATACAGAACCAGAGTGCATGGCGTTGGAGAACGGGAAACTCGAGCTTGGTTAGCAGGACAAGTGCAAAAATAAATCGCACCTATGGCGTCTTCGCGTTGAAAATATACTGCGCGTCTCGATGCGTAGCGCAACTCAACCATGACGGTGAACGTGCGCGGACAGAAGACCCGTTAAAGTCATTTCCTCACGCGTCTAGCGCACTCCTCGCATTCTTTCGTCGTCCCGTGCGTGGTTTCCTTGCAGTGCAAGGCCGGGCGCTCTGTGACGCGCTGACAAGCGGGGTTTGAGCGCGAGGCTTCTTCTTGCGCCGTCGGATAAAGTAGCGCGCCCGGCGGGAAGCCGTGACAGAGGAAGGCGAGGGCGCGCACCCCTTCTTCTCCCTCGGCGACTACGAGCGACAGGCCATAAGGCGCGCGTATAAATCACGCCCAATATAGGTGTGCGTACAGGCGCACGCACGCACGCCCACTGGCGCGCTCACTCGGAGCGCGTTATAATACATTCGTAAGACTCGCGGGTCGTCCATTAAAACGCTGTATTATCCCGGGCTTGGCCGGCCCAACATAAAGTCGGGCATAAATCAGTTTTATGGGTTCCGTGCGCCGCTGTCCACGTCTCGGTGAACGCGCGAGCGCGAAGACGCGATATGTCTCCGGCTCTTCCCGCGCGGTCAAGTTCGGCGAGCGTGCCATCTTTTCTTGCGGCGGCTGCCGGGCGTCGGGAAAAGCCGGCGATGTACGGCCGCGACTCTCGCGGGGGACGGGACCCCCCCTCCCACCGCGGGCGCTTCCGACGCCGGGCTTATTCTTTCCCCGCCGGGGCACATCACATTTGTCGAAGCCGCACCTGTTCTGCTGCGCAACTTTCACGCTTGACGATGGCGAAGCGGTAATCTTGTACACTAGCTGGCGTCCGCCGCCATGTGACTAGACAGCTTCCCTCAGCCGAGAAAGGCGCCGCGTTTGATTTGTGCAGCGCGCTCGTTTGCCGCCCTGGGCCGTCGCCGGCAATTTGAGCCCGTTTTACGGCGCCACGCTTTCGGGACCGCGTGTGCCACGGCTACACCGAGGGCACCGGCCTCACATTTTTTTTTGCTCTCTTGTCGTGCACTTCCGCGGCATGAGGAGTGCGCCAGTTTTATCACTTAAATGTCTCTAGCGCCCGAGCCATAAATGAGTGCACGTGGCGTGATGCAACTGAGCCGAGAGCGCAGTTCTCGAAATCTATAATGACAGGATGCTTGAAGAACACAAAACGTAAAGTTAGTTTCGTAAGTGAGCGAGGACGCCATGCGATGTCGCGCTGTATATGCTACGGAGAGGACCGAATACATGCACGCACGCACAAAGCCGAAAAATGGCCAAGTGCAAGTTTCTGGCTTTGACGAGAGTTCCTTACGGGAAACGGTGAGCATATACGTATACAGGGACACGTAAACATTGTGTTGTGGCTTATTTGCTTTTGAGAATCTGTAGCACACTGACCGTCGTGGCAAGGCGTGAAAGATATCGTGAAGCTGCATACTATTAAGGCACCTTGCACCGGCAAGATGGAGCTGCGATGCTTTCATTTATCACGCCGGCATCCCCGACTCCGGCCACTCGGGTACTGAAGAAAATGAGATGATATTTCGCATGCCATGATTTGGACCATGCTTTATCGCTCGTCCAATCATTACACGCCGGTATTTGCGAAGCTCAAATTTAGAGACGTTCACACTTCTTATTTAAACTGTAAACGCGTCCACGTCATCCAAAGCATGCGCACTCGGGAAAGATTCAGGCATATGAAACACTTCCCTCGCTCTAAACGATCTGAGGTGTCACGGTGAATGTGCGCCGTATCCCTGCAATTTTCCTTACACGGTCAGCTAAATTAGGCATATTAAACAGCGAAAATTTGCAGTGCAAGGTGCCCCTACGCATAGACATACAGAATAGCCATAGATGGCTGGTGCACGTGTACGCCACCTTTGGCTCGAAGCCCAATGCTAGGAGATCTCTTCGTTCAATAAAGGAGGGCGCTAGGTAACCATTTCCCTGGCCAAACATGGTATACGCGCTACCATTACCGTGTCACGATAATACTGAAAATGGGAACGGAAGCCGCCGCTGCAAGTGGAGCTCATGTGTTTTGTTCAACCGAAAGCGGTGTGCCTATACAAGTATACGTGGACGTGTTGATCCAGGTCAAACGAAAGGCATGAAGTGGACGGATGCGCGGTGCAAGATCAAAAAAGATGAGCTCCGGCAAGCAAGTTCACCTGTTGGCGTCCGTGAAAGTGCAGAATATTTATTGCTCTGTCTCCCGTTCTATCGAGCACGTGTACGCGTGAGCTGACTAAAGTTTGACAAGCTTTTTGCTTTCAACAGAGCTCGCCGCGACAAGGACGATTTGCTGGAACGAATTTACCCTTTCATATAATTCACGACGAGATAACGAACGCACAAGGTCGACAATAAGTGCGTCGCGCTATTCCGACCACCGTCTCCCTCGTGTCGATATCTATAGGTGTCTTGGATGTTGCGCAATGTAAAGCGGTGCGTAGCGGTATTCGCCCATCCAGAATTATGCCAGGGAATAAAAAATTGATCTTACGGAGGTCGCTTGTTAAGCAAGTGATGCAACTTTGCAGCCACGTCATAAATGCAAGCACTATATGTATAGCGACCTCGTGAGCCGCGCCGTAGAGATATTTAGTAAGGCTGCATGCTTCGCGGCGGCCTCGGATGCATTCGGTGAAATTTCCCCAAATCTAACATTCGATGTTAGCGTAGGCGAACACACACCATTTATGACCGTGTTATCTAACGCGGGCAACCTCGTTGCCCAGATTTTCTTTAATTTTTTCTAGCGTGTCTAACGCCCGACCTGACGGAACCCGTTTAAATGCATATGATCTTTGGCAGCCCAAGAGCCGTTATACGTCGAATGTCGTCTGAGGCACATAACGATGCATAAAGGAGTAGCTGCCAACGATGTAGATGTGGTTACACTGTTTTGTTAGCGAAACTGCCACCTCCTTGTCAGGTGTGAATTTTGCGCCGGGTTAAACGTGTCCTATTAACGGCCCCAGGTGCAGGCATACATTCGGAAAAAAAAAGAGTCAAAAGAGGGTCACGGCACCCTGACTCCCTTCAGTTATCCATTTGACCCCGTTTGGAAGGTAGAAGCAGAAAAAGAGAGTTAACATTTCTGCAAGAGTCACTGGACTCTCGTGAAGCGCGTTTCGATTGGCTTCCGCACAAAAGACGCCGCCGCATACGCCATACATATCGCATCACATGGTTGGCGTACGGCACCGCGGCGGCGCCGCAGCTTCCCGACGGAGTCGGGCGCTCCGGTGGCGCAGCGCCTCTGCCTCCACTCCCAGACTCCTGTGTCTCGTGGAATGCGTTGTGTTGGTTGCATGGGTTGTAATAGATTTATGTTCGAAAGAACATGCGCATCTTCGGTTGCGGTCACGCCATATCGTACGCGGAGGCTCCGTGCTCGAAGTGACGCTTTGAGGGCGTCATATTCATGGAGCTGCGGGCACGGACAACGTGCGCCATTTAACAGTTGTACTGCTTTCGTAGGTACTAATTATACAACTTCAGCTGGGTTGTCTGCAGCAGCTCTGTGGAAATAGGCTACCAGCCATTTCCAACAGCATCCTGCGTCCACGGTGCGGTTGCGGATGCCCGACTAAAACTGTCACTTAGAGAATTGAGACCGTTATGCGCGTTGAGCAAGCTCCCGTAATATGAGCGATGCAATCAACTATCAAGGGCGATTTTTCGCTGATAGCCCACTGTGTCTGCACTGCTGAAGGTGCACGATGTCGTTTTGAGATGCGCTTTAGTCTACGTCATAATAACATTTCCATCGACATTGAGTGTTCAGCGTGCTTTCGCGCGTGTAAACGTGAAGAAAGAAAGTCTGTGTACAGAACACTTAGACGCACTAGGTATAATAGTTTTTGTTGGCTTAAAGATGGTAGTTTGACGTGCAGATATAGTACGATAATTCCAGCATATACGCGGTAGTCGCTTACATTGGACACGCCTCCCCAGGAAGGTGAAAAGCTCTAGACTTTCGACGGCGTGCGTTGTTGGGGCCGCCGCCGTTCACTCTTTTCTCCTGGCTTCTGTTTGCTGTTTTCGTGGTTTGACTACATCGGCGATGACGATCGGCATTATAACATAATCGAGTGAGTGTACGTGACTGTGGCAGCTATGTGCAGCAAGTCTAGCATATGAAATGTATGATGTCAACGTAGACGGCGTCCGCCCACGCTGGGTGTCGTTCGGGCGCTCGTACTCGCATGTGTTTATCTGACATTTGTAAAACACGCGGTCAGTAACCGCTCACGGCGTGCCCCTGACTGCCGGAGGATGCGTTTGGGCGTCGGAACATGCCGGCTCAAAGCCGCGCTTATTCCGGGAGCAAATTTCGAAGCGATTTCTCAGAAAAAAATGTGCTTTAATTCGCGCATAACCTGTGCCTATTGCGAAACGAGGTTCCCACCTTCCTTTACGTGAAAATATGTTTTCGTTGCGAAATTATTTAAAGCGAAACGCTCGTGTCAGATGTGTGTACAGTAACGGTGAGTTGCACAAAGGGTAGGTTTTAAATCCAAATAATCAGTTTCCGTGTGTTGGTTATTCCCAGAATCCCGGAACGCTTCTCCCGCCTCTTCACTCCAGTTGACAACCACACTCGGAGAAAAGCAGGTGTCGCTGTGGTCTGGCGCTTCGCCACTCGTGACGGGAAAGTCATCAGCGCCGTTCGCCCTGTCTACGAGTCACTCGCTCCTACATTTCCTTTGGTCGGACAAGACGCTGTAGTAAAAGAGTTGAGTGGCACCCACGCAAAGGAGCCTAAACCAATTTCGTTTGTTGTTTAAAAGAGGCTCACATCATCTTGTGCTGCAATTTTGTTTGTCAAGTGACATGTTACGAAAGCTACTATTTGCAATTTGCATTTCACACGATAACGGCAAAAAAAAAAAAAAAAAAGCATTGTTCCTTGCCGTGTCTGTTTGCACTTGTTGTTTTGTTGTCAGCCTTCATTATGTCTGTGTAAATCACTTATTGTGTAACGTTTTGCAAACTCTTACTACCATTCCGTTTTCTCCTCATAATATCTCGCCCTACTTTTTCAGATACTATTTGTCATGGCTGCTCGCGCTGAACAGGAGCGACAACATAACAAGTCACAAGTTTGATGCCTCCAGCCATCACCACTTTTCAATTTATTCATAATCATAAGGAATAAACATGGAAACATGATGCCGATTTCTGCAATTTATTTTGCAGCATATGACACTATGCACATCACAGTCACACATTTTAGTTGGTTATACTCATCACGGAAGCATGCAACCAACGAATACCTCAACAGCTTAATTAGAAATCACAGACCATCTTTTCGCACTTCCTGCATTACTCTGATGGAAAAGCTTTGTTATTTTGATGAGTTTTATTAAAATAATGCTAAAATTCAACTATTCTTTTTTTTTTTTTTTGCAGTAACTGGGCACAACGGCAAGTATTACTGGACGTGCTTTTAAAATGAATACTTCACTATTTCCAACAGTAGTCGCGCAAAAGTAGAACATGAGTCAATTGAGTAGCTTAAGATAGTTCTAGAGTAGCTTGACGCTTCGGTGTGTGTCATTTGACCCACGTAGGAGTGTTATCGGCAAGAGCAGTATGACTCTCTTCGAGGTGGTAATGTGACTCTTCAGATAAGAGTCCTTTCATTCTTCCTAAGAGAGTCAAGGTACTCTCCAAGAGCGCAGCGACTCTGAGCCATCAAGAAAGTTCACGTGTCTCTTCAAAGAGAGTCGTATACGTGGCAAGTCTGAACTCTCCGAAAAGAGTTACACATACTCTTTTATTTCTTAGTTTTTTTTTTTCTTCGAGCGTACGTGTGTAAGTGGTGACGTGAAACGCTGCACTGGTTGAAGCTTGTGGGGGGTGCTGTCACCCCTGTAAGGTCGTTTGCGCCTCGTGGCGCACGCGCGTCTCGCGGATTGGCCGCAGCTCAGGTTGACAGCCACCGAGCGGAAGGTGGCGTTGTGCTCGCGCGGGTTATCATCATCATTAAGGGTTAGCGCGGTAGCGCCAGCAGCGCCGCCCGGCGGCGAAGCTAGGTGGGCGCACGGGAAAAGGTATAGCGACTCTCTTTGGCGTTTGGCGGCTGGCGTGGACGAACGTATCCTGCGGGGGGGTCCATGGGGGCGGCACCGCGGGTCGTCTCCCATGGATCCCTCGTGGTGAGTCGCCCGTCGGCGACGCCGCATTCGCGGTACGTTTGTTATGTTGTTTGCTTGAGTGTTGTATTGAATATTGTGTAAGGTTGTTAGCGTGTTGATCACTAGTGATCTACTTGATTCGGCTAGCGAGCTCGTTGATGTAAAAGTAGTTGAATAAATGTACACGATGTTGGTTTGGTTCGACCGTGTCTACTGTCTCCGTGTGCTCCGAGAGCGGCGCTCTCACTTCGATACCCTACAATCTATAGAATTTATTTTCATACTGACAAATTTTAGTAGGAAATCTGGCGGCATAGCGTCTACGTATGACTTACTATGATTTCAAACCTCCGTTAACTATGATGGGCAGTATACCTGGACATGACTAAAGTTCTTCCTCCCGGCTTGAAATGACCTCGTGGTTTCTAAAATGGAATTCTCTTTATTTTAGCAAAAACGTTTTACTTTTTATTTTAAAAGATAATTGAGCACTTACTGGTCCACTCTTTTCACTAATACATGTCATTTTTTTTTTTCCCCCATTGAAACATATCATTGTTGTTCCCTACTTTATTCGAAGTTTTAGCTCTCGACAAGCAGCGAAATGAGTGCACGTCTCGGCGCCAACATGTTCCGACAACAAAACCCACGCGCGGTGAAATGTGTTTTTTTTTTCTTCTTATTTTTGTACAAAGCGGACAAGCGAAGGAACCGAGTTTGTTGTATATTGCGGAGCAAGAAATGCTGCCTCGTTGCAAATTTTGTTTGAAAACAAATTAACAGCAAGCACGAAATTTTTCTTAGATTTGGCCGCATAGGAACGTATATCACTGTATAATAATTGCACTGAAGCTTATTTTCTGTAATCAATTTGTCGTATGCCGATAACTGTTCTTCCTAGCCGCCGACGTCAATCTATGGTTTCAGAAATATCACAAACAAACCAGCAAAAATTAGGCCCTAAAGATTATCACTTGTGGTTATTACTCGTAAAACATTGCCTAGACTTAGACATTCACGCACTTGAAAAGGACGAGATTTATTTAAATGATATAGATTTCCTGATAAATTTAAATGTTTTTTGAAAGCAAAATGGTTCATTGCTTCAGGCAAGCGTTGTTTAGGTACACGTGATACAACATGTTTACTGCATGTTCTCTCCGCAGTAGCAGAATTATTGCAGGAACATATTTCCTTTCTAGCGATCACTTATTGTCAAAGGAGTCTACGCTAAACAAGGGCCGTGGTTAAACAGCGGCTGAAAAACGCACTATTTTCGGCGAAAGCTGAACGAGTACTCTATAGCGACCGACAATGTTCTACAATCGCCTTTTCTCGCTGAATGTTCTGTTTCTTTTCTTTCTTTCTTTTTTTTTTCTTTTTTGTTTTGGGCTCCGGACATGGCGCTGCTACTATATGGGAGATTACATGACATATCCCAGTGTTTCCTGTAGCTGCCTTCTATCTCTGCAGAAACAAAGAGCAGCGTGATGACTTCTGCGAGGAGCTCTCTGCGGGGCTTTGAAGGCGGGCGTCTGGGAAAGAATTGTATCCGGAAAAGCAACACGGGTACACTGGCCACAAACCGGAAACCAAGAAAGAGTGTGTCACTACTCCGCCGCCGCCGCCGCTACGGGCTGTTCAATAACAGCGGGCGGGGAAGCGAAGGCTCCGGCCCCTCTTAACGGTTGTGTGTCATTCTTAGCCACGGAGCAGGAGCATCACAATTTTTTATCTTTTGTTCTGGCCGGTCGAGACGTGCGGTAAGAATTTGCGGTAATTTCCTGCGCGAGGGATAGATAGCCGAGCTTAAGCAATGCGTAAAGAAAATAAAAATAGTATTTCACTGGTAGGAGAGGAGGCGAGATGCAGTACAACGAACTATAACGAACCGAAGAAACAATCAGGTGAGATAATATTCCACTGATAATTAAGACGAAGCGGCTACCACGATAGAGATTGTGTTGCGTGACAAAAATTAAAGGTCTCAGTACCCAACACTGGACATAAAAACATTAAGAATATAAAAAATTAAAATAAACAGAGGCACAAAATCTCAGAGACATGTGCAGAACTGTTGCTCTCGTTATATATATTGGTGTACTAAGATGCACATTAGCACATTTTACGTGCGTCGGAGTGCTCTAAAAAAAAATCCGGAAATATAATAATGAAACAAGATTGAGCAAAGTGTATGGCCATAAATCATCACGAGAAGGTTTTGTGCCGAAGACCTCGATGTCCAATGGACGGACTCCCACTAGTGACAACGGACGAGCTCAATGAAACCTCCTGGATAGAACAGTGGCCGGTGTTAACTTCGAATATCTCGGGTTCTTCAGTATTGTCCCCGAGAACACGGTACTCGGCGTTTATTACAGGGGCCCCGCAACACTTCTTCATCATGGCCAGAAAACGCTTCCGATGTGTGGTCGAGGCTCCTGAGAACACGCGCGCTAAACATTACACCGCACCACGCGGCCTGGAATTTTTAATTATTGTTTTTAAGTCGGCCAGAAATCGTTCCCTCTTTTTTCTATAAATGATGTCATATACTAAAATTCACGCCGATTGGCTGATTTGAGCATTGTTGGCTGAATAGTTGCTGCGGCCGCCGCTGGGAGGCCGCCACATGCCCGCGCTCGCACTCGCGATGACACTGGAAGTAAACTGGCGGAAACAAACAAGGACAAGGAGGTACAGGACGAACACAAGCGCTAACTTTCAACAAGGAAAATTTTATTTTCAGGATCGGTCATATATATGCACTCACAATCACGCGACAGTGATGACATCTTTTCGTTTTACAAATCATGAACATGGAAAGGGCCTTCAATCTGATAGGCCAAACCTGAGGACAACAGTTTCTCAATTTATTTGGCGGACCAATGACAGTCACGGCTTGCTGATACAGTGGTCGCCGGCAGAAAGGATGCGATCTGTTTCTATTATCAACCTTAAGGCTCCGATTTACTTCTTGCGAGAATAAGAGTGTCTTCTAGTAGTGGGTGGCATGCACAGGTTTTGCAGTGATACATTAAAAAACCGTCACCTGGCACACTTTCCCCTTTGTTTCTATGTTCCCTCAACCGGTCGTTTATGCATCTTCCCGTCTGACCTATGTAACAATTTCCGCACGAGAGGGGGGATGCGATAAACAACGCCAACAGTGCAAGCGACAAACTGATTCTCGTGTTTCTTGTCACAGGCCGACCTGGTTGTCTTTGTCCTTGTTTGTTTCCGCGCTATGCTACAAGCCAGTTTACGATGAACCAACAAGCCCATATTGGTACCCTTGTCGACTGAAAGTAAGCCGCGCGTTCGAACGAGAAAAAATAAAAAGTGCTCGAGGTGATGACGTGCGCGTGACGTAACTTCTTTCCCCCGTGCCATCACTCACTGCTTAGCTTCCCAGCGCGCTGGTCGGTACGAGAGAAGAGAGAAAGTAATTACAGTGTGCGACAAATCTCTAACTCCGCCCGTAGTAGACGGATTCTAAAAATTCTTGCGGTGGTCGATTCGTGAGGCAATAAGCTTCTTAAACGAAGGCACTTCGAAAAGCGCTGCAGGGACCCTTTAAGGCAAAAGCCTTTCATATCGCATCGAACCGCAAAAAAGCGACCGCCGGCGTCAACACGAGTGATGCACAAAAATCATCACGTGATGGCGTCGTCATAACATCCACAGGTGGTCTAAATTTGTGACGTCATCAGGACGTCACTATGGCGTCACTATGACGTCACAAACGTGACGTCATATGATTGTGTCCTCACATGACCTCGCCGATAGATCAAAGGTGGGCCGAACCCAGAGGCACTGCAAGATCACGTGATGTGCAGAAAGATTCCGGGGGTTGGGGGGGGGGGGGGGGGGGGCAATAAATACGTCGACCGCGAAGAAAAAGGAGGTGGAGAAGAAGAAAAAGATGGTTTTTGCCTTCAAGTCATCTTAGGCAAATGCATAAGGGACTATGTGACTTTTTTTTTTATTTCCTGCGTTTTGCATCGGAATGTGGCTGACGTTGCCTACGGCACAGATAGCGTGTGACCTTGAGCTCAGCAGCAGAAACACCATATATCCACTGAGCCACTAAAGCAGGTTCATACGTCCATTCATCCAGGCAACCGCACAGGGCGGCACGCGAGAGGAAACAGGTTTTCGTTGGAGACTTGATACATTTGCCAACGGGAACGAGAAACGAATGACTCATCATTAGCATATGTGACAACCTAAAAGAAAAAAAAAAGAATGGGCCCTACATACTTGGCGACCTTTGATACACCGAAAGAATGGAAACGGCAAGTAAAGCAATGAACAGGGGTGGTTTGGTGAACGTATGTTGCGCAACACACTCCGTACGTTAACCAACTGGCGACTAACCCCGCTCGTTGCTTCACTAGCCGTCGACAAGTGGACATACGTGGCGCAATACGCCAAGTATTGCGCGTCCACTTGTTGTCCCTTTATCGTCGTTCTTTACAACTTCCCTGACTGTTACACAAAGCGCAATCAATCATGAAAAGGAACGGAACAAGAAACATGCAGTGATGTAATTACGCGCAGTGGTGCATGTAGTGATGCATGTAGTCATGTAGTGATGCATCGTGCATGGTACATGTGCTGATTCAACGAAAGCTCGTGACAGGGAAGTTTAACTTTTTTCGCGACAGAGAGTGAATATTAGAAAATTTATATTGTTGTTCCAGCTTTGCCTGAATGGCGAGTATATTGTTAGTTCAAAAAAAAAAAAAATTATGGCATCTCCGCACTACTGGTACGAAGACTGAGGAAACAGCGGAGGTGGTGTCCTTCACCTCCTCAGTTTCCTCCTCCTCACCCTCACCTCATTTCCCTCTCCCTTGCTATGCTGTAGTATACATGGACTATGCTATGCTTTACCGTCTCCCTTCCTTTCCCTTCTCCTCACCCTCACTTGCCTTTCCACCCCCTTAGTATACTATACTGTATATAGTTAAGCTATACTTTCTTTCTCTCTTTTTTCTCTTTCTCTCTCTCTTTTTCTCTTTCTTTCTGCCAGTGTTTCTTTTTGTTTTTCTCTATCTTTCTCTCATTCTCTCGCTTCATAGCAAAGCAATCATATTGGTTCCCATCAATGCTTGATTCTGCTAGCGTGCCCGGATAGCCGAGTGGTTACGACGCTAGCCGTGGGACCTTGGGCATCCGGGTTCGAATCCCGCCACGCCAAGAAATTTTATTTCGCCTTATTTATTCCTTCTCCTCCTCCTTTCCGCTTCTCTTCTCCTCATTTTTTCCTTCCCCCCAACGCGTTGCTCGGTGACGCATGGTGATGTCATCACTCGGCGAGGTTTTTCTGCATGCGATCCAAACCCGCCGCTGTGGTCTAGTGGTTAAAAAACTCGACTGCTGACCCGAAGGTCGCGGGATCGAATCCCGGCCGCGGCGGCCGCATTTCCGATAGAGGCGGAAGTGCTTGAGGCCCGTGTACTTAGATTTAGGTGCACGTTAAAGAACCCCAGGTGGTCGAAATTTCCGGAGACCTCCATTATAGCGTCTCTCATAATCATATCGTGGATTTGGGACGTTAAATCCCAAGAATTATTATATGCGTACGATCCACGGCCAACCTCCGCCTTAAACAGCTTCGCTGTTAGTAAGTCTGACCCCATTTATTTTTGACCAAACCAGGTATTTGTAATTAGACTACAAAATATGTGTCTCACTACATCCAAGAGGAAGATATAACACGCCCCTTTTGCCAGCGGCGTCCATTGCGGCATTTGCAGGAGCATTGTAGTGTTTCGGCATCCGCTGATCTGCTGCAATACAATCTCTTATTATTTCGATAGCAATTATATGGACACTTTCGGCTGGTTTTCGCCGTCGGCGTCGCCGCCGCCAGTGTCCGCCGCCGTCATTTGCCGTATATGTATATGTATATATAAACCGGCCCCGCCCGTCGTTCGTGAGCGTGAAAAGACGCGAGGGGGGGGGGGGGGCCTCGAGCGACCTTCGATTTTACGAGCGCGGGCGCGCGCGTTATCTCCCCTTCTCGGCGGCCGACAGCGGGGGGGCCGGTGTATCCTTCTACGTGCTGCGCTCTCAACGCGAAGAGAATTCTCTTAAACAAGCGTTTTCTAGAGTTGCGTGAGATCGGATCCAAAAAGAGTTAGATGCCAGCCTCACTTCGTATAACATTACAATTTTTTGCTATCGCATTCATTGCTTCACCCTTGCGGTGAAACTGCGACATTTTTTTTCACGTACTATTGAAACCATTTCGGCCTCGGAAAGATGTCTTTCATCTTTAGCTTTAATGCCTGATCGCTTACGCCTTGCTTTGATGGCCATTATTCGCCCGCGGACAATTCGGTGGTTTCAATGCTTTCAACGAGACAACCAGCGCACGCTTGGACAAAACATATGTTTATCGCAGTTCCAGTCAGGGGAATAAGCATGCGATCTATAAATATACGGGCCCGCCAAGCATAGCCTCTGGCTCTCCAACTACACGCTGCTGTTTGTGTGGTCCTTGAAACGTGTCTGAAACGCCATACTGTTATGCGAAACGCTATGGGTTACGGTGAGAACAGGTGCTGATGTAGACGCTTGTGAGAACGCTACAACGAAGAATAAATAAACAAAAAAAAAAATAGAGAGGAGAGATTAGGTGTAACGATTACCAACTCGTCGAGATGAAGGCGAACAAGTAACACTGCCGTTTTGTTTGTTTGTATTTTTCTGTGCCCCTCCCTTTTCTTCTTATTTTTTTCTCACTGGCTCGTCATGTGCGAGAAAACGTATACACTTCCGCGTCGTGCCTGCGCTCCGCGAGTGTGATGAATAGCGAGCGAGTACAGTCGCCGCACAGGTTTCGCGGCCAAGCGCGTATATACGCTCTCGAGCCGAGTTTTTCTCCTCCTGAATTACGCTTATTATACACGCTCGCTTAATTTACATGATTGGGCCTCGTTACGTGTCATTCTTCTTGGGTCCTTATCCGGCCATTTCATTTATCAGCGACGGCCTTCGCGCCCGGCGCTTTCCCTCCTCTCTGCTGCACCTCGAGCGAGTATGTATACTCTCCCTTGTTAGTCGCCTTAATAGAGGTGTGGTGGCAATTAAGGTGCCAAGTACACAGCGCACAATGGGAGAACGCGCGTGTTTCTTCATTCCGCTCATCCTTATTGGTATGCACGGGGAAACAATGACGCACTAGGCGCTATGACATGTTACTGAACGGACGCGCATGCTTGGGATCGGAAAACAGAAAAAGGAGGAGGAAGACACCTCGCATCATCGTGCACGCGGCAGCCGAGCGACGACGTAACGCCGTGTGATTATGCGAGTAGTCGCTATAGAGAACACGAGATATGAATGTCAATCTGACGCCCTTCGGTGACCGATTTCATAGCCCTCAAGTTTCGAGGTCAAAATGCGCAGTGTCCGCAATGTCTCGCTTCAGTCAACTGAGCTGCCGTTCGGCGGTCCACTACTCAGCCAATCTGCAGCTTTAGAGCAACAACCAGTAACCAATGTCATATAGATAAAGGGGCCGCAGAAAGCTTGCCAAGTGTGACGTTCGATTTACACTACTGGTCTTAAAGGGCCCCTCACCACACCGCGCTCAAAGACGAGGGAGTGGTTTCCTCCTCGCCTCCGCTACCCTTCCGTACAGGCATAGCTCGGCACACTCACTCATGAGTGCACTCAACTCACACTCACTCACACTCATTTGAACGTGGTGAGTTGAGTATGAGTGAGTACTCATGCGTGTGATTGGACGTGAATGTGCACGTGAGTGAGAACTCTTGAGTGTGAGTGGTCGTGAGTGTGAACGTGAGTGAGTACTCATGAGTGTGAGTGGACGTGAGTGTGAACGTGAGTGAGCGCGAAGGCTGAAAAAATTGTGGTGAGTGAGTTTGAGCGAGTACTCCCTTAAAGTGCCGACCTATGGAGCTCGGTACACTCACTCATGAGTGCACTCAACTCACAATCACTCACACTCATTTGAACGTGGTGAGTTGAGTATGAGTGAGTACTCATGAGTGTGAGTGGACGTGAGTGTGAACGTGAGTGAGAACTCATGAGTGTGAGTGGTCGTGAGTGTGAACGTGAGTGAGTACTCATGAGTGTGAGTGGACGTGAGTGTGAACGTGAGTGAGCGCGAAGGCTGAAAAAATTGTGGTGAGTGAGTTTGAGTGAGTACTCCCTTAAAGTGCCGACCTATGCCTACAGGCGATATCTCCTCATCGTCACTTGTTTCTTAAAAGACCGCGAACAATGTCAGCAATAAGCGTTGAGCCTATCAAGATTTCGCGCTTGTCGGCTACACGCTGTCATCGCCGCTTGTGCAGTCGCAAACACAAAATGGAGTAAAATCAGTTGATCGCGCACGAGAGCCATGCGAGACAAGGAATAACGGACGGATGGCTACATGGCAAAGCAGTGCAGGAGACAATTCACATCTGATATTTCGCGTATATGGACCAATCGAGCGTATGTACTATATGGACGTCACGGGAATCACTGTTCCTGCGTCACGAAGTGTGCCAGAAAGACGAGAAACGCCAGGAGAGAATAGTGCGCTCGTATTTTGTATTTTTAGAGGCTGGTGAGGGGCCCTTTAATATTATATGCGGTCCTTTCGATCTAGTATGCCAGTTTTCGAAAGGAAGTGGCAAGAAATCCCCCGGAGTTGCAAATACCTCAGAACCCTTTAGAGATGTCTAGTTTCTCACGTTGATCAGTGTCACTTATAATCAACATCATACCATGCGAATAAAAACGACAATGTAACGATTTTAGGGTATGCGTTGGAGTCTGGAGCATGAATTGCTGGAAGGTGTGGCTGTTATTCCTACGCTATCATAAACGACGGCCATGAAAGCGGATGATTACGCTTAGGCTCAAATATACGTACAGGAAATATAACGAAGCAATGTCCCCAAACAGTAAGAAGTAAGTATAATGAAACGCCTCTATAACGAAGCGGGTGGGACCGCAATAATTCTTCCTTATACATGTCCCTCCGTTATAAGTATCGCGCAGTTTAATGACCCCATTCAAGCAGATAAGCATACTGAGATATAACAATGTTTATTCGCAGCAGATTCAAACTGCCCTTGGTGAAAAAAAAAAAAGTGCATTTTTCTTCTGCGGAGCCGTCTGACTTACTGAGTGCTCAACGACAACCGACCTGACACCGTCGAGGTTCACGGCGTGCTGCGGCGTGCTGCGGCGTGAGGTCAGTGAGTGAAGAGATAGCTCTGCAGCGCGTCAAATGCTGCTGCCACTTCGCGGTTTAGTCATAACGCAGTTTTTCTGTAGCTGACTGCCGCCCACGTAAGGCTAGCCCGGAAGCTCAAATTCGCATGCGCCTTGCGGCGTGCCCCCCGCGCACTCCGGTCGACCCGGCTTACCCCAGGCGAAAGAGCAGCCCGCTGCAATATCGCAGTTATTTTCGTAGTACTTTAAAGGTCATCGTGGGACGACCTTGCAGCCCCATTGATGCGTTTCATTTGTTTTCTGCGCGATGCGTGAGCGGCTAAGCGCATTCGTTGTAAAGCAACAGTTCAGTGACTGGGAGCATATGAATTGCTTCGTTAAACAAGAAATTTCGCTGTAGTGATCTTCGTTGTAATCGCGCTCACAATACATAGGAAATGTAGGAATCAGGCCAGGCCGTGTGACAAGCTTTGATGTGCAGGCTGTTTCATAGTAGAAACGTTCGTTGTAGCGGCTTTTGACTGTAATATAAATAACATAATAAATAACATCGATGAATGCACAATAATGGACGTCCTTGGACACAGCTGCCATCCTTGGACGTCCTTGGACACAGCTAACACGGCGACACAGCTAGCACTGCCCCTTCATAACTGAAGCCTTCTGATGGTCGTTGTGGTGGCTACAGGTAGTTCAGCGTGGGGATCTATGCCGGAAATTTCTTCATCTGAACGTCTCGTGCGGCATTACCGATGTCCGTCCCCAAGCAAGCACCAACCACGTACGTGTAACATGGCAAAGCAAACAATTCACTGTGGACTAGGATGGTCTCACCTGGATACATGTGCTGTATGAACTCATACATAATTACCCGTATAAAAAAAACAAAGCTACCATGGTGTCGAAGGGAGTTAGACGTTATGTCTCTAACCATTAGGACGAGAACAGAAGTGCAATTAGGCGCCTAAAGTAGTTCCAGAATAGCGCTTGTCCTGTGTATCTCTGTGCCTCGTGTTGCCATCCCTGTTTTGATAATTAATACCAATAAACTCCCCCAGTTTTGCACACATGCTGCAGGTTAGGGAACCCACATTTTAGCTCACTCGGCCGTTTTTTGAGAGCGGCCAGCAGTTGCAGGGGAAAGCTTTGGGACACTGTGTGTTTGACCAACGCTTGGCTTTATGTTTCTTCCACAGCTTCTTCATCCATCTCAGTAGCAGTAGAATACAATTTCACGGAATTGGCATAGTTCTTTCTTAGCAAATCAATTGATGCATTCAAATGATCTGGTTGCCTTAACTCAGCCACATTTCTATGAAAATTTGTCGCAGGTGTAAGGTCGACGACGCTCAGCGCAGTGTCAAGCAATGTTTCGTCCTTTATACCTCGCGATTGAGGTGAGGTGAAACTAACTGGAAGATCATTTCATCATTTATTGTAGGGCCCAGAACGAAATCGAAAGTAATGGGTGCTGGTCATCGTTGCTTGCATCACCAATGTTGGATGAGCACGCTCTTTCCAGATGTCGAGATACACGACTCACTGAAATGGTGCAAAAAAAAAAGGGGGGGGGGGGGGGGGGACACCCAAAATGTGATTTGCGTCCACGGGCAGTCACGACCCGTTGTTTATTTTGGTACAGAAAAGAGAAAGGGTCTTATGTTTTAAAGTTTCGCAATATCTCGGTTTTCGAATCGAGCCTGGCAGCCAAACAATTCTTTATCTGAGGAGCCGCAAAGCCAAGTAAGTCTAAACAAAATACTGATTGTGAGAGGTCCAAATTTGTTCAGCTGTGTTGGCAATAAATAAATAAATAAATAAATAAATAAATAAATAAATAAATAAATAAATAAACGCTCGAGTGAAAGAAAGGCCTGAAGAACACCAGCGAGGAATCATCGTGAAGGTTCTCCGTGGGTATACAACCTGTTGCGGTCTTCGACTGACCCTATAACAATGGATGCGAACGAACAGATGCATCGATATACGAATGCTTCAAAGCATAATGTTTTCCGTTCTCATACAGCCCTACCTATACGAAGACCATCTTACATAATGAAGTGTCCGGGGAGATGTGACAACGCAGATCATGCCATACTCCTATTCAATGTTCCGTCGGGGCGTACACGTTTGAGCACGACTGCTGGCGCCCGCGCTCGGCAGATCCATCTTGCGTGAGCCCGCGCTGTCCGCTCGCGCGTGCATTATACCTGCATGCGTCGTGGCCAGCTCGAAAGCCGCTCAACCCTTTCGTGGCGTAGTGGGCGGCTCGATCGACGCACGGGCCATCAGAGCAGCGTTCAAGGCCGCAATCTCTGTGCTATTGGCCTAGATACCGTGCCACCACGCTATCGGCATTCGCGTATATACATATATGCGCGCAAGGAGAAGAACGATAGGGCGGTCAGAGCCTTTGTGGGGGGGCTCGGACGCCTACTGACAGACGGACACGAGCTGCAGCGGGGTGGCCCCCCCCCATCCTTGGCTGGGAGCTCATGCCGCGTAGCGGGCAGCAGTGTCCGGACGGCGAGCTCGCAGGCAACCCTCAGGAGAAACGCAAAACTCATGACGGTTTGTAATTACGGCAGCCGTTTGATTGATGGAAGCTGACGGTGGCGTCCGCCATCTTGGATTTCGCAAGCCACATGGGCCTGCGCATGACCGATCGGCGACGTCAACTGACGGTTTGGGCCTTGACTTGTCTCGGAGTCATCCATCCATCTTGGGAGGCGGGCGGATGTGCAAGCAGGGACCAGCGCCCAATTCCGGGACTCGCACGCGCCGGGCCCCGGCGTCCGTCAGCTGCCGATCTGTTTCTGTGCCCGCCGCTCTCTCCCTCTCCTGGCGATAGTCCCCCGGAGAAGTGCACGGTGCCACTAGTGCACCATGACATGGGCGAAAGAACTTAAGTGATCGCGCAGGCCGCATGGCCAGTTCCTGAAGCGTGCAAGGGAGACGGAAAAGAGAAATGTTGGCATCACTTTACAAGTGGTTCTACCGCCAAACAGCAGTTGGGAGAGATAGGAAATGGGCCGATCGCGTTCGCTTCGTCCGTCGCGATTCTTCGTTCAGGCACCACACGACGAAAAATATGACGCGTGAGAGGCGTGCGGCCAATCGACGCAACGGCGCTGACGTTTCAAGCCCGGTATTTCAAGCGCCACACACACAAAGACAGCTTGGCGCGTATGCATAATACATATACATGAAAAAAATGTATGCTTTTTAAAAAAATCACGTCGTTTGTCATACGCTACATTGTTCACCTTGCGTGCATGAGCCCTGCTGCGTGACGGTTTTGCGTCCCTCTCCCTTCGTGCACCATATGGCCTCGTTTGGTAGAAACGAGGTGCCTGCACCATCTATACCCCTCACTGGTGATCGCACTTGAGTGGTCAGCAAAATGAGCTAGACAGTTACTACGGGCACAGCAGTAACTTCTCAACGTTGTTTTTTTCTTTGTTTATACATTCATGCATTAACCCGAACACTCAACCAAAAACACGTATACGCAACCAAAAAGTCTGGTTCTCCTACATCATCCATTTAAGTTAATTTTTGGAGTTTAGTGCATCTTTACGAAATTTATACTGTCTGCTGTCTTTGGGCACTTCGACAATTTGTATGAAACGGTATCATTGAAAGTGATTCAATGGCACTTAAACTAGATGTTCAACAAGAGCGTAGTAAGGATTTTATTTCTGGGTGAGGGCGGGGGGCGGGTAGTGTTCGTCCTCCTATATGTGTTTGGTTGCACGGGTTCGTACGTGTGTGTATGCGTGTATATATACAAATACTTACAAACAGTAAAAAAAAAAAAAAAATCAGGGAGCGAACACCCTACCCCTGGCCACTCCTATATATCGTCAAGCTCTACGCTCGAGCACGCGTATGTAGGATTTTTTCGCTGACCACACTGTGCTAGCTTGCTGACGTCAGTACCCACTTGTACATTGTGGTTACCGAGAGGCGTGGTACTTAGCTAAGTAGCCGTATTGCGCAAACGCATTTGCAAGGATAACTCTTCGGTCTGTGGACGTAGTCTGCTAAAGTGTACTTCAGATTGTGAACTTCAAGAAAGGTCAATGCGAATGCCAATATGAACGATGGCTGTAAGCGGCTGTTGCAGCATTCGCATGTAATGAACTGCATGAATATAATTATTTTACATTTATACATTGTTATGCGTGGTGACCGAAGAGTAAAAAAAAGAACAACAACAGAAATTGAGTGACGCCAAATTATCACGGCCAATGTGAATAGTATAGCGGCGACTCAACGACACTGCGTCAACGTTGCGAAAACGCGCAAAGCGTCAGACCACGCTTGCTTGCACGAAGGAATATCTTCAGGAAAGATCAACGCTGTGGAAACGCACTACACTTCATTGCTCGTGGGCTTGTGGCGTAGTGGTTGGAGAATCGGGCTTATGTATACTACTGATCCAGCGCCTTCTGGACATCGCCAATAGTTTTATTATTCTTTTTTACTGCGCTTGGGGAGAGGTTGGTGGTATGTGTGGCTCCGGTTACTCCTCTTTTCTTACGTGATAGCTGTCGTCGTAATGCTGTCAACAATCGCAAAACTAAACAAATAAACATATTAACTAACATTATGTTCAACCTCCGTACTGCAATATAAATTCTCAAGCAAGAAGAGAGAGGGGGGAGCACACACAGAGTCACAGTCCTCAATGTCTCTTCATCACAACTGGTCTATAACCGCCTGTGCAAGTATGTCGTCTCCAAGAATCCTAACAGTGTCTTCATCGCCTTTACCCGTGATGACTTCTCATCCCAGGGTCGACATTATCAATTTTCTCTCTCTCTCTCTTTCTGTACACCTCTTTCAAGCTCCCCCCAACCATTTCCCTATAGTGTAGGGGAGCATACCAGTTATTCTAGACTGCTTAACATCCCTGCCTTTCCGCTCTCTCCTGTTCCTTCCTTCATGCAAAAGGAGAGTTCATACAGCATAAATGTTCACATAACCGCAATGGATGGATGGATGAAAGAACGTTATTTGGGTCCAATAGGTCGCGCTAGTTTCCTAGCCCGAAGCCGAACGCTTCCTCGTTGGGACCAGAAGACCAAGCCTTTCGACCGCTTCGCGGGCCCATTGGACTGCCCATAACTATCCCGCTAATGTCGGACTGCGTAGAGCTGCGTCCCACCGCTCTGCAGTGTTGTCCTTGTCGCTGCGTAACGCGCAGCAACGCCAGAGCTTGAGTGAGATCCATGGTGGTGTGGCATTTATCGCATGTTGTAGGAGTAGAGAACGTCGGATAAATCTTATTAATTAACAACGGGTTCGGATAGACTCTTGTTTGTAAGGGCCTTAGCGTAATGGCCTGAGATCTATATAGTTTACTGTGCGGAAAGATTAAGACCCCTGCATCCTAGGTAGAAGTGCTTCGTTGGACTCGTTGTAAGAGAGGAGGTGATCTCTGCAGTCTGAAACCTCAGCATGCCCTCGCCTTGTGGCTGCCAAGATGTTCACGCAGCAGATGTTAGCACTCAAATAGTTTTAACCACGTTTATTAGAGAGTTTTAGTACTGCGTACGTTGCGTACGTGGCGTCGTTGCGTACGTAAGGACGCCACGTTTTGCGTAGTGCGCATGCGCAGGCCGCAACGCGCACGTAGCGCGTTACGTACGTGGCCGCTACGTACGCACGCAGGCGATGTGTGCCTGCGTACGTAGCATACGTATACCCTTGCCGGTTTAGAAGGGGGACGCGTGCGCGCGTGTCTTTTCTGTGTGCCTCTATACTCCGTTTCACAAGCTCTTGGCAGCACTGAGGAAGCTACGGGTGCCCTCAGCCAATCATGACAGAGCGCACTACATAATTGGGTTTTTATGCGAATGTCGCTTCCGTGAATCTGACAAGTGTCCCCTCCTGAGCGGAAAAATGTGCAATTAACTTTTTCATTGTGTAGCAGGTGGCGCTTGGCACCATCCTGATCAGTTTTTATTTTTTTTTATTTTTGGACGGGCCGAATTCTGTTCCAAAGGGACTGGCCCGGCTTTGTCTTTTTATATTTAGTGTCACCTGTTCCTATGGGTTTTCGTCACATCCGAGCTTTTTTTTAAAATGTTTACGCCACGGGTATAGAAAAAATATTTACTTTATTCATTCAATCAATCAATTTAAGTGAATCATTGAGTCAACTAACGAGCGAATCATTGAATCCAATAATCCGGAAGCTTTATTTTCCGACCTAGTAAAACATGTTTTTTTTTTTACATACGTTAAAGAATAAATAAACAGTCGGAGTTGCATGATACGAAAATCAAGCAGCAATAGTGGCTCAGAAAATTCTTTAAAATACAGACACTTGTGGATACAAAAATTTTCGTAGCCGATGTGGAAGCCCGTTTACAAAGCCTTCTAGCTTCTAGATTGTGACGGCGATCTCGGCAGTTACTTGTGGTGCCTATGAAAGATTGTGCAAATCATGAAACTATTAGCGAAAGATAGCATCTGTTGAAGTGGGCGGCCTTAACAAAGACAAGTCATTACTGTGGTATAAAGCTACAATGTTATATTAGAATGTTATATCTTGCTAACAAGATTATACTATTATATCTGAATGATTAATAATATCATGAATTATATCTGAACAGACAGACAGAAAAGCTTTATTTCGTATCCGGCCTGTTTGTGGACGGGGCTACCGCCTATCGGCTAGCAGGTCTTGCCTCCTAGCGGCTTTCTCGGCCCGTTGGATGGCCCAGAGTTGATCGTCCAGGGATGAGCTGGGCAGCGCGGCCCGCCAATGCGTGTGGACGACGTCGGTAAAAGCCGCGTTCTCATTACTTTGTATTAATCCCTGGCATTCCCATAGCATGTGTTCTAAGGTAGCTCGTGCATCACAATTTTTGCATTGATCGGTCCTGTATATACATTTATATATAACATGTAGAAATGCTGGACTCTTATATGACTTGGTTTGTAACTGTCGCGGTTAGAGAGACTGACCGGTTGAGTTTAGGGTGAGGTGGTGGGTAAACGCGCCTCTGTTGTTTATAATGTTTAGCAATGCCATTGAATATAGTCATTAGCTCCCACTCCCACACATCGGGAGACTGACGAGGGATGGACGACAGTCATAGCTCGGAAAGTGAGTCCTGGAGCTACGTTGTGTGCTGCCTCGTTAGGGTCCACCTCTCCCGCGGTGTCGCATGTGTGGGCTGGGACCCATAGAATGTAGACGCATCTGTCGCCATTTTCGGAAAAACTTTTCCGATGCCGCGAGGGTGCTTCGCACTTCGCACACGGAAGTGAAACTGTGTCGTGCAAAATAATTTATACAAAATAATTTCTTTGAGCCATTACTATGGAAAAATTTTTTTTTCTTATTCTAAAGGTGCCGTTCATTTATGAATATGATACTTCATTCATTTTTGTTCCCATTTGCATTATCTTTTGTCATTGAGAAGTATTTAAAGCTGCGGCATTCCAAACGTTTCTAAATAAAATAAAAAAAACTCTTGGCTTAATGAGGAATACATTCGAACTATCAGCTTTTTAGATGCATATACTAAGTGATAAAAATGCTATGGGAACAATTAAAAAGGGATGCTGCGACAAGGTTAAAAAAAAAGAAATCGCCACCCACGCACTCCGTACAAATGGTTAATGAGCGAAGCTGAAATGTGGGGCTCCGGTGTTTATCACTTGGTTAACACCGAATTTTCTCAATTACTGGTTACGTCTGTCCAGAAATATTATTCGGTGTTTGCCGTCAGTGTGTTCCCTTCTTCATTTTTAGTGAACCAGTGGTGAGTATATAGTGCTTGCCCAATTCTGTGGCACGTATACGCGCTAGGAGTTCTTGCGTATACAACAGGAATGACGGTTTCGCCTATCCATATCCAGCTTCGGCGTTGAAATAGCGTTTTGACCGATTTCGCAGCTTCATTTTCACCGTGTAGCGTTACTTGTAAACGTATGGCCGATTTCGCTGCGCAAGGTTTCTCTTTGCTTCGCTTTCACTTCACAGCACGTCGGTGTAGTATTCCAGGGGCGCCTCTCTGCAACGATTAATGCAAATGAGACAACTGATACGACTGCTCGTCGCAGATTTTAGTACTATCGATATATGCAAGCATCAATTGCTGAATCGCGCGGGGTTTTTTTAACGATTCACGTAACAACGCGTCAAGCAGAAAAAACGACGCCATAGAACACTAAGCAATGCGAGATTCAATGGAAACTAACAGAAAATAATGCCAAGCATAAGTATAGGGGATGTTATTTCTAATATTTCTGATACACACATTTATATAGAGACCGGATTTTAGGCAAATGCCTACTTTGTTCCTTGCGGTCCTATCGCGCCTCTTTGATATAATGAGCCTGAATTAAAGGTTAAGAAAGGGTTTTATAGTGTTTTTATAGTGCCTATATGCCTATTCTTGGCGTTAATGCCTAAATGCTTACAAATGCCTACAAATGCATATTTTCAAACTTGGCGCTTATATGAACACTGTTTATCCTCATGTTTTGCTCCCGGATGCAGTTTGAGTCCGTTCTTCATGTTACCGCGCAACATTGATGGTTCGAAAACTGTGGGTTTCAGCCTAGTCCTCTAGTTCAACCAACTCCTGGAAACAACCGCTAGCAGCACTGCAGTGGGACCGCCGGCGACCATTCGCCGCCGCACTGACATGGCGCGAGCGGTTGGCGAATACAAGACCGCGGAGACTCAGAGAGCGGTCAGCGGAGAGTGAAGAGCAAAAAATAGAATGAAAAATGTTATGTGCATGCATGGGCTTTTGTTTTGTTCGTAATTTACATTGTAAAGTGTTCAACGCAGTAGCATAGCCAGAATTTTCTTTCGGAAGGTGGGAGGGGGGCTCAACCATACTTTATGCATGTTCGTGGGTAATAATAATATCTGGGGTTTAACGTCCCAAAACCACGATATGACTATGAGAGACGCCGTAGTGGAGGGCTCCGCAAATTTCGACCATCTGGTGTTCTTTAACGTGCACTGACATCGCACAGTACACGGGTCTCTACCATTTCGCCTCCATCGAAATGTGACCGCCGCGGCCGGGATCGAACCCGCGTGTTCGTGGGTGCGTGTATAGTATATACACATGCAAATTTCTGGAGGGGGGGGGGGGGGGTGAACCACCCGAACCCCCTCACTCGCTGGTTACGCCAGTGGTTCGCTCCCAGGGGAGAAAGTGGTTCTACGCGATTCGACCTGGCCAATAGGAGGAATCCTTCCCTGCTAGCACTATACTTCTGGTCTCTTGGTGATCTGGCTATCTGCCGAAAAGACACACAAGAGTGGGTTGATTCGACAGTGCACACTTGACTCACCGTGCAGAACACGGGCGAGATCGTGTTCTGCGAACCGCGCGGGACAAAGCACAACTGTACGGCTATGTTCGAATGTTTGCGCCTTTGTGCCATCTTAACCGATAACATTCTTGTTTTCCTGTCGTAGATAGAGGTCGCGCACGTCTTCGTTTGAAATTATTTGCATTTATGTGAAAAATTATTCTGCCTTTATTTACGATTTTGGAAGCCTAAAACGTTGTTTTGACTGCCTATTTTTGGCGCCTAAAACGAGCTTTATTGGTGCCTAAGAATCCGGCCTCTAATCATGACTATTAGAAATAACATTCCCTATACTATCCTTGGCATTATTGTCTATTAGTTGACATTAATATTGTGTCTGACGGAGAAAAATGAGCCCTTAAAATTCCCCTACATTCCTTTAAGCAATGCAAGGACACTCCTGAGAGGTAAGAATGTAGCAGATATTGTTGTTCTACGATTGGCTTCCAAATTACTGATATGGTCTTCACGGGAGTCTTGGCCCTCTAGTGTCAAGAATTACCTCATAGAATGCGCCGCCGATTCCGACCAAGAGTACACGAAAGCGATCGTCTTTTCTTTTTTCCGCCACAGTGGTGAAGGTTAGATAAAGAGAAAAATATTCTCAGCAGAAGGACATTTCTTTCGTTCGGATAGCACAGTTTAGTTCATATTCTAATTAAACTGTACGCGCTATGACGTATCTACTAAATAATTTGTCATCGCAATCTAAAAGCTCAATATGACAGCACATCGTACGTCTAGTTTGCTTGGCCTCTTCGAGGACATGTGTCTTAAACTCATAAACCACAGGCGACGCTCTCAAGGCGCCCCGGGGAACAGGGAACCGTAGCCAGCCGGGGTGGTCCCAGTCGCGAGCTGTAAGAGGCCCCGCTCTGAGAGCATAATTGTTCGGTTCCGTCAACAGGTGGCGTCTCTGGTGCGAGCCGTTAACACCGGACCGGCCGCAGAAAACAGCCGGCAGGCCTGTGTGAACGCAGGGCGCCTAATTTGCCGACCATGTCTCAGCGTAACGACTTGTCCACAGCAGCCCACGGGTTACCTCCGCCGAGCACGGGACGCGCGCGCTTTCATTGTCCGGCACGGATGGCGTAACGTGGAGCGCGTTTCGCAGGGGCAAGCCGAGCACGCCGCCACTGGGTGGCCATTATGCGGCCCTGTTGACCCCCTGCCGAAATCGGTCCGTGTTCGTGGCGAGCTGCTTAGGGGCCGAGTGGCGTGACCTCCGAGGCCGGCGTGACATCGGACTCAGGCGCCGCTAACCAGGGGTTTAGAGCGAGGCGCCGTTTGAAGGATGACCGCGCCGAGCGCGCAGTCCGAGGAAAAGCGGCCGAATTCAGTGCGCGCGCGCGCGCGACTGGTTGTTCCACGTGCCGCTTAAACCTCCCCCTTCAGAAATAAGGGATCAATCAAAGTTTCCCGAACTTGCGCGTCTTGACCGATGGGGAGGAATCGCGGAGCGCGTGATGTGTCTTTCCTCTTGCGTTCTCTCTGCCTCCTCTTCTTTGTCTCTACCTTTTTCTTCTTCTTTCGCAAAGTCCTTCCTGCGCTACCTGCTCCGTACGCATTGCTCGAGTCTCTCAGATCCGTCTCCCGAGTCTCATCTTCTTTTGCGTGTACTTTTTCTTTCTGTCTACGCGGCCGCGTTCATGGGATGTGCCCTGGCCTTCTCTGAAGACCACGGGCGTTTTTGGTCGGTCAGGCGGCATAATATTCCAGGAATCACCGCGGTCGTTGCTCGCAACATGCTGAATCCCTGCGCTGCCGCGGGAATGCCGCTGCGGCGCCGACACATCTTTTTGTATACGCTTGTCAGACACATAAACCCGCGCTTCGCCGGACTTAACCTGGGGTCGCAGACTGGAGGAAATTAACCACGGAGGGTGTACACATCTCGATGGATAAGCATGTCGAATCTAGTGTAAATATGAATCGTACATTTCCGTCCTGAAACCGAGTATCTCGTTCTCAACCCTCGTTCTCCTGCGTCACATTTCTTCCGTGTGTAGGGCTACCGGAAGTCTGCAGTTAGCAAGGAATGTCCGGTAAAAAATAGAGACAGAGAGTGAGAGAGAGAGAAGAGGAATAAGAACTTGCATGGGGAAATAAAGAGCGGTCGTCAGTGCGAGGATACTTATCGACCCTATATACCCGATAGTACGGGAGATGTCTCGGCCCCTTCTAGATTCCCAGATAACACGAGCGTTCCTTCGTTTTGTCAATGCTAATTCTGACGTCGTCCACAGTAGCGAGAAGAGTGAAATTCGGCAGAGATAAGGCTTTTGGACGTCTCGTTCCTTGTGTTAGCTAAGAAACAATATAAAGAGTTCCAGCTATTACATAATCTGTTTTGTCAAAAAGAAATTAAGAATTGCTCTTTCATACGCAGGTGTATAAAGGGCTCAACAAGTCAGATGTGTAAACGAAAAATTTACGCACGCAAACCAGTCTTCACAGACACATATCGTTACCTAGCTAGCTCACGTTACCAAGGGGAGAAAATGTTATTTTTTTTTCCCCAGCGGCAATGACCTCTTTCTTAAGTGTCCTAAACAAGTCGCGCAAGAAGTGTAGCCCCAAAGGGTAAACGCGATGGGGTAATTTAGCGATGTAATTGCGCGTTGTCGCTGAACGCTGTAATCGTCCAGGTGTGCTATATACGCTACATCTTTTTAGCTAAGCGAAGAGAGGCAGGCTCTTTACAACACTTTACAGAATGATGACAGTCAACGTCCAGCACTAAGCGATAAGTGTCCCTACGAGACAGCACAAAAAAAAAAAAAAAAAAGAGAGAGATCGAGAGGAAGAGCTGCTCAATTACGTAACACTCTTTGAATGTTACTCAGTGCTGAACATCTTGCCTAATTTCGAGCGAAACCATTTTTTGGAGAGCCCATACCTTGTTTTCTTTTCCATTGATTTCGCTGCTTGCATAGACACTTTTTTCCTTTCAGGAAATTGCAGCATCATTAAATGTTTCTCGTATAAGACAGTCATTGTCAGGTATATAGGAATGGATGGTTTAGAGATGAAATAAAAAGTGCATGAGACTATAGCAAACGGTTAACGCCTTGTTATACACAGATGCGTCCCAGCGCCGAGCAGACAAAATTAAATGATGCTAAATAGCCACAATCCCCCAAACCCTTGCCATTATACGAAGAGATAATCAAAAACTGTAGCACGCAGTATCACAACCAGGTATATGACGTAGTATACTATCACCGTAAGTCCAGCACCCCGTAAGTGTTACCCGTAGGAGCTATCGCATGCCCGTAAGTGCTATCGCATGCGCCCTGTTTCAGGTATAGTTCAACGCGTTCTTCATTTGTCTATTTTAGTTTTTCCTATATAATAGCCGACTGGTGGAAGAAACGCCGTTGCACTGTCATTATTCCAGCAGAGCGTGTCGAATCACCAAATCAAAACATTTACGAAAGCATCTTGCTGCCTGAAACTATTTCATGTAAACATCCGCTGCAGTAATATACGGAGGTGCGCGCCGTGCTCGGCGCACTGAGCGACGACCTCTGCCCTCTGTCACGTCGCCTTGTCAAAACGCATTCCGAAGCCTCTGTTCAGATAACGTAGTTTCGCCAAAGTGGCATCACTCTCGAAACATTTCGCGGGCGCGCAGTCGACTCATCGAGGGCCGCCTCGACAGGCAGACGTGGCCCGCCCAATTCTCCACCTGCCTCTTCTTCGCCCAGCAAGCTGGTGACATCGCAGCGTATGACATTTCGCCGCGAACGCACGCACACTCTGAGTCGCGCACGCCGGTTAAGTGCGAGCAGCCGAACAGTTTTCGGACGTGTGGCGGCAGGCCCCGTCACACACGCGTCGCGCGCGCCAGTGCCGCAGAGACGACGGCGCTGTCGCGAGCAGGTCGTTCGCCGAGCTCGCTACGCGTCGGCACTTCAAAGTCTGTCAGCACCGGGGGCGCCAAATTACGCCTAAATGAACCCGGGGCCGACAGCGCGGCGACGACGAACGCGCGTCACCGGGAGCTCGCGCATATATCCGTCTCCTTGCTTACACTGCTCCATCAGGAGGGTTTTATTGTTGCTCGTCGCGTGCAGGGAGACGCTCGGGCGATTGTGCGCCGCTCGACGGCATTCGCAAACGAATACGGACGGGTGTCATCCGAGACCAGTCGCTCGGAATGCGACACGTGCGCGCGCCGGGAGTCTTTGTTTCCTCGAGTCAAAAAGGGCGTCGATGGGGCCCGACAGCCGAGCGCGCACGTTAGCCGCTTTATCTTATGTCTGCGCGACTCATTTGCCTTGACGGCTGAGAGCGACGCCGCGCGCCACGGCTAGCGAACGCGCTGGTTGGCGCTGCGGGCTACGCACGCCACCACTGCTTTCGGCCCCCCCGGCGCTGTAGGGCGCGGCAGCCCCGGCTCGAGGTCAAGTAAACAGGCTCCTTCATGCATCTGTCACTTGCATGCGACACGCGCGCCGAAAGTGACCGCGCGCGAGTGTGGCCTCACTCGATTATCGAACCATCCCGTTATATGAACGCGCGTGCATGCATGCACTCATTTCTTCAGCTTCGAGGGCTGTGCGCCGGCCGTGTTCGGCCATTGCTCGGCGTTGCTGAGTGATAACATTGCGCGTCTAGTGTTTTAAACAAAGACCGTTGTGGTCGCGTTAATTTTTTTCGTTCAATAAACAGAACACGCCGTGGTAGCTTACCGATTATATTGGATATGAGCTCAAGAAAGCCGGTTAGATTCCCGGCGACGGCGGCCGCATGCCTAAAGCACCCATGTACTTAGTAGATTAATGTGGGCGATAAAGAGCCCCAGGTATCTATCTATCTATCTATCTATCTATCTATCTATCTATCTATCTATCTATCTATCTATCTATCTATCTATCTATCTATCTATCTATCTATCTATCTATCTATCTATCTATCTATCTATCTATCTGTCTGTCTGTCTGTCTGTCTGTCTGTCTGTCTGTCTGTCTGTCTGTCTGTCTGTCAAGCACGACAGGTACTAGATGGGTCTAGGCAAAATAGGCAAGAGGCATGCCCCTCGCCCTCCCTCCCTCCCCCTAAAAAAACGTAGAAATTTCACAACATCGCGGCAAGGTACGCAAAACGAGGAACACAATATCTCAAATAAGTTGCGAAGGTGATTCTTTGATGCATGTTTTAACATTTCTCATTTTTGACGGGCACAATTTCGATATAGAAAATGAGTTTTTAAACTTATCGGTAATGGCGCAGTAGAGGAATGTTAAGAATTATGGTTTGGCATGCCATGTTAGTCTAATTGCTAATGGTGACATGTACTTGTGGGGGGCCGACAGCAAGCTTATTAGTCAGGAGCAAGGAGATGAACTGAATCCCCTCAGATTTTATCCGCAAGTGGAGTGGTTCGATACCGTATTCCTTTATTACTTCGGAGTAGGGGTCATCCCCGAAATGCATCGAGTAAACGAATCTCACGGCTCGGTGTTGTTGCGCTGTGGTCAGGGTGTGGGTCCCGAATAACCAATGCGTGTTAGTTTAGTGCAGGAAAGCGCGTTGTGCAGTTTGCGCCTTAGTAAACATAGTTTCCGAAAGGCAGACGCGCAAATATTGATTACGTTCAGTCTTTTTCTCTCTCTTTAATTACGGGCTTTTGCGCCTTAGAACAACGCTTAGCCGGCTTCAGAGCACACGAGAGCCGAAACACGTGCCAATAACTGGGCCATATTGAATGACTGCTAGAAGTTTAGTACGGTAGAAATATTTGGCCCGTATACGTGCGATTTAAATTTAAAAAGTATTATTCGAAGCACTGCATATACTTTAAGTGAACCAGCTGCTTTGGCAATGGAGGCTCAATGCTTTTAACAATTAACGCTGCCGTTGTTAAAATGGCTACCATAGTTACAATTGTGTTCATGCTACTGCAGGTGCCAGCGTCAGTGCTTTACACGTTTTCCTCACCTTTAGCGAGTTCTTGATACCTAAGCCTGGGAATCCTCATCATGAGCGAACGAAAAAAGCGGAAAAAGCGTACGTGAGTTGCCCGTCCGCGATCGCAGGGCCCCGTAAAAAAATCAATAAATTAAAAGAAAGAAAGAAAGAAAGAAAGAAAGAAAGAAAGAAAGAAAGAAAGAAAGAAAGAAAGAAAGAAAGAAAGAAAGAAGGAAAGAAAGAAAGAAAGAAAGAAAGAAAGAAAGAAAAGAAAACGAGAAACGATAAAAAAAAAAGGTATATCGCGCGCATTGTGTGAATCGACATTATGCGAACAAGTCCGCGGGAACCTGGCTAAGCCGCATTATATTTTTAGCTTAATCTCGCACTCTTGGCAGCGCGAGACTGCCCCGCATATATTGTTTTACCGGCGTTTTCTGGCCCCTCATACTCCAGTGTTACTCGTCGCTGCTCGGCGTCCACGCTGGCGACAAGCCGAAGTGCCGTGGTTTGCACATGACATATGTACGCATCTCTGGTGCCAAAGACAACGCCGAGAGACGCAATGCCAGGAGACGCCGTTTTGCGGCGGCCTCAATACGAGTACGACAACTCAGTGACCACAGTGCTAGCACGGATATGAGATTATGCAATGACGTGTATGGCATAAACGACACGCATTCCAGCTGCATGTCATGAGGTGACCTTTTACGACATTACATGCGATGTCAGGGCACGTAATGTCACGTAGGCCCTATATTTCGTAATGCATGCCGTTTCATTCATGTCGCATGGTGTATAGATGTCATGGCATGTCATTACATAGCATGTAATTTATGCTATACAGTGTATCTGTGCCACTGCACGTGGTCGCATTAAATCTTGATATAGCATCTCATTACTGTTATGTAGTAAAGCATGTATATCACGACATGCCATGATAAGTTAATTTTTGTGATGCGTGACATGACATGACGTCATGTGTTATGTCAGTCGAGATAGTATCGTACTGATGTCACGTCATTCATGTCATGACACAAATATTCCTTTGTGTCGCTAATTCTATTCTTACAGCAATTTGTGTCATGACATCTCATTCATGGTACGTGATGCGTCGTTGTCATTGAACTCGTGCCGTGACAAGCAGAATATGTCATTCATGTCCTTACCTATTATGACGTGTATATTCATATATATCTCGTTTAAAAGAACGACCATGCCGGGTTGATGCGATTTACCCAGTTCATATCATGCCATGTTTGTCATGTCATTTATTTTAAGTTATGCATGAATGCCATGCATATGTTATGATACCCCGGTTAAAGAAACGACCGCAACGGAACCGTATCATTTGGTCATCCATAGAATGGCCTACATGACACGCAATACATGCAAATAATGTCAAGGGCCGGTCTTTCATGTTTGTTATATATGCTTCTCAATCCTTGAACATTATGACATGCACCATTGTAATGAAACGACGACCAGGAGATCAGGACGGCATCTGGTTTTTTATGTCCAGTTTTATGTACCAGCATGACATTCATGTCATGATGATATATTGTGACCTGTCATTCATATTTGTCATACGCGCATGTCATGCCATGTAAGTTCCGATGTGCACGACGTTAATGAAGAAAACACGAGGGCACCAGGACGCAGACGGCTGTATAGATACGGTCAAGTGAATTTGGTTCACCGAGGAATGCTTCACATTTAATGCTACACCAGCATCAATCTAACGGCGATTGTGACAGTCAGCGCGTATAGCACCATCGCTGAAGTATCTTTACGCACCCGCATTCGATTGAATGGGGACTCGAAAGCACTTCGTCAGCGCTGTGAAAACAAGCTGGCTAGCAGGAAGGAAGTTCTCAAAACCATCAACGTTGTTGGAAAACGCGTCAAGCATATCAACGCGCATGGGTTATTCTCACACGTGTTCTATTCCGCGCGATGACGCAAGCGTCCTTGGCGTAGTATACAGGTGGAACATTAACATTATCAAAGTGCATGATGCTTACCTGGACGCCATGTGAGTGTTTGACTTTTTAACACACATAAAAACAGTATGCCGCATGCTTATTAAACTGTTTTGATTTACATTCAAGAATAAAATAAGCAAGCAAAAAAAAAAAGCACCAGAGGCGCAGTTGTTCTGGAATCGCCCTTCAGTGCGAGAGACCCGAGCTCAAATACCGCCGTCGGAACGTTTTCATTTATGTTCATCTGGTGCACATGTGCGCTGCGTAGACGTCACGTGTGTGTGTGTGTGTGTGTGTGTGTGTGCGCGTGCGCGTGCGTGTGTGTGTGTGTGTGTGTGTGTGTGTGTGTGTGTGTGTGTGTGTGTGTGTGCGCGTGCGCGTGCGTGTGCGTGTGCGTGTGCGTGCGTGCGTGCGTGCGTGCGTGCGTGCGTGCGTGCGTCGTACGCAACTCGCGCTTAGATATCGCACCGGTCGGAAGGTCCAAATGGCTAGAAGGTAAGAAATGCTCTAAGAAATTAATCGAACATGCTTAAGAATTTTACACTTCCACGCTAGCGCGTTCAGACGCTTAATGCATTTTCATTTCTGCTTGAACACATGGGCCTCGCCTGCACGACGCCGTGTATGCTTCTCGTTCTGCAATGATTCGCGAATTGAGCTGCAGACTTGCACCTTTCCTTCCCATTACCTTATCCACCGCATCCATCCCTCTAGTTACCATAAGTTCTGCGCCTCTTCCATAGCAGACTGAAACCACATCATGTGGGGGTGCCCTAAGAAACCTCTTCCCGCTTTCCTTAAACGCCTAATTTCTAGTGAGGAGCACTGGGAGGCTGACTAGCGCGGCTCGAGGCCCGACATTCTGGAGGCCATCCTGGAGTAGGCTGACAGGGTAGATGAGGTCTACTCCAAGTACCCCCCCCCCCTAGCCAATTACCCCCTTCCATTTAAACAGTGATAAATAAAGTTGTTCTATCATTCATTCGCGCAATGCCACGGCTCCAGTGAAGAGCGCGCGTCTCACCATGCAGCGAGTCCATTCATGGCAATTCTTGGCCGTTTGGTACAGCGCGGCCTACGCATGATGCGCTATCAATATTCAGTATTATACTTATGCATTCCAAGTTGCTTTATCCGAAATCTTTACTCACAATTAATCAAATATATATTGGCTGTGTGCAATGTACGGTTCACACTATACTTTGCTGAGGAGACCATGACACCCAAATTTCGATCATAATCTTTGTTATGAGGGTTAATCCTTGGGCGTTCCCAAAGAAGCTGGCGAAAATTTAGCGCATTTGGTCGAGCATTTAATTTGTAATTCAATATTTTTATAAACAGGCGAGCGGCCTGAGCGTCGGACAACACTGACGCACTCGTGAGCCGTTGCGTAACAAGCTGCTTGCTTTGCGAGCGTCTGCGTTCTGGCGAACGACTTGATCCGTGCTCAGCTGCGCGTGCAGTCGAGCTATTTCAGCTTTGTTCAACTTGGCATTGAAAGTGAACGATTTGCAGCAGCTAAAATTTTGGTAGAAGACGACGGCTCCGCTCATACAGCACATCACTTCCCACACGCCATTGCGAAATGGTGGTCGCCGGCGGTGGGCGGGGTTTATAAAGCCAGTGACTTCCAGGGCTCATTTTGCAGGGACATATTATTTTACAGTCCATTTTTTCTTATATGTACAGGCACAATAGACCCTCTACTTCTATTTTTTCGCTGAAAACTCCAAATTGTTGGGTGAGCGTGTCATGGCCCCTTTAAGGACGCCATTACGCCTGGATGCACAGCATCTGTGCGCAGCACAGCACAATCAGGCTCAGTTGAGAGGGTGCTTGCAGACTTTTTTTTCCCCTCTCAGTGTAAGACCACCCGTTATAAATACAAGACATAGCTATTCCAGTGGAGCAGCGATCACCTAAACTAATAAAAAGAAAAAAAAGAAAAGGAACGGCGACTGTAATCGGCATCACCCCTGATGGTTTTTTAATCTTTTTTTTTCACTCACAGTTTAAAGTCTAATTACACTCATTAACCAGTGATCAACCAGCCCAACATCTAACTCTCTCGTTTTCTTGCTTTTCTCGAATATCTGCCTTTCGGGCTGCTCAATTCTCCACATAGAGAGCAACGTCTTCTAACACGAGTCGGCGAGTGCTTTGACAAAAGTGCAAAGAGAGAGTGAAAACATCGGCGAAGTAAACAAAAAAAAAAGCAATAAAAATAAATATAAGGAAAAAGAAAAGAAACCAGCGAGTCAGCCGACAAGGAGAGCGCACAAAAACGAGTGCGTAGAGCTTTCTTAACAAACCAACAGCCGATACGCCGGTGCCATATTTTTCGGATAACGATCTAGTACAGCTATTTTTTGCCTCTCTCGCCTCGTCTTTTCTTTTTCTTTCCCCCCTCGCAGTCCTCTCCGGGCGTCGGTGCGCGCCCGAAGGCCTCGCGCAGAAATAAAATTAGACGCGGACGTGTGCGAGCGTGGGTGACATTTTGTTCGTGGGTCTTGACAGTCGGAGAAGAGCAAGAAAGTTGGCGTGTGGGCGGGGAGAGGAGTCGTCTCCGGACAAGGCCAAATATCGTAGGACACCTAAAGCGAACAAGAAGATAGATGTCATAGCGGCACTTAGATGTTGTTGACAAGCCCAAAGGAAATGGGCGGCAAAGCAGTTGCCTTCTTCTCCGGGCAAACAGAAAATTGACACTTGAGGAGGAAGTCGGCGGTCGAAAGTGAAAATGTTAAGTGGGATGCCGCCCAGCATCGGCGGTCCTCTCCGAGAAGCTGCTGGCGCACGAGCGCCGCCGCTGGCCGCGTAATCCTGGGGGCGCGCGATGCGCGCACCCCGTCTGAACACCGCTCCCTTGTCCGCGGACGCAGTATAGAGTACAGTGGCCGCACTGAAAAGGGAAAGGGGTCGCACAAGGACTGGTCGCATTTCGCGTCGCTCACTGGTGTCTATCGTGACGTGGCCTTGTTTCGCCTACCTTCCTCCGCGGCTCCCCTTTGCCAGGGGACTCGGCCACAAAGACCGCGCGGCGAATCCGCTAGATGTGGCACTTCCGCCTTCCGCTTTCGTCCTTGATTTGGACGCCGCTCTTACGGAAACCTCGTCGCGTCGCTCAACGGTCAAGCGAGGCGCGATTGTCGGGCTCTATTCAAGAAGGCGATACTGGACAGCCCGATAGCGCTGCGCTGCTAGTATGCCGTGAAATGCAGTTATGTACAGCGTGTTTTGCTGGCTAAGTGTCGTTGCAACACGTTTTTCAGCGTTTGTCTGCGACAATAAAATTGTCAAATATAACAAATGGTATGTCTTTCTCCTTTTTTTTAATCCACGCAAAATCTCTCATAAAGTTTTCAATGTCTGCTTTTGCTGTTTTTATTGATACAGACTGTTAATCACCTGTGACGCATGCCCGCACCATGGGCTTTGGTAGGCGGGGAATGCGCCACACGTGAACGGGGGGAAAGGGTTTCGTTATGTACACGACAAGCATGTCACGTCCTGTAAGCCATGTTCTTCATGCACTCATACCCTCCTACGCCAATTTTGGTATATATCAAATTAACGAGGCAACCACGAGATAAGCCAGACGTAGGCGGTTAATATAGATAGATAGAAACGGTCAAAGTTCCTTCGGTTCGCAAAGAAATGCTCCGCATTTATTAGCCTAATACCACCGAAATCTTTACCGATTTTCCCGAACTCGGTATGCGCCGTCAGTGAAGGAAAACTGAATGAAACGAGGTGTTCGCACGGACAGCCTGTAGCCTCCGATATTATTAACAGAATCACTCAGTGCTTGCGGGAATAATATGTTTGATTATATTGCGACATTTTCATTGATAAGTTCTTCCACGTGCTTAACTTGAATGCCAGGTTAGAGCGGATTATATTTAAACGAAATGACAGATCACTTTCCAAAGATTCCATTGATGGCTCGGTATTTTCCCTTTTCTCTAGTTACGGCATACGTCTCTACATCGAGATACAGAAGATTCTACCTTTAACGAATCGGACGCAAAACAATCAATATTATCGAATTCTCATTTCCGGCACTTGCAGTTCACACGGAATGGTGACTTGATATCCATCAAGTCAGTATGATGCCGGATTCTGCCGTTAAATTTTTATTTGTACAGGGTTTTCCTCACGAATTCCCTCCCCTGTCAATTTCGTAATGAACCGGATACATTTGATCACTTCTCTTCATTCTACTGTCGATTCTCGCTAAAAAGAAGAACGCTTTTCGACCCTCCGTTTCGCCAACTTGGATTCACATTGAATTCCCCTATTATTATTTCTTTCCATGACTTCACTATTCTTCTGCCATAGGGATGTCAGCCTTGCAAAGGGCAATTTAATTTGTAACACTAAATGATGGCTGCGCCAATTGTGTGTTGAATTTCTTGGCTTATGTTCTTTCGAAATATGAACCTTATCTTCAAGAAATCCTGCATATATTTTTTCTTATTCGGCTTCTTTTCCTGTTTTGATTGACCACGATTGGCCAAGGATTTCACCAGGTATCGCCTTTTATTGCATAATCGGATATGAAAGACTCAGCAATGCGTGCCATTTTACCAGTGTTGGTGCAATTCAAGCGCGTTGGCGCGCCTTGATCCTTCAGGGGAAACGCGGCGGAGAGGCATCCGACTGCAAATGTCCTCGCTTTTTCCACAGCGCGTCAGTGCGGCCAGCCGCTGTTCAGTATACGGGATTCTATGAAGACAGTGATTCGTCACCATGTTTTTCATAGAGCAGTGCTGTGTAGATTTTTTGCCGTCCGCTTTTGCTCTTTCGAATATACCGTATTTACTCGCGTAATGAACGCACTCGCATAATAAACGCACCCCCCAACTTCAGTCGTCAAAATTTTGATTTTTTTTTTCTCCCGCGTAATAAACGCACCCCCCTACATTCAACCGCTGCAGTCCCGCGAACCGAAAAGTGGCGCCTCCTTGCCCATTGATCTTTCCCGTTTTTTATTACGCCGACCTCCCTGACCTCCCCTCGGTTCGCACCCCCCCCCCCCCCCCCCCCATTTCGCCAGCTGCCGCGCGCAGTTCCTTGTTTTTCTTTCTATCTGTGCGCGGCACGTCCCCTGTCTTTTTGAATTATCCGTGCGCCACAGCGAGATTCTCTAGCGGTGCGAGTGTAGATACATCGCTGCTCACAAGCACACAGCGAGCGAAGGTCACAAAACTGCCGGCGCCAACCAACGGTCGCTTCCTGCAAATACGAAACTTTGAGGCCTAACCACATGCACGCGATTTTCGAGCGAGGCGACAGGATTTTCTGTCGCGAAGGGCCATCCGTCGCCGTCGCAGGCATGTCGCAGTTTTCTGGAAAACCAGAAAAATTCGCTTGTCGCCAAGAAAAGTGCGTGCACGACGGACGAAATCGCGATTCGAGCCTGCGGATTGCGTACTACGTCAGCCGTTCCCGCGTCCCCGCTTCAGTCCGCGCGGAGCGATTCGTGAAACGACGGAGGCCCAAATCACAGTTGGGATCCTCGGGGAGCAAATGCTCACTTCTAGCGTGAATTCTCCCCTGTCGTGTGAATGCTGGCTGCGGAGGGATCCGAATTGTCCGAATCGCATCACATGTCACATGGCTGATTCGTCCGCGATCACGTCCGTCGTGTGAATACAGCTTTACATGGTGGCACCCCTGATCCTCGCTTCGGTTGCAATTTGCTCTTCCGCGCGTACTTCAAGGAACGCAAGATGAAAGCTACCTTTTTACAGTCACATCTCACGCAGAGCGAGGCAGCGGCCGTATTTTGTCGTTAAGCTTGTTCGCGACGGTTTGTTTTGATGCTTCGGTGGTAGCTTGCTGCAATGTCAACGTCGTCGTCGCGCGAGTTTGCCACGCTGCAAAGTGCGTCGGTGCGTCGTAGCGTACGCTTCCGGCCGCCCCTCAAGATCACAGCAGATACCACTGTCGCGATTAAACAAAAGATCGCGAAAGAAGAAAGCCGCGAAACGCTTTTATGGCGTGCGCGGGCACAGCTTGCAGAAGATAGCGCCGTCAACCACCGAAAATGAGTGAAGTGCAATAAAGAAGCCGTTTCCAAACAGTGTGCGCGTACGTTAATTGCGAAAGGTTAAGCTACCCAACTTTTTTTTCTTTTTTTTTTTACATTACCGCATTTTTTGCTCATCCCGAAAAAGTTTTCGTAAAATTTACTCCGCATAATAAACGCACCCCCCCCAACTTTGCTTCAATTTTTCGGGAAAAAAAGTGCGTTCATTACGCGAGTATATACGGTATTTTTTTTAAAGTTGATAGTTACAATTTTTTTTTACCTTTCCAACAATTGCTAATATTTACTTTAACACGAGCACATTCAGACCTCCAAACATGAATGAATGAATGAATGAATGAATGAATGCAAAGCGACCCTAATATGAAATTTAGGGCTTTGAGAGTGGCAGTCGCACTAACTGTGTTGGTAAACTTGTGATCAACTGTGAACCACAATATTTTTCTTCTCACTCGATGCATTGACCCTTGCCTCCCCCCCCCCCCCCCCCGAAAGCTTTGTGCACCTAACATGATTTTGGTGCTACCTTCAGGATCGGAGGCATTGCAATCATTTCTGCACATCACCTGGTATTGCACTGCCGGAGCCAGGCGATGTGCAGAAATGATTGCGCGTGATGACGGCATCGTATGTGATGTCATAGCAACGTCACGGTGACGTCATGATTACGTCACATGATGACGTCATCAAACCGTAATACCTGATCACGTGACTTTTTGCATCGTTCGTGTTGACGCCGAACGGTGACTTTTCTCGTTTGATGAGGCGTCTAAGGCCTTTGCCTTAAAATATAACTCCTCACTTAAACCCCAAACGTCAATTTCGTGCCTATTTGCCGAAGCGTTCATACTAATTGCTCTTTATACTAATATGTACTAACTACATGACTCGAGCTTTAATATATGACATACATTAACCCTTTCAGACGCCACCTATGACGAACTGCCTGTAAATGGGTCAAAATAATACAACGTTATTTCAAGGCACTCAGTATACTATTGCAACAAAAATAATGTCGTAATATGTTCATTTATGTGTGTTATAGTAACTTATTATAATTAAGTTGTAATTAAATATCTGTTTATCCTGAAGTCATCCATGCTCTATTTTGGCATAAATAGAATGAAATCTCGGACTAGAAATATAGTACAAATTCATTTTTCGTTATGTCCATTTAGAGCAAAGAAAAAGTATACTTTTAACTTGGCTCGCAGGACGCGGCTCATCGAACGACTCCTCGAACGGGGTAGTGCCTTTAGCAATGTGGTCATGCGCAACAGTATGCGCAAAAACAAATCATGTACACATTTGTGTACATAGCGTCTCGAAGGGTTAATGTCGACTCTATCAAATACAACCCTTAGCTTAACCCCTTCTGTCCTTTTTTATATTTTGTTATTTTATCAAGGTTTTCGCACAACTAGCACCGGCGCTTGACAGGGTGGTCTGGAAACATAGCACAGAGTGTCACTCGATACTTGTGTCAATAATAAATAACTACGCTGCCAAACGTATTCTTGCAACGATAACGGGCGGAAAAGTTCATGTCATCTTCAACTGCCACGACCTTAGAAAGCCAAAAACGACTTTGCTCGCGGGCGAAGCTGTTTTGTTACTTTTTCACAAACTAACTCTCTAAATTAGAGAGGAAAAGAGAGCAAGTCTACCTGAAAGCGAGGAGGAGAAGACATATAAAATAGATGCAATAAAAAAAGTGCATTTTACGTCATTTGGCCTATGATCCCGAGCGCACCATGTTCCCCAGTTCCTATTAGGCTAGCGCCCACAAAATAGTGTCGCGTGACCGGTCGGTGGCTGCGGCGTACCGAGGTTGGCTTACCACCGTTACGGCAAACTCGCGTACGAGAGGAGAGAGAGAAATGGGAGAACGCCCGTGCACGTGCACACATAGGGAAGGCCCGACGAGCCCCATCTCTGTACAAACACGCGCTCGCGGAGAAGTGGCCACCTCGCAGCGGCGAGCACGCGTGCTCAGCGCGGCTAGTTATCCGGCCAACATGTGCTCACCAATGGTCGGCGAGGGCGAAATTAACGAGCACGGCGCGCCTGACATACTGATGACGGCTCTGGACGGCCATTTGTTTGCGACCAAGGTAACGAGCGCTGACCGACCGACGAGGGCGTAGCGCACTTTCTTGCGCCGCGGCAGTCCGACACAAACTGCGCCTATAGGCGTTACCCGCTTGCGCCTGTCGTGCGCGGACTCACGCTGGGACCGGCTAATTTGATCTCTGACCTGAATGTCGGATGAGTCGACTGAGCGATGGCTGCCTTCGGCGCCCGACGAGGCCTTGGAGACTCGCGGCTGTCTGCCAGAAACGGCATTTGTACGTTTGCGCTCGGAGGGAGCGAGCTGCCGGTGAGATCGTGGTGACCGCGACGACCGCCTTCTCGAGAATCACCTCTCGGCAGCTCCCCCTTCTCGTCAAAGCAACGGGCCCGACTGTCCTGCGCGTTTGTGTCAACGTATCCGCCGGCTACCTGCTTGGTTCGTATATGGGCGCCGTCGCAGGGTGTGTCCTGGCGCTGCCGAGGCATATAAGATAAAGAATGAAGCCGTTAGAAATACGGCGGCACGTGGAAACGACTGTCAGAAGTTGGCTGTTCTCCAGTTCATCTAGGCCGTACACTTACGCGAAGATTTATTCTCGGGTGAGCAAACAATGACACGGACAGGGCGGAGCGCACCATCTTATTGCGCGTTATGACTACAGAAGAACGGCAACAAAATGAATATATGCTTTGAAGTGCGAGGTCGAAAAAGACAAGTTCGCTTAGGTGTGGTGTCTTGAAAGTTTATTGCTTGAACGCCGTGTAGCACCGCCCCGATGGGGTAATAGTAGAAAGATACATGTATGCCGAAAAAAAGGATTTCTTCAGAGCTCGGAAGGAACCTCTTGGGTACGACTTGTTTAGAATCCGCCGTTTTAGTACCTACAGACCAATTTCTAAAACAGTGATAAAGCTTGCTGTTGTAGTCACCTATGATAAGTCACCCCTTTAGAGGCCACCTACAGCTTAAGCTTCAACTTCGAGGACGCTGTGAGTTAACGAAATATCTGAGCGAAAACATGAGGCGCTCGATTTTCTGTTAGTTGTAACCACTCGAAGAAAAGACAATAATGCAAAACGAAAGAAATCTACGAAATGAATGGTTATGTTTAATTGAACTGAAAAATAATAACGAGAACGAGAGATGACGAAAATTGTTTTGCTAAGTTCGAGGGCGCGGGTTCGATTACCAGCCACGGTGGTCGCATTTCGACGGGGGCGAAATGCAAAGAACAATGCAGAGATTTATGTGCACGTTCAAGAACCCCAGCTGTTCAAAATTAATCCGGAGTCCCTCAGTACGGCGTGCCTCGTAATCGTATCGCGGATTCAGCACGTAAAACCTCAGCAATTATTATCACGGGAAATAGTTTTCTTCAAGTGGGCGTAGAACTCACGCGTCTCGCATTTCTTATGCCCCATACAGTGCGTCCTGCAGCTATGTAAAAGCGTTTATCACAAGCTGCGCTATCGTCAGCCGCTAACATTTAACACATGGTATACTTGGACAACAGCGCAAAAGACGGGACCAAGAAATAATAATTGTTGTTTAACGTTCCAAAACCACGATATGATTATGAGACGCCGTAATGGAGGGCTCTGGAAATTTCGAGCACCTGGGGTTGTTTAACGTGCAGCTAAATCTAAGCACACGGGCCTCAAGTATGTTCGCATCTATCGAATCCCGCAGGTCACGGGATTCGATCCCGCGACATGCGGGTCAGCAGTCGAGCACCGTAACCAATAGACCACCACCGCGGCGGGTGGGACCAAAAAAGGGAAGACACATATAGCTGTGGTCCCGCCTTTCACGCTGTTGTTCAAGTACCATGTATTTCAACCAACTGGCCCACTCTGCCATCCTTCTACATTTAACACTTCTGTATCCTCTATTTTTCATTCGCATGTCATCGCTGCTTATTTTTCCCCTTTGTCCACAGGTTTCTTGTGGTTAATGCGTGGTTAGGCAGCATAAATTCGAATGGCAGTGCGATATCGTTGAAGTGAGGTCGGTGACCACGGTAATGCTAAAGGCCCCTTTTTTTTTTGTACGTTAAGTACGCACCGACAGCATCAGCGCGACGTTCTTCCGTGAGTGATAATGCGCTTTAATGACCTTGCGAGAACGTGCTGCCTGAGTGGTAACTATCGGTGACCTGCACAGTTGCTTTCATAGATGACGTTCGTGCATGAAATTCACTAAACGTGACAAATTACTTTTATCATCTGGGCGTATGCGGCAAGTATGTAAATTTTACAACGTGTTTCGGTGTTCCCTCACGCACAGACGCCGACTCCGACGCCAAACACTTAATTTGAAAGCAAATAAACAACGTTTCGATGTTTGCGATGCTGTGAACCTCGTGAATAACCAACAAGTGTGTATACCAAACCGAGAAACTCATACACCAGGGGACTACGAGACTATACACGATTTTTTTTATATGGATATATAATAATATCTGGGGTTTTATCTGCCGAAACTACGATATGAATATGAGTCACGCCGTAGTGGAGGGCTCCCGAAATCTTGAGCATCTGTTGTTCTTTAACGTGCACTGACATCGCACAGTACACAGGCCTCTAACATTTCGCCTTCATCGAACCCGCGACCTTCGGGTCAGCAGCCGAGCACCGTAACCGCTAAACCACCGCGGCCGGACTGTATACATACCTATATATGAATAATATACAATATTGAAACTCACTTCTTACATAGAGCCTAATTTTTGTTTTTGGCGCCACGGTGCCCCAGTGGTTACGGGGCTCGGCTGCTGACCCGAAAGACACGGGTTAGATACTGACCGCGGCGGTCGCATTTCGATGGAGGCGATATGCTAGAGGCCCGTGTACTATTAGATCTCAGCGCACGTTAAAGAACCGCAGGTGGTCAACATTTACGGAGCCCTCCATTACGGCGTGCTGCATCTTGGTATTGTGGTTTTGGCACGTAAAACCCCAGAAATTATTATTACAAATTTTAGCCTTTGAACTCGATTACTCGAAGCGGCCGACATTACTTGTGTGAGAGATCCATATGTATAGTCGGCTAATTTAACGAAAAATTTGCCAACTGTGGAATTAATTAATTACTTTTTGGCATATATTGCAACTTGCGAATTGAAGCCGGTGAACTTGCTCGGTGTGTCGACTTCGAAGGAATTCTCAGGGTGATATTAGTTTCAATATATTCCTTCCCCAATGGTCCGACGAAAAAAATGGGTGTTCCAGTTACCTTTGCGCTGCAATATGCGCGCACGCGCGCGCGCGCGCACACACACACACGCACACGCGCACACTCACTCACTCACTCACTCACTCACTCACTCACCACTCACTCACTCACTCACTCACTCACTCACTCACTCACTCACTCACAGTTACACACACACACACAAATAGGAAAAAAATTACACCACCTCCCGCTAAAGGGAACCATGTGTAGATGTGAAGCAGCGGGCGCTAACGCTTACACTGGCGGCGGCGTTGACGCTGGCGCTCATCGCAGCGTTGCGCAGGAGAGAAAACTGGGGAGGCGCAAAGCACGCAGTGATGGAGCGGTGTTTCCTACTGGAACATGCCAAGCGCTGCTAATGGGCAATGAGAGACAGAAGACTCCTACTGGACACAGAGACCCGCAGTCCGCTTTTAGTTAACGCGCACGCTGCGAATTTTTATTGTTCAACAACGCACAGGAGAAATCTCCCACCGGCACCACCTTGCAGGTCAAGATCCATTGCCATATATACGGGGTGGCACGTGAATGGTTGTGCAGCGCGAGCAGTCGGTTTTTTCAACCAAGAAACTCGCTAGCAGACGCTGTCGGCGTCGCGAGGCGAGAGAGGGGGGGGAGCATAGGAAAGGAGAGAGAGGGGGGGGACGCGCGTGCGCAGTGGGAGTGTGGACGCCGCTGGCAGGGATGGAGAGAGGGGGGGAGCGTAGGAGGGGAGAGAGGAGGGGAGGCGCATGCGCAGTGAGGGTGTGGTTGCCGCGGGGAGGGATGCCTAGAGGAGAAAGGGGGGAGAGGAAGTTTCTTATTTTTATTTTTTTTAAAGGGTTTGCGCATGCGCAGTAAGTGAGGCGAAGCGGCACACCACCACCACCACCACCGGATTAAGCTTCGCCATAAGATGCTTCACATCTAAAAACGTATTGTTAATAATTCAAGCAGCTCCGCGAAGCTATGTTGTATCCCTGCTCTTTATTAAACACTCTTTGTTAAGCTTTGAGGTGGTAGTATAGCCACCACCTTTTATGACCACAAAGCATCACGTGACAGTGGTGTGACTATGGTAACGCGCGCGCCATTTGTAGGGCTAACTGTTGCCTCCTTCCTTTTTAGTGGAAGTTATGTGTAGTGGGATTTACCCAATTTCTGTGGCACATACGCGTTTATGATGAGGATAGTTTCGGTATCACAATGGTAACAAACAATGGTATGCATCAACACACTCGGTTTAGTCTTGAGCTATGTAGACAGCGTAAGAAGGACGCAATCAACTGCTATACTACAAACGTTACTAAAAACCGTCAAATACCATATCGGCGATACCAACGACATTGTTTGTTGATTTTACTTAGGCCCTTCCTCTAGCTGAACTCCAACGCGGTGCCGGTAAAACACGACGTAAGAAACAATATTTACGAATGACTAGCTACGTTAAACCGCGCAATGATGATAATGTCTATTCGAGCGCGGCATACGAAATGTATGGCGTTTATTTGTATAGCCATTGGGGCACTTTGTTTCAAAACAAATTCTGCACTCCGACGCAGGTCATGCCGGTGGCTGTAAGACTATAGCTCGCGGCTAGTCTTACATTTAATTTTGCGTTGTTTTCATCGTGCATGCTATGGATTGGCACTGAATTATTGTGTCGGAAATTCCATCGAAACTGTTCATGCCACAAAAGTGCGAAGCAAAACGAACTCAATACGAGTGAACCGCGATTTTCTCTCTCTGCGTGCATGTATGTGCGTGCTTACTTGAGCTCACGTTTGAGAAAGACAGAGACGAGGCGTACACTGTTCGATTGTCTATCAACCTCGGATGCACCCTCTAACGCTTTGCTAAGCTCTTAGATTCATGCACGTAAGTACGAAGATCCGATTAACGTCACCCACTCGTGCATGGGTACGACGACAGGAGTGCAGTCTCAAAGTGCACAACCAGCGTGTAGCATTTTCTTTAGCGTGGTGCCAAAGGATTTGCAACGCGGCCACCGCGTGCATCGCGTGGCTCCTAACTATAGGATCACGGATGCGGCGGCTGTCGCCAGTGCAGCCGCAGCGGCACCGCATGAAAGGCCCCGCAGCTTCGGCGCGCCGACTGCAGCGATTTCTCGCGGCGAAGAGCCGCCCCGTGTCGCTCCGGTGAGACTGGAAATAACCGCGACGTCGAGCGACAAGGAAGGCAGCGCATCTCACATGCTCTCACGTTTTGACAATATTTATCCGACGCCTTCTCCCCACGTAGCCGTCGCTCTTCTGCCATTGTCTGTCAACGTCAGGCAGCGCCTCTGAGCTGTGACAGGCTATGCCTTTGGCTTTTTGTTCGCCGCGGGCTCCCGCCTCCCACACTCGCCCGACGCGTCGGACGCAATATACGTGTCCCCGGCGCCGAGGCCGCTTTGTGGCGCGTCCGCGTTGCGTGGACGCTGCTGGGACAGCCGGACGACGAGGGATTACGGACGGTGGCCGCAACGACGCCTGCGATGGACGTAGAATGTAATACGCAGAAGAAAGGCAGCCGAGGTTTTGCCTGAATGGCACTGGCGTTTCTTACGCAGTTACTGAGGGTCTTTCCTGTTGTTCAGGATTTGTTTTAACAGTACCCCTGGCGCCTGCTTTCAGTGTCCTCTTCCCTATTGCAGATAAACAGAAAAGAGGGCGTGGTCTAGACGCAGCACGCTGGTCGCAGAACGTTGGAGGAGTCCACATATTTACCATCATTTGCTGGGTCGCACACCCTGATGAAAACCGCAACGGTGCTCCACTGCATGCGTACAGTATATGCCTCTCGAATTTGTTATCGCTGGGTGTAGCGCCACCATCAAAATCCGTACGTGACGTCACCTCCAATTTTGCCGTGAGGGCGGCGAGGGTAAGGCTAAATGCGGCCCGTTTGGTTTATGACAGTAGCGAGACTCGGGTTAAGGAGACGGACAAAACGAAGGTTCGGGGAGCGCGAGGAGCGCGAGGAGTGCCGTCTGTGCGTCTCGCGCCTTGGCCTCTGACAGGCAGGCCGGCGGGCGCGGATTCGCCTATTGGAACAGGTCTGGCCAAAGACAAAAGCGCCACGCTGCGGCCTTGAGGCACATCGGCGGGACGCGGCGACACGTGTCAAACGTCGGACGTGTCTTGTAAAACGGCTGACGGGCCGACTCTGTCAAACTTCGTTTTGGGATCGCCGTGCCTCTCGCTTCAGCGTCTCCCCACTCTTTTTTTTTTTCGTTGCCTCTCCTACGCTGTCGTTGCCTTTTTATTTATTTATTTTGGCGCCTTTTGTTTCTCCCTTACTGCTTCTGCGCTCCGCAAGGCGGGGGGCTTTATCTGTTTGCTTCGATGCTCATCCAGCCGACGCCGTTGTCCCGATCTGTGATTGCAGTGGATGTGTCTTTCTCTCTCGGATCACTCGGCGCGTTCCTTTTCTTTCTTCTCGGTCGGCTTTATCTTCCTCCCGCGTTCTTCCTGCGGGTCCGCTCTCGCGTCTCTCGCACCGCCGTTCTCTGGAGCCTGCGAGGCAAGACCTGCGTACAGGTTGTTGTTGTTGTTTTTGTTATTGTCGTCACTACCGCGCTTCGCCTCTCTGTTGCGAAACAAGGGTAGCGGACTTTCATGCCTTCTTCGTCGGGTTTTGGTTTTCCTTTCCTACCTCGCGGGAATATATAGCGACGGATATGACTGAGTTGACGCGCTGTGCTCGCCTATAGAACGTTGCTCGCATCACTTCAGATGCATCGGGTCTTTATTTTATTTTATTTTATTTGCAATACAACCCACCCCTTTCACGCTTTTTCATTCATAATTGCATGTCGTCATTTCATTTGTCGCTGCGTAGCTTCAAAATAGTTGAGAAACTACAAATTTCAAACAATATGACCGGTTGAGTGGGTATACATGACCTATACATGACCTATGGTAACATGACCACTTCTCACAAAGGGTTGTCGACACATCTGCGGTCATTTACATGTGTCACTTTGTTGTTTTTCGTGTTCTTGTTGTTGTTGTTTTTCCCCTACCAACGTTTTTTTTTATCAAAACCTTCTAATGAGCATCTGTGGAGCTCTTGTGAGCCATCATGCATGACACCAAAATAAGGCAGTATTCTTATTCACACCAAATGGATGAAGGTATAGATCGGTGTGTTTAGAATTTCCCTAAATGATTGCACGAGTACGGACCATTTTAAGTAGGGGTGTGCGAATATTCGAAAATTTTGAATAACGAATTGGATAGAGTTCTATTAGACTCGTTATTCGATTATAGAGTTCTATTCGATTCGGTACTCGAATCGAATAGTGCATATTCGAAATACTGAATATTTTTCGAATGTTTTTCGAATAATCAGCAACGACGAGAAATGCTCGAAGGAACGAGACGTTGGAACAGCGAGAGGTAACTTTTCTTGGTTTTCATCATCGAATTACCCAGACGCGTGCAGCCCATGTACTTACGGGACTATCTACGCTATATTGATCGCTAGATCAAAGCGTTTTTGCTGAAAACTCCAGTCTCGCCGAAGCGACAGTGTCATCAATCCACTGTCTTCCCTATGACATTCATGACGGTGTTAACTCGTAAAAATTGCTTAATATTTATATATCAGTTTTATTTAAAAGCTGTTGACAAAGTACCACCTCGAACGCTGCACTCACTGCCATATTTCAGCCTGCGGTTACAAAATATTTCGAAGGCTCTGGTTACTGCTGTACACGAGCTTGCCTCAGTTTAAATAAGTGCGGTATTTTTTGTCGGTTAAAAGTAATCGTAATGTTGTTTTGCTAAAGCTGGTGAATATTTGTTTCCAAATAAAGTGTTGTGGAACTCTTGAGCTGTTTTGAACATTGTTACCTTACCAGTCTGGGGCTGCTTTGAAAATGGTTGCCTTACTATTCGAAAACTATTCCAACAGTATTCGATATGTATTCGTATTTGATTCGGTTTTAAAATTCACTATTCGCACGCCCCTAATTTTAATTGATCAGTAAGTAGGTTGTTGCAAGCGTTGGGTGCATAATTCGATTATTCCTTACGTCAGAAATGAATATAGAAAATCTATATTTCATCATGTGAACACGCACACTTCTACGTTCCGGAAGAAACAAAGAAAAATAGAAAACCAAAAAGAAAAAAGATTCCTAAATACTGTCCTTGTTTATTTGCCCAAGCACAAGGAAAACGCAGTGATCGGTTTGGTATGAGACACTCGCATTTACGCCACGATCATGCGATGCCATTTAGAGCATGTCATCTCTGTGACAGTGCGCGCGCGCTTCAGCTTAGAAAAGTGCGCAGCCACAAAAATGTTTTCGCTAAAGTATGGGTACACAAAGCTCGCAGGCTAGTAGCCATAGCTATTGTGCGCAGCAGCAACGTTCGCGCAAGCAAGGTTAAAAAGGCGTCGCCTCACAGCAGGAATCCCACAGCTGGCATGCTACGTTTGTATTATGAAAGTTATTATTAACGCATCAAATTGTCATTACCCAGGACTCTATGAATTCAGTGTTTGAGGTTTGTGATTTCTTACGATGTGGTTGGATGCTTCTTCATTTCATTTGATGCATGTGCATATTCCATATTTATAAAATTATAAATGTGTCACACCTCCCACCCCCGTTGCCGCTGTAATGCTATATAATGGCGCTGAAAGTATTGTGATGAGTACATAAAAGTCGATGAATGCATACTTTGTGATGAATACATACTTTCTCACTCTTGCAAAGTTTCATGCAGCCATTTACTGAACACTACATCAAAGGCTTCGCGTGCGTGCGTGCGTGTGGGTGTGTGAAAAGAACGTCACAGGGGTGCATGATATATGTTCCACCGTAAACATTATTACGTGTGAATGTCACTTTTATTAGGCTGACGAAACATGATTATAATACGTATTTAACTTTTAAAGGACGGTAAATAAAAAAAAACTTGCTGAAAAGACTATTTTTTTTCTTTGTCAAAAAGATTCGGATACGCATAGAAAGCAAGAATTTTGCGAAAGATTCCCGTCAGAAAGGTGAATTTTGCGACACGCAAGGCATTTCTCTTTATGTAACACTAAAACAAATGCGGATTTGACTGCACACAACTGTCCTCCGAGGCCAGTTGAACTTCACTCGCCATCGAAGTGGCTAAACTCTCGCGCTCACTACGTTTTCTTCCCTTAGCAGTGCCCCAAAAAAATTTACCAGCATTGTTGAGTTCACTGCGCAAAGTATTTTTCCATACCTTAAGAAAATGGAGAACACACACGTGAGCTCGCTGTACTCGTCCCAGGGCAGTTCAGAATCTCTCGCACTCGAAGAGGATAAATTCTCACGGCTCGAAGCGCGCATTCGCGCCCCGGAGGACCCCATTTCGAAATTAAAAAGAAAATATATATCGCTACCAGTGAAGAGAGAAATCCATGCTCTCAACCCTACCGTTAAGCAGATCCTCGGCAATATGGTATTGCTTAGGACATGCACAAGATACACGTGCGCCATCTGGAAGTAGCGCGGAACAACGCGGGAGCTCAAATCAACTTCAGGTCTGCCTGAAAAGGAAGCACGCTCTGGACAAGCTATAGGCTCGTCATTTGCCTTTTTTTTTTTTGTCTGTTTTCTTCTTTCTTTTTTTTTTCTTCTTTTTTTTTTGCAAGCACGTGCGTTACGAGCTCAGCTCGTCTTAAGGGCAAGTCGGCTATCTTCAAATTAAAGGGTCAAAACAAATACATGAAACAGTCCTTCACGGGCGCAAGTCGATCAGTAAATGTTCTCGCTATATGCATGCTTACAAGTGTAGAAGCTCGGGCGAGTTGTTTTTGGTTCATGACGGCGTATATCGCAGCGCGCGAACATGGGGAAAAAGGGGACATGGTAGAAAAAGAGCGCATCTCTTATAGTTTTATGTGTGCGATTCATTCATGAGGCTCAGCGTCCCACAACAACATTCCAACTAGAAAGACTCCATAGTGGAGGGCGTAATTTTAATAACCTGGCATTCTTTAACGAGCAACTATACATCCAAACACACTGACGCTTTTGTACAACGCTTATATACCTCAATGCTGCCGTCTGTGAAGAGAACTTGTAGCCTACTATGTTAAATAGTTGCCTACCCCTCATGAAAAAACCCTAAACAGGGGCCTGCGGGGTAACGGAAATAAATGAATAAATAAACTGAACCCGCAGGCTCGAGCTCAATAGTAAATAGAGGGAGGGTTGTTCGTGCGCATGTCCTAAAAAGCGACATGTGGGAACGCTTTTTTTTTTTTTCATTGTCTGCGCACTTGAGCACAGCGCGGGTGTTTTCATATCTCGTGGTATGGTAATCCTTTCTTGTGAACGTCTAAGTTATACTTCTTGCCAGTGCCCCTATTACACTATTTATAAATAGTAGAAAACTCCAAAAATATAATGCTCTTTGCACCGCACCGCGTATTTCTGGGTTTGTTACGCTCGACGGGCTGCATTCCGTGTAGTTTGTCAGCTGCGACGATATGAACAAGAGGCGTCAACTGCACACGTGCTTTCATTCAGTCCCTGGCGGGTCACTAAGCTTGTATATACGTCGTCGCTTCGTGTAGGTTTTCAGCGGGTGTCTCTTTCCATGTGACTCGACGAACCCAGCGTTTGTGTTTTTGCCAATAAAGAAAGCGCAACGCAGTGGGCATCCTTACATAAGCTTGCGTCGAATGAGCGATCGATAAAGTGCCTCGAATACGATGATTCGGTAAGAATGACGGAAGCATCGCGACGGTCCCCGCGTCACCGACAGCGTCGGCAGCGCATGGGCAGTGCCTGTTCGTGATCGCACTTGAGTGAGGTAGCGGACCGCCCGCGCTTTCTCCGTTTGCTCTCCCAGTCTTTGCCCGAGTGAAACCGATTGTGCTGGGGTTGCAGTGTACAAGCGAGTAGGCGAGAAAGAGAGCGCCGGAGAAGGAGGGTGCGGGGGCGAGGGGGCTTGGCGCATCGAGAGCGGGCGAAGAATGTCACCCCACTAGAGAAGAATACCGCCGGGACAAGAGTAACGAGCTCTACTGGCAGCGTTGCGAATTAGCTAATTTATCGCTTCTCCAATTAAAAGCAAAAGCACTTATTAAGGAAGCCGTGAGACCCCCCCAATTATTCGCCATTTCTTGCGTCTTGGGGGGCTCCACGCTGACGATCCTCACTTCCGATAGATCCGTCCTGAGTTATAGCGACTTGAGAAGTAAACAGCCAAACCGTGGCTTCTGCTCCACTGTTCCTGCGACGGGCGGGGGGGAGAGCGCCGGGGTTGTCCTTCTCTCCTACGCTGCGGCATTCGGTCTTAGCGCGCTCGCGCGGGACCGCCGCGGAGCAGTGGAGGAGGAGGGGAGGAGAAAGAAGATCGCCGTTGTCAAGTCGCTTCTCCCCGTGCTCCTCCTGTTCGATCTGATACTGACCGGCCGGTAATTCATCACACGAACGACTCTGTCGCATCAGACCGGGCTCTGTTATTAGGACTGGTATTTTAACTGCGCCGGGCGCGCGGCCACGTGCGTGTGAGAAGCCCGACGGACGTACGGTGCGCGATCTCTCTTGTCTTGCCATCCCCTCTCTCTCTCTCCAGAGACTGGCCGTATTTAGGTTAAACGCCGTCTCTGTCGTGCTCGCGTTCACTCGCCCCCCAACTCACTCACTCCCATCTTTGAAGCGGTGCACCGCCCCCTTTGGGAAGAAAAAAGCGAGCCCCGTACGCGGAACGGCAGAAATGGAAAGTATCTCCGAGAAAGGCGCTTCGCGAGAGGCATAATAATGAAAAGCAGAGAAAGAAAAAAAAAATGGAGAAAGACGAGAGATGAAAAAGAAAAGGCAAAGGCCTCGGGCGGCGAACAAAACGGATTGTTTTCGCTTCCCTCAAATTCGGGGAGTGGCCTCGCCAGCTGATAGGTGGCATTTCAAACGTTCGCGGTTCTCGAACTTTTTTCTCGTGTAATTTGGGGATGGCCGCAGTTTAGGAAGCGGGGTAGTTAAAACGGAGGACGTGATAAATGAGATCTCTTACGCCCAAGTTGGGCTCCTTCAAGCGCAACCTTTGCGCGGCGCCCTTTGTGAACGATTTCCCCCCTCGTCTCCCGTTGGAGCTCGGCGGGGGCACGCACCCGCTGCTCACCTCGTCACACTGCTGTACTGGAACGGGGCAGTGGTCGTCGGACGTCGCTCGCCCCCCTTCACTCGTTACGTGCCCAATGTGCGCTGCGCTGCCTTCGGCAGCAATATCCACCACTTAGGTTGTTCATTCGGCGGCAAATAAACGTGCTCAGGTGACCCGAACTCGAGCAATATCTGTCACGTTGCTAACTGCTCCCTCTCATTCCGTTCCGTACTTATAGTACTACGACTTACGGTTGGACGTGATGTATTGTTTAAATAGTCGAGGTCAGATGGGGCAGCGGCGCACTTCAGCAATGTTTCTGGTAGAGATGCTTGCAAGAATGGATAGCCGCTTCTCTGAATACAGGGTTGATGATCGGCCAGAGGAGGGCACCTCAGCGCATTCGCGAACACCTGAGGGACTGAAATTTCTTCGCGTCGTCGTCACCCGTGCACCCAGCGTTTTTTGTTTTTGTTTTCTTGATCCTGTATGTCCTTCCTCTTAATATAATATACACTTTAGAAGAATGTTAAAGGTCATAAATTATATTTAAATGTTCTGTACTGATTTTATGGTAGTCTCATGAGACTTAAATATCACTTACTACGACGCGGTGCAAAAACGAACCTATGCTTAGGGCTTTAACGGCGACGGCGTTCCCTTTGTCTTTCTTCCATTTTCATACAAAGTGAAATTTCTCATTTGACGCGCATCGCACCCGGAATGAGATCGCTGACTGACTTTTCTTTGTCAAAAATACGGCTAAAGGCCCTCAGAGAGACTATTACATAAGGGGTGGTGCCAACACAATACACGTTACAATAATGAGTAACTATATCAAAGGAAGCAGTAGCAGTAATGTAAACGACACACTAAACAATATTGGGCACCGACAGGTCAATATATCGGCTGCTTATATTGTAGCGAATACGTATGAACCAAATAATCAAACAATTGTTTTAAACTCAATTTCAGTGAGGTCACGAAATGCGAAACTTGAAATCAATTTCACTGTCTTAAAGCAACACGTCAGTAATGGATTCAAGGCGCAGTATAGTGCAGGGAATCGGAGTAATTTCTGAGTAATTTCTATTGCCCTACGCATATAGGTTCCTTTATAGGCACCTGTGACAGCAACGCCAGAACGCACGGCCTAGTGAGTGGAAAGAGCGAAATTTGCTAGACATGATAAACATTAGCCGTTACGTTGAACTTCCAATCACGAGACAAGGGTGTCCGTAATCTGGAAGTGCGCATGCGCCGAATGCGGTGATTGATGAACCTTAAAGGGTGTTTTTTAACGTAATTTCACTTTCGTCGCAGCCCTATCGGTCGATGCCGAGGCTGACAAATGGATGGATGGATTCATGGATGCTATGAGCGTCCCCTTCGAAACGAGGAGGTGGCCTGCGCATCTCCAAGCTCCAACTTTTTATTACAGTCACTGCTGATTCGCCATAATGCTTTGTCTCCCCGAACTGTACTTTTCTTCCTACGGAAAACACTCAAAATTCAAATGGGAGGTAGGTTTAACGTCCGCTGACCAGTGCGCGCTGCATATATCGTGCACGCGAAGCTATACGCTTACGAACTCTTTACACATTGCGACTCCATCGAAATACAGCTGCGCGGTCGGGAAACGAACCCGTGACCTCGAGCTCAGCAGTAAACGCCCACTGGGGCAGGTGCAGCGGATACGAACGTGTTATCGTCGCGATACGATACTTTGTTCCACCAAGTTTAGTGCGCGCCGACGTCGACAGTCATCAATATCACTCAGCTTTCTGACAGGTTTAGCCGGTTCACCAGACTTGCTGTTATGCTTATATATAGCTTGGCTTCCTCTGTTTTCTACGTGACTGTATAGGCACTTGGACCCGCGACGCCATTGCCCTATGACATGTGCAGCATGCCCGGAGAAGTGGCCTCATGTGCTTGCCACGCCTAGAACCACGCCTTTCCTTCCAAGCTTTCCGTGGCACGTAATGGAGCGAGAGTAAATAGTGCGCCGTTTATTGCCATATCACTGTTAATTTTCATGGACTAACGATGCGGACCGGCATGTACTAGCTAGTTTTTTTTTTTTTTTTACAAGAAACTTGATCTGGAATATCGCACGAATGGTGCAGCCGCAGTGCACATATGCATAGAGCATACGGTGACTAGCAGTTTTCATTAGTTTTGCTGCTTGCCCTCTCTGCCGTGGTATCAGTGGCGACTGATTACATGCGACTTTTTGTTGTTCTTTTTCTTCTTCGTATTATTATTATTATTATTATTATTATTATTATTATTATTATTATTATTATTATTATTATTATTATTATTATTATTATTATTATTATTATGTCGATGTTGTTTTGTGGTTTTTGAAGCGATGAAACCCAACTGCTTTCTAACGAGAGGGATTCGATCGACAACAAGTGATGCGTCTATGAAATACTTTTGCTAGTAACGGTTCTGCGAATACAAAATATCGCTACATTTGTAGCCTCTTTTATTCATTCCCCTTCTTGTGGTCCGAAATGGCCACAATCGACAGCAAACGAGAAAAGAGGAAGAACCGAGAAGAACACGGAATACAGGAGGCCGTTAATATGACGGCATAATTAATTTGTCATTTCCTAGTACTCCCCATTTCTGCGCGAATGTTGGAGCAGAAATTGAAATATTGGAAAAGATCGAATAGCGCGATATGCGACATTCTCGTGTGCCGCGCAACTTGCACGGCGGGCGCGCCATCGAACCCGCGTCGTCCGACACGTCGCCGTCAGACCGCGCGCGAATGTGACTCTGTCATGTCGGTCACTCGATGGTTAAGGCACAATGCCGTTCCCTGCGCACTTATCGAACGCCACACCTCGGGGAGCCCCCCCCATCAGCGAGCATAAATCATTCGCGGCTCATAATTGGAAAAATCATCAACGGCTTCCGATTGCGCGCTCCAGCGAGTATACCGTCCCCGATTAAGGCTCAATTCCTCACGATCGCCGGTGCAAGAATTACTCCGCTTTCGCAGACACACTGCCCTGGTGCGGAATAATTTGAGACGGAAATGCCTGCATAATGGCCGCGTATACGGCGCGCCAGACACCGTGATGGATAGTTGGGGGGCCCGCGCGGACGCATGCCAGGGCGCCCATTCCAGTGGCGGCCTTCGTCGCTGGTGTTTGTCGGAGCGCAAGACGGGAAGGACGCTCAGCGCGGCGTATAATCAAGCCAGGTAAAGGCACAGACCGAGAGCCTTGATCCAACCATGCAAAGGCTCGGCGGAAGCGAGCGGCAATTTTGTTTTGAATTAGCACGTGCGTTTTATCCGACTATGGCCATACCGCACCTGATTCACGGCGACGGCGAGAGATTTGTTTCTGGGAGGCCCGCCAGGGGTAAAAGGCAGCATGAAGGGGGGCGTGGTTACGCTAATAATTGAGCAGCTTGTTACGAAAAACTTCGAGGAGACGCGTATTATTGAACGCTCCTTGAAGAAGAAAAAGAGGCTTTTCAGACTGCGTCAGCTTGTATAAATGCTGCGAGATTAAGAAGACATACAGCCGCGATTGACTTTCTGAATTACGGTGTAACTAATTTTGCGCAGCACTGAAGCCTACCATTATTCCTCTTATAACTCAGAAATTGCTTTAATTCTCGAAGAATTGACGTCGCTTTCACTAGATTACATAGATAGGTTTATAGTATATAATGCCGCGGCACTCGATTATGTTGTCCGATGCCTTACTATTATTTTACTTTCTATGCTATAGGACAGTTATAATCAAAAACCACTTATAGCATGTTAAAACAACAGCACTGTAAATGTGACATCACGGGGCGGCGGCGAACGCGCGCCGGAGATTTAGCTCTGTGCTGTCGGAACTACATGGACTGGTGATCGCAATAACTTTGCTGCGGAAAGGTTATTCACACTGTATATACGCACGTTTCTTGACGGGATCAAACTTTCAGTGAATACTCCATCAGGAAAATACTGAAGGCGTATTGGAACGGGGCGGTTGACCATGTCATTTTTGTTTTCAGCAGGTGATCTTTTACAAGGGTAATTATTCCGCTCGTATATATGCGCATGCGACGTGAGATTTTAATTGCTTAGGATTCTCGGAATCAAAAGTGGCGGATTTTTTTTACACCTTCGAGCTATACGTTCTTATATTTAGCTGCACAACCTCAACTTTTTTTTTTGTTTTTTTTTTCTCGTTTATTTGGGAAGAAAAGCTTTTTAGTTTATTTTTTTTTTAAGCAGCGACTACAGGTACTTTCAAACGCGCGCAACATTCAACAATAGCTACTCTGCGCCGTGTTTAAGCCACGACTATAGTGCCCTGATCGCGATAGCTCGCTAGTAACGCGCATGCATGGGTGTCGGCGCACCCATAGACAAGCGTGCCCACCTTCCTTTGGTCGCCAACCAAAGCAAGGTGTGCTGCGACCTTAATTTGTTCTAGATAGTGTTGCTAGCACTCGATGACATGCATATGCCAAGTAAATTATGTCGCGGCATGGTATCGCGGTTCCGCTAAGAGGCTGCACATACTTTTTACGGTAACACACGACTATAGAACGATCATCCGGTGCTTGCATGACTTCGTGTCCGTGGCTTGAGCGTGCGCTTTTATTGCGATAGCAATTACATGGGCTCTCCAGGCGCATTCGTGCCGTCGCCGTGAGGTTTCATATAAAGTCCAAAGGCGATAACATCGCCCCGCGCTTCGTATGCTCCGTGTGCGAGTGAAAGCGCGCGAGGGCTGCCGACGATCGCGGCTCAAGTGGAGAGGAGATGCGCCGCCGGCCGTCTTTCGTCGCGCGAGAGGCCCATGGAGGGTACAGAAGGGGGGGCTACGTGGCTCCTGCAGAAACTGTGCACTCCGAGCTGCCGGGAGTGTTCGCGCGCCCGATCTTGACAGGGATCAGCATACGGCTCATACCCTTGTACGTGCTGTGTTCTCACCGCTCACTTTGCGTTGAAACGATAGAGAGCAAGAAGGTCGCTTCGCTCGCTGCACAGGCCACGTTTCCTTACGCCGGCGTTTGGTTTAGTATACCCTAGGTCGGGTGTTAAATGAGTTAGCTGCTAGCCTTACTTCGTATAACATTCCAATTAGTTGTTCTCGCATGCGTTGATTCGCCCTTGCGGCGAAACTTCCTTTTTTTTTTTTTACAGCGAACCTGTTTAACCTCTACCCACATATACAACGTCCACACACGTTCCCAGAAAAGGGGGGTGGGGGGGGGGGGGGGTGGAACAGTGGACTTTGCTAAAATGGAACTGTAATGCACTGACGAACGTCAGTTAATAAAAATCGTCCAGGTGTTCTGACTGTGGCGAAAAAAAAATGGCGGTGCTTTGCTTGTCATGTAGCTTCTTCTGTTCAAGGCTGTCTACGTGGCACGATATGATTCCCTATATTTCTGTTCAATATTCGCGTTCAAAATAGCGCTGCATCTGTTTTCGCCTGGTCCAAAAGAGTAATGTGCATTGTAATAGTAATATCCACTCGTCTCATTTTTCAAGGATATTTTTCACGCAATGTCAGAGGTAGGACAATGTCTTACAGTGGCGTAGCCAGGACATTTTTCCGGGGAAGAGGGAAGTGGTTCCGGCTTTTCTATTGTATGTTCGTGCGCGTGTTTGTAGTATGCGAGTACGTATGAACGTATAAAATGTAAAAAAAAAAAAAATTCGGAGGGAGATTATCAACCTTCCAGACCACCTCCCTGGCTACGCCACTGATATTCCCCTTACCCCCTTCCCCAGCACAGGGTAGCCAGCCAGTCTGAGAACTGGCTAACCTCCCTGTCCTTCCTTTTCTCCTCTTCCTCCTCCTCCTCCTCCTCTGTCGTTTCGTATTTCTAGCGGCGCGAACGAAGGAGTAGCGGCTGCCTGTTTTCAACATCCAAGTATACCGCTATTTCCCTTCTTGTTCTTGAACATATCCGTGTTTAAGAAGAAGAAGATGATGATCGTGACGATGATGATGATCATGATTAATATAGTAAGAATAACGCTTCGTAATGCTTTCTCTTCTCGATGCTTCGATGCTTTCCTAATTTTCATGAAGGAAACAATGTTGCAATTTCGACATCTTTCGTCTGCGTTAACATTCCCGCTACTTCCTGACATATTGGCTTTTTTTTTTTCGATATTTCTATCATCACCATTTGGCATGTTCGTCGGACTTTTTTTCGTGCCGCACGCCAATCATGCGTGTGCCATTCCAGTTTGCATGCAGGTATCGCCGCCCAGAGCAACGTTCTCTCTGCTCACCACGTCTCGTATACCCAAAGCTCAATTTGATGCTCAAGAAAGGAGGCAGTTCGGCATCTTTTTAATAAGGTACATATAGCGCGGCTATGCCGCGGCGGTGCTTGCCTCTTCATCACAGCTCGCGGGTTCTTATACGGGAACCGGTGTACCCTTACTTCTCCAAGAAATCTGCCTCGTGCGCGGGAAAGCGAGAGGGGGGACGCCCCTGAGGAACGCGCGCTCCGAGATGACCGCGCCGTGTGCTCGGGCTGAATTAAGCTGAGCGCGCGCCCGGCGAGCGCAAACAAAACGCTCGTCCGAAAGCGCGCGCCGCCGGTGGCAATCAGAGGGGATTCTCGATGAATCTCATTTCTCTTCGGCCCGCTGAGTGATGCCGATGCTTATTTTGATCACTCAAAGGTATATAACGAAGGGAAATTTCCTCCCGAACAGCCGAATATGCCTGCATGTATTAGCCGTGTGCCAGGAAGGCTCGCCCCGCTTGAGTCGTATTTGTTAATTACTTGGCCATTACGGCCACTGCCGCTAACTGCACAGTATAGCATTACCGGCAGCGAGGCCGTTTCTTTCCTATCTTTGTCGGAATGGAATCTTTGCTTCTTCTCCGCCACTCCACTTCTCTTTTTGTTTTTTGCCTCGCGAATATCGCCATCGTGGATGCAGCCAAAACAGAGCCACGACTCCCCTCCCGGAGTCTAGACGGATGGTGATGGCTGACCGAGAAGCGCTGTCATTTGCAGGCGCCTTCGTAATGAACGAATTCGTGGTAATGTTTATCTCGTGATAGCAGGCAAATTTTCTTCCGAATCGCCTGTCCAACTTCTCTCTTCCTTTTTTCTGCGCCGCGCCAGCGAACGGCCGCGCTGGATCCGTGCGGCCGGCCGCGCCGTGCGCCCAAAATGTGGCCACTACACGGCTCGTGCATCACTACCGGTCATTTGCAGTTTTTGGAAACGCTCCTCCGGTGTTCAAATAATCACCGGTTGCACCAGTGAAGCGCTGCCGCCGACGCTGGTCTTCCTTTTTATGCGCAGCGTCCGCTCCCGAATAGCGCCCGCTGATGTAGCTTTCCATTGGATCGGGAACGCTCGCCATTTATGATGCCTTCCTGGTCTCGTTATTCTTGAATAGCCGCGCCAGATGGTTTGCTCCGCAACCATCACGCGAAGCTGACTGATTGAATTGCGCAGGAAAGGTGCAAAAGAAGAACCGGGGCGCATGCGGAACAAAGGCGCATAGAAAAATCTGTAACTGCAGGTGTATGAAATGTCCTGCTTGAATTGGCATAATTGATTGACTTTGGTGCTTTATTGACGTACTTCCAGATATGTGCTATTTCATTCTGCTAACGTTCATTTCTTCCATTTTTCTTTTTGTTTGGAACTCGCGAAGCCATTTACGGGGTTCTTCTGATGCGGCCTGGTTTGTCGGCGCTTATAGCGTACCGATTGAAAAGAATTAACGTGCTTATAGTGCGGATTCAGGGCTCAGACAACAGGTATCTTCTTCTTCTTCTTCCTTTTTAAATATCTTTCCGATTTTTCTTGCTTAATTTTGCTTGAATTTAGCGTGTGCCTCTTCCTTTTGCTAGTGTCACACGTGAGCCGCCGCGTTGGTGCAATGGTTACGGTGCGAGGCTGCTGATCTGAAAGATGCGTGTTTAAATCCGGCCGCGGCAGTGGCATTTTCAATGGGGGTGGGAAGGATAGAGGCCCGTGTTCATACATTTAGGAGCACGATAAAGAACCCCAGGTTGTCGAAATGTCCGGCCCCCTCCACTACGGCGTGCCTCATAATCATATGGTGGTTCTTCTTCATCTCTCTGTCTTATGCCATGTGCTGCACTATATAGGTAGCCTATTCCCATTCCCTTCGTTTACTTCAAACAATTTTCCAGGATAACACATCCCTCTTTCAAGGAATGCGAGATCTAGCACTTGGGCTCCGCGAGAACACCTCAGCTATGAGAACCAGTGAAAGAAAGCAAGCGCCTGAGAGTAACAGTGTTACACAAGCAAGAGTTACTTCGACATATCAGAGAACGCAAACATCTGTTTTCAGCTTTTGCGGTGCGCGACCTGCTCCGATCTCACTAACTAGTACTTAATGGGCCTCACGGCTCAAAAAGAAGCAAAATATTTTGCTCAAGAGGGAGAGGGAGTGAAGGCAATCCACATGGGTACTTTTCATTTACGTATGCGTGCACGCGTTAGTGATAACCAGGTAATGAGACACGCCCCCTCCACCCTTCCCCCCACTTCTTAAATTTCAGTGAAGCGGGCCGGCCGCTCCGAGACATCAATGACATTGAGTCCTGCATTTCACTACCGCAGATGTTCTGTGTCTTTGCTGCCACCTTGCATTATCGCAGCCATTACCATGCATCGTATCTAGAACAAAGTCAACCCTCTTGTTCTAGCTCTTGCTTACTTTGACCTCCAGATCACTTCATAGTGCTTACACTGACGGGCTCATTGGCCAGGGCGTTGCGCTTCGAGGACGTGGTTTCGAACTCGGCCGCGGCGGCTGCATTTTGATTATGGGAAAATGGAAAGACACTCGCGGTGCTCCAACGTAGGTGCTCGTTAAGGAACCCTAAGTGGTCGCCAATAATCCATAGTCACCCACCTACAGCATGCCTCATTATCATATCACAGTTCTGGCTCGTAAAACCGTAATTGTTTCTTTGACACAGAAGGTCAGGTCACACTGAGTCCTCTGCCAGTGGCGTATGCAGTTCCTCAAAGATCATCATTATGTCAGCGAAGCTTCGCTGCGAGACTTCGGCCGCCTTACACAGTTGGTTGCGCGGCGAGAGTTCTTCGCCTACATATGTACAAAAAAAAAAAAAAAATAAGGAAACGTTCCGATAGGGTGAGTATCATCTTATTGCTTTTTCTCCCTTCCTATCTCGTGGACGACTATTCCATCTGTGAAGTAAAGCCACACGCAAGACAAACTGACACCAGCTAACTACATGCAGTGACCCGTAGGCAGAGCTACATCGTTGTAATGCAGTGGTTGCACACCCTCTGTGACATAGCGGAAGAAGTGAAAGAGCCGATAGAGCACCTGCGAACAGTCTCGGAGACGATCTTGATGCCATTAGCCTTCGCTATATTGGCCGTAACTGAATTTCCTTGATCGGATCAATGCCAGGTGGTCTTGACAGGACATAAGTGCATGATATCCGTTTCGATGTCACTTTCAGTTAGCACCTCTTATTCAAACAAACGCTGTCGTACTTCAAATGTGAACTCCCAGACAGCGTTCATGAGGACTTGGAAGCGAACATTCATAGCCTGTTCGTGTACGCGTTCCATAGTTTAAACAAGTAGCATAAGTAAATCGTCAAGCGTCCGTCTGTGCACAAGGCTGGTGCTGTATACGGTATGCTCGGCTTTTCATGCTTTTGACTTTTTTTTTTCGTGACGCAGCCCCACTACAATTAAACCAATTCGCGTGCCCTTAATGCTGCAACTTGTTTTCCCTAGTTCTTTTGAGCTTTTCTTTCAAACGCTTTCAAATGAAAGCGTTTGGATCTTTTGTCATTGCAGAAATGATTTATATTGAATCATGGGAGGGTATCAATAGACTCGACTGGGAAATAAAAGAAGAAAAGGAAGAAGAAGAAACTGGCTTTCGCCTTCGAGTCGTCTTGGGCGAATGCATAAGGGACGGTGCGACTCTTGTAAGGAGGATTCCGCATCAACGTTGTTGCCGTCAAGAATCGCTGTGTATTGCGTAGCATGGCAGCCCGGCTGCTCAATGTAGACGACATGTAAAGGCCTCAAAGTCATCTATACCCGCTCCACCCGTTCCCGTTTTTAACAATCGCGTTCTCGGAAAAGCTGCCAAGCAACTTGGTCACCACAACAGCTCTTGGTGAATGATTAGAGGTTGCTCCATATGAAAATGGTGTTGAACAATACTATAACATAATATGAGCAGCGTTTGATACGGTTTTAGCAGTCTGAGATACGCCAAGAGCTTTGGACATTGAGTTGCTCCAGAATAATCTCTCTAGCACGTTACATAGGGTGGACAACTGACTACTTTATGTTTAGATGATACTTGAGCAGGGATATCAACACTTACCTGCCTGCAACGTATAAAGCGAGCAACTTGTGTGATTTTTTTATTTTTAAGAAGGAGTTGCCTGTGTGAAAACCTTTGACAGCCTGTCACGCTTTGCACGCTTGCGCATGAACTACACCGCGTCTAACCTCCCTATTGCTTCCTATCTAATCCACTCCATTAATGTAGGGTGCAAGGTAGGTGTTACTGCTTCTAGTTAAGGCCTCTCGCTTGTAGGTCGGTGAGCCGGCGCCTCTGCGGACCGATTGATCGTGGGCTCAATATCATAATCAACATCTTTATCAGCCTATTTTAGCCCCCTACAGGTTGAATGCTTCTCCCAGTGATCTCCAATATATGAGCGTGTACACTCATAATTTTTTGTATCTTCACAACAACAGTCTACTATGACGTAAAGTTGGTTCTGCAAGAGAAGAGCATCATCGATTGGAGCTGTGCCGATAAGGCGTTTTAAACATGACTCACTCAGAGGCGTCGTCACGCAGCGGTTTAAGCCAAGCTATTGCAGATCCTTCAAATCTAGCGAAAGCGGCATGAAAGAAAGGGCCCATTACCCACACCGAAGTGGATGAACTGTCCCATCCTCATGCCTGCGCGTGTAATGTGGCCATATAATAAAGCGGGAAGCGCATTTGTGGGATGGGCAAAGTGGACGTGACTCTTTCACTGGCAAGGGCGCTTGTTTTCCCCCGTAAGAGCAGGCGCTGTAATATACGCTGGCAGCAGCGGCCAGCGTCGCGTTGCGATCGGCGTCCGTGCGTATATATGCGGCGCGGGTGCAGCCCGGTGGACGGGGTCTGGCCGTCGCCTGGGGAGCGACCGACGGGAGGAACGGCAAAAGGAAGACGGACAGGGAAAGGAGATCGGCCAGGGGATGAAGCAACCTGGATTTATGACGCTGTCACACTGGGGGGACACCCGGTTCAATTTCCTATCAACTGCGCCGGACAGGCGACTGATGGCCTCGAGTTCATCTTCCCTCCTCCCTCGCGCGGCTGAGAGGCGGAAGTAGGGCGGCCAGATAAAGAGGTGCGCAGAACAACACAAGTCGCCGATGCGAGAGACAATAAGAGCGGGCCCCCCTCGCGAACCGGCGCGGAGGATGAGGACACCGCCGCGCTCTATCGGCCCGCGGGCACTGACGGAAGGCTTTTCAGACAAATAACTTTGTCGCACCGGACGATTATGAGTGGCTGGCTACAGGCCGAGGAAGGGCCCGGTGCTCGGTGATGAGCTCGGCGGCTCTGATTGAGTTGTGACGCAGCCGAGAGGCGCCCTGTCAAGGGCTTCATCGGCCGCCGCCCCCTTCACCTCGTAAGCATCGTGAGCGCTGTCGCTCAGTCGGCTCGTGAGCGGGCTGTCCCTTCTCGCGTTTCCTTCCATCGTCCCTTTCACCGCACTTGGCGTGCGTCCCCCCTCACACGCGCTTTTCTTACGTGCGGCTTGGCTGGTTGAATGCAGTATCTTTTTCATCTTCGCCCGTACGTACATCCCGCTGATGCCTTGAAATGAGTATCCTTTAATTCGTTCGGCATATAACGAGGTGGCGTAGCTTATTAAGGGTGCAGGGATACTTGCTATGCGAGAGATTTGAATCTTCTCGGAGAGCGTGTGCTGTGATTATTTTACTGTGCGGTTACAAAGGGAAATCATCTATCTCATTCCCTACAGCACATGCAAGTCGAATGATGATTGGCGAATGATGATTCAGTGACGAATGATGATTCATTCGCCAGTTATGAATATGATGTTTATCATCATCATCACCGTCGACGTGATCGGTGAACATAACTATTGTGGAAACTGTCATGCCAATATACCCCTGTTTGCAAGCAATTTACAGATGTAGTTGCAGCAGTAATCTTTCTTTCCCTTTTCTTTTCTTTTTGCGAGTAAGAAACAGGCCGAAAGCGGTACATGCCGAAAGCGGTACATGGAACCAGACGAGGGAGGACGCTGTCACCGCTACCAGTTAAATAGCTTGTCGTTGGCTTTATAAGAATTAAGTACTCGTTACCACAGGAGAACGACCACCGTTCAAAAATCTAAGATTTGTTGTTGTTGTAGTCGCCATTGCCTGAGGCTGAACATTGCCTGAACCATTTTACAAACTGTGCGGAACTTAATCGTGCCTCCAGACATACATGATTCAAGAGCAAACCTGTTGTCAAGTAATATGCGAAGATTTGCGTAGCTGCCACTTTTGCGGCTACTAGAAAAAGACAGTATAAAAATCGATTGACGTACAAAAAATGATAATTGTCACAAGAAATTCGGAATACAGCTTCTGCATATAACTCTGGGAAGAATTAAAACACACACACGCGCACACACACACACACACAAACACACACACACACAAACACACACACACACACACACACACACACACACACACACACAAACACACACACACACACACACACACACACACACACACACACACACACACACACACACACACACACACACACACACACACGTTTGTGTGTGTGTGTGTGTGTGTGCAGAGCACATTTTCTACTGTTTTTTTGTTGGCTACACACACACATGTGCTCTGTGTGTGTGTGTGTGCGTGTGCGTGCGTGTGTGTGTGTGTGTGTGTGTGTGTGTGTGTGTGTGTGTGTGTGTGCGTGCGTGCGTGCGTGCGTGCGCGCGCGCGCGTGCGTGCAGAGCACATTTTCTACTGTTTTTTTTTTGTTGGGCTACAGAACAATGAAAGGTTAATAATTCCCTGCATTGAAGCAATTACTCGGCTTTATGGAAAAAAAAAAGATAGACCGCTATGTGTGACTTATTTATCCGGATGGCACAATTTGTAGTTTCATCTCTGCATATTCCTAAGTTGGCGTAGAAATTCTTCTACTGGTATATCCGTACGAAGGTTTCCGTGATTTTTACTGCTGAGCCTCAGTAGCTATACTAAGCGCGAACTCAATACTTTACAACAGTAGACCGAAGTTGGCGACTTTTTGAAACAACAGAAGTTCTAAACACCAAGGAAATGTTCAGTGCTGCATGTTGGACGTGCGGCAGTCCCTTTAAAGTGTGATTGATATGAATGCAAATGCTTACAGCCAGAAGCCAAACATTGCGACTAATGTAGTGTTTGTATCTCGAACATCGCATGATTTAGTGGTAGCTCCCTGTATTCCTTCTTTTTCGTCGCATCTGGAGGTGTGGATGTCATCTTTGACGCAATAAACTATTGAATGGGAAGTCAGCTCAGTAGCGTGTGTGGTGTCAACCGTTCTTTGTCGCATGTTCAACCATGTTTGCTTCTTCAAGCTCCTCTAGCCGCCTTATTGCCCTAAATTACTTCAGCACAGTCAGAAAACGATTCGGTTCTCGTTTCTGGATGCCTCTTACAAAATTTTATGGGCAGTTTCACCTTAACTCCGCGTGAGTTTTCTTTAGAATATTATCATTTTTGTTCAGCCGCTGCAAAATGCATCCGAAATCATGACTTTTTGACTATGCTTTCACGAGGGATCTTTATTGCTTTTTTTTGTTTGTTTGTTTCATTATTTGCCTCTTTGATGTTCATTATAATTCGGCTTTAAAATATTTAAATTTTTCTTCAAAAAAGCTATTCATCTCGGTACATGGCAACAGTTTTTTCACGAGACATTTAATTTCCCAATCATCGGCGTTTGCGTCGCCTCCTCTAGCCTTGTACAACATGCAGACCCTCTTAAATGGCGCTTTGCTTACAGTTTGGGTATGCTGGGCGACAGTAGACTCGACTGCTGTACACGTTGTGTTAGCGTTGTGTTAGTTTCGACGACGGAGCCTTTGCATAGAGTTTATGGAATACTTCCTTATAGGAGGGCTATATATTTGGAAAAGAGATATGCCGTGTTTGAAGCTAGAATAACAGCGGGGCATAGACATAACAATGCTCTACAAACGCACTTAAACGTGTACGCTATCAGTTATTCGCGCATTTTTCACCTGCCGCATTGACGAAGTAAAATGTATGTGCGTTGAAACGCATAAGAAACGAAAGGAATAATGAAAGGCAAGACCACAAAGGCATGCCCGCTTCCATTAGGACAGCCAACGAAAAGTGCCAATTGCTTAGAGAAAGACCTTGATTTTCACGCATCAATTATTCTCTCATCCTTTTCCGGTTGTCCATTCACCGGCGAGCGCGTTGGCAAGGACGTAACAATGAGCTATGACCCATTGCAGCCTCCCGGAACAACCTTGGCTCTCTTTCCGCGCGCACTTTCGCTTCGCTGCGACTTCTCCGTTAACTGAGAACGACATCAGCTGCAGCCCCGTTGCCAATAAATCCGCTCGCAAGACAAACAAACCTGCGCGAGGCGCGCTCTTAAACGCGAGTGATCTGCGTCGGCCGCTTTTCATGCAGGATCCGCTCGGCTTCGGAGAGTGGAACGGAAGGCGCCGAGCGGCTAAAATAAAGCGGCCCGTCGGGCGACGAGCGCGCCGGCGGGCCCGCGAGTCGAAGTGCGTTTGCTCAAGGTCGGAACTCTGCTTCCTGCGTGACCAGACTGTGGAGAGCTATTTCGATGCGATGCTGTAATCACTCAGCGAGCGGTCCCCGCTGAGCGCGCGTCGCTCGCCCGCTTTCCGCTGGCGGAGAGTTAAGGGGGGGGGGGGGGGACACACAGCACCGGTAGGTGCGCGCGCGTGTGAGCTCTGGGCCTCCATCCACGCAAGTGGGCGGGTGAGCTCTCCTGGTCCCTTTCAATGAGCGGCTCGTCTTGAACTTGGAGACTCTGCGAGGATATGCTGCTCCGTTACGCGCTCATTCTCGGTGCCCAGGCCGCCGAGTCAAGGAGTTACGAAACGCGTGGCGGGCAGGCTACTTTTGGTCGCGCGCGTAACTCGGGCGCATAACAGCGAGGTCCGAAACAGCGTGCCCCGATGTCTGCCTTCGCTCTTGCCGGCTCATCCATCGGCAGCACCGTTGACGCAGTATCCACCACCCTTAGTCCCCCGAAGATCCGTTGCCTCCGAGGTGACAACGCGGTTGTTATACATTCGACCACACAACGCCCTCTGCGTCTCGTTTATATATAATTCTTGCCTTCAAGCACACCGTATCAGTTAACTAGTGAGCATAGGTCGGCAATAAATGTGGAGCTCACCCAGACTTGCACTCGCGAAATATACTTTGCCCTCAGGGCTCACTCAGATTCACACTCACTAAACTTTTCCTCACTCAAACTCACTCGGACTCAGACTCACTAACATTTTTCTCAACCGGACTCAATCGGACCCAAACTCACCAAAATATTACTAATTCGGATACACACAGACCCTGACTCACGGCTCGGTCTGAGTCTGAGGGGGGTCGACTCATGAGTCCGCAAGTGTATAGCTTGCATTGCATTGCAGCATCATAGTTTATATGCATTTTAACGCCAATATCTCGCATAATCGGTGGTCCACGATAGGCATTTTGATCGCGTACCTTCAAATACGAGTTATCAGTGGTTGAAACCCAGTAAGGACATTGTTGTTTAAAGATATGACTCACTCGAGACATTTTTATCAAGATCTTCCCGTGAAAGAGTTTGCGGGAGGGGTAGCTCAAAGCCACACCCCGCTCCCCCGCATCGTGTAAGTTGCGCCTCTGATCAATAAATATTGAGTGGGCGCATGAATGCTAGTGCGTTGAATTATGCATGAGTATAGACGTGAGTATAAACGTGAGCCGACCAATGGCTGATAGTAATCCTGAAGTTGAGTAGTTGTCACCGTAGGTCGGCAAAAAGAAAAAAAAAAGAAAAAGGAAGTGGAGATCACTCAGACTCACTCAGGAACTACATTTCGCGCCTCAGGCTCACTCGGACTCGGACTCACTGAAACCTTTTCTCAACCAGACTCCACCGGACCAACTCAAACTCACCGAAATATTACTCACCCGGACTCACCCAAACTCAGACTCGTGGCTCGATCTGAGTCTGAGTGAGTCGACTCATGAGTGAGTTTGCCGACCTATGCCTGAGTAGAGAGAGAGAGAGACAGATAAGAAGGTGGAGTGTGGCCGGACACAAACGAGCCCTGTCATACCATAGAATTCACTGTGTCACTAGATTCCCTCAAAACATACATAAAAGAGACGGACGTTACGCTAGATATGTATGCACTGCTTAATAGGAGTGTGCCAAACAAGCCGTTCCCCATCAACCCCCCCCCCTCCCCCCTTTTTTTTTACTCCCCACAAAGCTTGTAGTTCTAGGGAGGAAGATGAAAAAATTACACCATCTCCCGCTAAAGGGAACCATGTGTAGATGCGAAGCAGCGGGCGCTAACGCTTACACTGGCGGCGGCGTTGACGCTGGCGCTCGTCGCAGCGTTGCACAGGAGAGAAACCTGGGGAGGCACAAAGCACGCAGTGATGGACCGGTGTTTTCTACTGGAACATGCCAATCGCTGCTAATGGGCAATGAGAGACAGAAGACCCCGATTGGACACAGAGACCCGCAGTCCGCTTTTAGTTAACGCGCACGCTGCGAATTTTTATTGTTCAACAATGCACAGGAGAAATCTCCCACCGGCACCACCTTGCAGGTCAAGATCCAGTGCCATATATACAGGGTGGCCAGTGAACGGTTGTGCAGCGCGAGCAGTCGGTGTTTTCAATCAAGAAACTCGCTATCAGACGCTGCCTGCGTCGGCGTTGAACGGTTGTGCAGCGCGAGCAGTCGGTTTTTTCAATCAAGAAACTCGCTAGCAGACGCTGCCTGCGTCGGCGTTGCGAGGCGAGAGAGGGGGGAGCGTAGGAGAGGAGAGAGAGAGGGGGGGAGGGGACACGCATGCGCAATGGGGGGCGTAAACGCCGCGGGAGGGATGCCTAGAGGAGAGAGGGGGGGGAGCGTAGGAGAGGAGAGAGAGGGGGGTGAGGACGCACATGCGCAGTGGGGGTGTGGTCGCCGCGGAGAGGGATGCCAAAGGAGAGAGAGGGGGGAGGCGACGCGCATGCGCAGGGGGGCGCGTGGACGCTGCTGAGAGGGATGCCTAGTGAGGAGAGAGAGGGGGAAGCGTGGAGAGGAGAGAGGGGGAGAGGACGCGCATGCGCAATGGGTGTGTAAACGCCTCGGGAGGGGATGCCTAGAGGAGAGAGGGGGGGAGCGTAGGAGAGGAGGTGCGTGGAGAGGGTTTGCGCATGCGCAGTCAGGGTGGTCACGCCGCACACCACCACCGGATTAAACTTCGCCATAAGATGCTTCCCATCTAAAAGTACGGTACGGCGAAACAACAGGATGAAAGCGACAGGTTGTATTTTCACGTCGCCTTTTATGCCACCAATGCTTTTTTTAGTTTAACGGGCCAGGTTACTGTGATGTAACATTTGCTGCGGCAACGTCTAGCCGGGGCCTAGTAAGTTATTATTAACAGTGAATTATGTTTAACGCATGATTAGAGGAAAGTGTATTTACTGCTCTTTATCCGCGTAAGGCTCATGAACGGCTGCGTGGCTTGGGGAAATCTTTAAAGGAAGGATGCCTTGTGGCCTTTTTTTCCCCCTAAGAAAAGTGATCGGTTAATTGTTTACTAAATGAGTGCATAATATTAAATTTATTATGAATTAACAGCTGACATTCACCAAGCTCGGAAAATTCGGCGGGAATCAAACCGAATATTTTCGCTTTCATCATCCCGGTTTTATTCCCGGATGGAAAAGGAAAAAAAGAAAAAAAAACGAAAAAAAAAAAACCGCTCGTGCACTTGTAACGATGTGCACGCTGAAGAACCCCAGGTTGCCAGATGAATCAGGAAGCCCTCCAGTACGTGTTATTCACAACCCACTATGTAGTTTTCGGGATGTTAAAGCCCATAGCTTATTTTTGTTTGATATTAAGTTTGATATCAGTTTGATATAAGCCCCCTTAGTGGTTATACGCGTACGCTTGCAGGACGCAATCTGTTCAGAGTGGTCAATGCACTCTGTTCAAAGTGATCAATGGGCTTCGCAAAACGCAATCTGTTCAGAAAACGGGCCAATATTGGCCGGAGAAAGTGAAGGGCAAGCTTGCCATGACTGAATTTTCTCCTTCGGCGGGGACTTTTGAATTAAACAGAGGGTAAGCGCACTCCTTGTGGACCAGCTCTGCTCAGGAGGCGCTCGTCAGAAGAAGGCAGGTCCCAAGACTAGCATGAAATTTCGAAAGATAACGGACGCGCACCTTCCTTAACGCCTGTTCAAACCAATGCGCGCAGCGAAGCTCCGCCCGTGGCAGTTCATGCATGTTGCAAGGAGCTCATTTGCACCGTTACGCCGGTCTTCAGGCAAGTCAGAAACAGGACCCATATGATTCGAGATATCATGTTGTTGGCGTGAGATGGGAGTACGCAGAACTACAAAAACTTTTTTTTCCCCGTTCGCTCGCTACAGTCTGCGTTACGGCGCTGCGGTCGGCATCCGAAGTTTCAGCGCTGTTATCCCGCGCATGTACCGTCTTACTATCATTATTTTGTTTAGTTGCATTTATCCACATTTCTACGCTGACTCAGTGGTGCTTCAGAGGTCTTATTCACTCATCGTCGATATGCACGGGGTGAAGGGGACATTGTCGCAATTTCACAGATCCCTGCTCTATTTTTTTTTGCATTAAAAATCAATTGTCGGTCATTACACACGCGCCCTAATCTCTCCGTACGTCCGATTACTTCCCCGCAATCATTCTCAGATGGAGCATTTCAGTCCCCTTTTTTGGAAGATACGAGTTGGATGTATCTTGCTCCTTTTCTGCACTATGCTTGAGGTCGAATACCTGAAGGCTCCACGGCCTCCCTTTATGGGGTCGTCTGTCTGGTCATCTAGAGTGTACATTCCCCTCCAACTGCTGTGGCTCTGCCCAGGAAGGAGGGCTTCTCGGGAGAGAGTTGCCAAAAATTTTATAAACGACTCTAACGCAGTTATGCGTGGCTACACAAACGACGAATTCGCTAGCTATTCTTCCGCCGTTTCCGCGTGAGGGAGAGTTTCAAGTTTATATCTAAATCCGCAGCCATCTACAGAGTAAGCTTAAAATATAAGAATAATTGAACGAGCACATAATTCACCTTTGTTATTATTATTATTATTACTATTATTCACTTTGGGCGCACGTATGCATGATGTTTACTGTAAAGTCCAAACTGTGTCTATTCAATGTGCAGCACTCAGAACAAAAAAAAAAAGTAATAATAATAATTTTCCGATTACGCCGTTTTCACACGACCGAGCTGGGGGGTCTACCAGCCGGCGAGGTCAACGCACCGGCACACAGGGGGGCGCCCCTTTAGGGCTGTTCATATTCTATCACGAAGGACACTAAGCGTCGTCCGCTCAGCATCCCCGCATATATCAGGTTCGACTACCGGGCAGTCGCTCGCCGCACTCGGGGAGCGAGTGGGCAGTCGATGGTCCATCTTTATCACGGCTATTGCTCGGGGGACGCCGCTGCATAAAAGCCCGAAAATCAAACTTTCCTAGCACGTTTGGCGACCGTTGTCGATCGCGTGTGAGTCGCCCGTGAGCGGCATCTCTCTTTTGATATACAGTCCGCGGAAGGAGATCTTCCGGGAACTGCCCGCCGGTCCTTGATTTGTGCGAGACATCGGTCGAGGCACGAACACTGAGCGCTACTTCGGGGGCACAAAAACTAAAAACAAAACAACAAAAGAGTGAACGAAGAAACAGATAGCGAAGTGTACAAACCTGCTAAGTTATGAAACAGAACCCACGCCTTGAGGGAAGGAGGAGGAATGCGCCGCGACCTCTAAAGGCAGGCGAAGCAACGGAGCTAGGCACGCATGAACATGACAACTGCTTGTACCGCTTGTCTGATGTCGCGACATGTATGCGTAAAAATTGCGAAGAATGTACGAACGAACGCGATGCTTCGCTATAGCTCATCGTCCCGAAACATTAGCATGCCGACAATTCCGCAGGCCACAGTTGAACAAGAAAAATACGAATGTTGACTTCATTTCCTTTGTGGTTCTTTTTGACACTTTATCTTTCTAGTTTCTTGTCTACTGAGCCGCTTCTTAGCCACGCAGGTAGCGAGGTCACGTTTACTTGAAACGGGATCGCTTCGAGAGCGGTCTTTATCAGGTGGAAATCGGCATACCTCTCTTGACTTCAAGCAATGAGAATTACCGAAGGTCGGTCCGATACATTTCAACATGTGTTCTCGGGGATAATCAGTACAGCCAAACTGAATACGAAGTGTTATAGAGGGTGTTTTCAGTAATATTCAGAGGCAAACCGGGTCGAGCATGCGGCAAGCAATTGAAAATTTGGTATTAAACGACGCCAACGAAGGCGACCAGAAGTGGCATTGCATTTAATACGAAAGAAGGGGAATTTCAAGGGGCTCGTTTTTCTTTGTTAGACACAACATTAATTAAAACTAACCGAAAAAAAAGCCACGGAAAGTAAAATATGTAAATGGGAAGAAAGTAAACGCGGAAGGAAAGATAACTTACCGCCTAGAAGGCAGAAAAAGAGTTCCACACTAGCCGTCATGGCTACTAGCGGCGCTGACTAACACTCCCAGGCTTTGAATGCAGATATATACCCCATAAAGTGTACTGGGGGGGGGGGGGGATGACCGCCGCTGTAGCTCAGTTGGTAGAGCATCGGACGCGTTATTTCGAAGGTTGCAGGTTCGGTCCCTGCCAGCGACAAGTTATCATTTTCGTCCAGTTTACTTTCTTCACATTTACATTATAGTTACTCTCTTTCCACCCCCCTATTCCACAACCCCAGTGCAGGGTAGCATACCAGATCCGAGCATCTGGTTAACCTCCCTGCCTTCCTCTTTTCCTTTCTTTCTCTCTTGTATGTTAGTTCCAATTAATTGCATTCAATACCGAAATACAACTTGCGTCCGCTGATTATAACGCGAGACGAAGCCGTACTTTCAAAAAGGCGTAATAAAGTTCCCCGTTCATCGTCACAAAAGCTAAAGTATGCGATGCACGGTTTCTGATGTAGCGCACCGAGGCTGGAGCATTCAGCTGGCTCCAATTCACTTCTTCCAATCTTGGTGGCTAAAGAGACTCGTAGGAGAAGACTATGCTTTAAAAGTATAAGAACGCTGTAATAATGAAATCTTCATGTCAGAAAACCACATTACTAAGAATACTGCAGTATTTGCAATACGATCTGAAACATATTTATGTGAACTTCATCCCTTTCAATGTGCATTATCGCTTGTCCTTTACTAGCGGTGGCACCACGCAGGTGCTCCCCCTTTACGTAAGATTTTTTGTTTGGATAAGCAGCGATTTACTACAACTTTTGAAATACACGACGGTATGGCGTATACTCATCGGACATCTGGCACCTTCCGAAAGCTTCGTGGAACGTGGATATGACAGGAAGGAGATTTGATAGCTATACCATTCACAAGCATCACTTCACAAGAATGTCCTATTTTGTAATATCTTGAAGGAGATGCAAAGATCGTCGCACAGCTAGTAGAGAGGATGATGCAGCCCCTCACTGACCTGATGGAAGCTATACAAATAACATGTCGTAGATGTAGTCGAAGATATATGCAACATTGCCAATTAAATGCAGCACGGAGGACACCAATTTCCTTTAGATGGAGTCCTTTGACCTTTACAGCCACGAGGTTGTTTTTTACATTTCAGTGATGACAACCCGGCAATCAGCAGTATTGATGTGAGCACACCCTGAAAAGGAAGTTTGACACTCACTGCAGTCCCACTTTGCATCAGTTATCGACGCGTATTTTTTTTTTATTTTTTTTTTCATATTGCCATACTTCTACAATAGCTCAACGAAGCTTATTTCAACAGCCTCCTGCGTTTGGCTACGCTGATACAGCACAGCCTGTCAGTAGTCAGCATTGCGCTGAGCGGTTGCCGTATGAATATCGCGTTCCAGTCAAGACAATATTTAGGCCTGAAGTTGTATTATTCTGCTCTATTTTGATTTCGCAACTCCTCGCTCTGCTTTACGCCAGTAAGTCTTTCGCTTGAGACAATTTGCATTTGTGGAGTTCTTCATAGGCGACATTCGTTTGTGAAGAACTTGTTTATTAGGAAATTTCTTTAAATCATATACATATCGGAAGGAAGCCCAATATATTTCACTGGATTGTGGCCATATGTAAGCTTTCGAATTTTATTCTTTTTTCAAGTTCTTCAACATCATGTTTTTTTCTTCCGGATGCAAGTCTCTGAACATCCTGCACTCCTGTGTTGATTCACTGCCTCCACCTCAAGTCCCCCTTTTGATTTTTTTTTTTTACACTCCCAATGCTCTCGATCAACAGATTTACGCTCGTCGAAGATAGAGAGAGATGGAGAGGAATATTCAGGAAAAGAAGGCCTGCCGTAGTCGAGCGAGGTTGGCCGTCCTATTCATGTAGTACAGATACATATATACGTATGTTCACTCACTCAGAGTTGCAAGCTCTTGCAGTCCATTAGTTTCACGAGACGCCTTAACCGCTTTGATGGCCTAGCGCGCGCTGTAAAATTTTCGGCCAAGGTTCCAGGATCTTTAGTTGCGAGAATGGTCTACATGTTGTCAAAGCGGGTGAACACAGTATATCTTGGAACGTCTAAGTAGGGCAGTGTGAAATAGCGTATATAGAGTATGAATAAACACTTGTAAATAACCACATTCAGCACAGACTGGGACCCTTGTGTAGGATGCATGGTCAGTGGAAATGTTTGCCAGCGCAGACATTATCAGTAGTTACAACTGCCCCCCTTCACATCTGCTAGTATCGCGATGAGCTGCAGCATACAGACAAAAGATAATAGGAAATCTTGAATGTAATGTGTACGGTTGCGCTCGCGTGCGAAGAAAAACTGACACGAGAACGTCAAACGAACGCAGAACATGTGCACGGTTATCAGCACATGTTCCACCCGTGCAGTACAACCACATACGCCCTAAAATCGTGCCCTATACCAACCAGCCCCCCGCAGAATGATTTCTTGAGGGTAAAGTTAGAAAATTAACGAGCTTCTTAGCAAGTATAAACAAACAGTCGTGGGGTGTGAGTGACGGACAGCGCGGTAACAACGCGCCTAAATTTTATGTTCTCTCGATTCTTTACTACATTTCCATCTGATGAGTTATTTCCTGTTAGCTTCATCGCTCCTTTGACTACGCGGCCTTTCGTCAGCATACGTGCTGTGCGTTCTTTGTGAGCGCATGAGTCATGTATCATTCAACGGACCTTGAGGTGAGGTAGGCGGTATAGTTGACTAATCGTGTAAACCTTCTTCCCGGGAAATTTTCTTGGTACATGCTAGAATGTGGCTCAATTGTCGCAATCGCTGAAAAGAAGAACGCGACACGGTACTCATTTATTCGCATTCTATTCAAGTAGCGAGATAGTTAGTCATTTTGGAATTTCTTCAACTGAAGCGTAAATATCAGCATTAAAATTTAAATAATCGAAATAGAGTATGGCTCCTAATAGTGGGCTTGTCAAAGAAAGCTAAAGTGAATTTGGTTGGGCGGGAGGGGGGGGGAAGGAGCGAGGGACGCGTGGTTCGAAATAGGTATGCTGCATTTTATTTAATGATTAACCTCACTAAAAGTAACATAAATGTTAGACATATCCTGGCCGAATGCACTTGCCCCCCCCCCCCCCCCCCTCTCCCACCTACTTCATTTAAAGAAAAGAAAAGTAACTATGATATGGTGCTCGTCAAATGTCCTGAAGAATAAATGCTCGGTTTTTACGCGCCAAAACAACGCTATGATTATGAGTCACGACGAAGTGGGGAACTCCGGATTAATTTTGGCCAGGTGGGGCCCACATAAATCTAAGTATCCTATACGAGCATTCTTCCACAGCTACTGGGCTATGCCGCAGCGGGTCATGTGAGTAACGCTCCCGTAGGTATATTTACGCCTTAACAACTTCTTTTTCTTCCTAAGACCCAGTCCGTAATCATTTTCCGTCTATGCTCTTTGTTCGAAGCGCAGTGGGCAGCGTATAAGTGGCGTCGCATAATTTCTCGTTGCCACTGGTAAGCAGCCCGCTTGGCTCAAGCTGCGGCTACCAAAAATAGCGCGCTCATTCAAGCGCATGATTTGTACTGGGCGCATTTACGCAAACCGTGCCGCATCGACCGTAAGTGGGCATACAACTCGTCGCGACGGCCGCCAGTAGTGTTGTGCTAGTCACCTTTCATTCTTTTATCATAAACAACTGCGCAGACGAAAGGACCGCGAAAGCGAAGGACTCGGCGGATAATGGGGCGAATGCCGTGTTGCGGTCTTTTTCGCTTTGTTTATGCTGAACCTAGAAAGAGACAGGGAAAAAGTCACGTCAACAAAACCAACCTCTCCCATTTCTTACTTTCTTTCTTTTTATCTCCGCTAAGCATTCTTTCGCTGTATACCTTACGCAACGCAGGCGACGCACAAAACGCCATCAAGGTTGAACAGCCGTAGGTAAAGAGACGAGCGATTGTTGTCTGGCGTGACAGAGCAACGGAGAGGATTAAATGCGGCACCTTCCTGAATCAGACGACTCTCGTAAGAGCCCGTGCTTTGACTTGGCCGTTGACAAAACGGGAGGCCTTACAAGGCAACGCACGAGAATAGGATCCGAGTAATTTGCTGTGACGCAGGCTATACGGTCACGTCATCGACTGCGACCCCTCGCTTCTGGGAAATGCGGTGCAGACTCTACGGGGAGCAGCGAGCATCGTAGGCGTAAGCAGAGCGCGCGAAGAATAAACGGCGCGGCGGTAAACGAGAAAGCCTCAAGCTGCGCGAACGAGGGGCCACCAGGTGAGCGTCTGTGAATTGGCGAGAAGTTACGCAAAAGGTCGTGCTGTGTTACCCGTGCCTACCCGTTGGCTGCCGTGCGTGTCACAGATGTAAGGCAAGCGTTGTTACGTATGCACGTCAGCTGTTGTCTGACATTCATTCATCGAGCGCGAATCACAGGACATGATTAGCCTAAAAGGGCCTGTGACCGTTGCGCTCTCTTCTGGGCAAATGGAAATTGTTGCGTCGGCCATGGGACGGAAAGGCGATAGCTTTAGCGAGCATTTGCGTCGAATCTGGTGAACTGGCCCATTGCACTCAGTACACAAGCTTTATTTTGGTCTGAATACAACGCTCACGGCGAAGGTCAACGTATATATGTCATACCACGACGCATGTCTGCCAGGATATAGGGCGAGGATTTATAACCACGCACAGTGAAAATGAGAATTATCTCCGTGTGAACATATAACGCCGCAGCATGGTACATGCTCACTTATATACATCATAACGTTCTAGGTTCATTGCGCTGTTCATTTAACTGCTTTGTCGCTCGGTATTGAAAAAAAAGCAAGAAAAAAAATTAATAAAGGCGGCTTTTCTGAGTCATTCAGCATGTCCTTCTTTCATTTTTCGATCATCACCACAGCACCGGACTGGCGTAATATGATACGTGATAAATGACTCACGCAGTGCTTACCGGGATATGCTATTGTAAGCTGCTGGAATGAATTTAGAACATTACGAAATGCACGTGTGTTCCACCTAAATAAATAAATAAATAAATAAATAAATAAATAAATAAATAAATAAATAAATAAATAAATAAATGTGCATACTGGTATTTGTGCACTTTGGAGAGGCAGCGAGAAATTTACCATCACAGGCACGGTGCTAGCCAATGGGAGTTAACATTCCCCCAGTTAGCTCACGGTGCTCACGGACGCTGTAGATGACGACAAGGCCAAATCAACACGAGCTGTGGAGAAACTGTGTAGGCGAAATTTCGAACTATGAAGAGGAGACGAGAGGCGCTTCCAAGATGACGTTTCTTTCCAGGATTCGGCGGTGCACACCCACGGCGGTGTTGGAATCGGCGTTGCGCTCTCGTGGAAACGTTGATGTGCCTGGGGCACCTCGCGCTCGTGTGTGCACGACCGGTCCAAGGGCGGCGGCCATCAGGTCTGAAGCAGCGATGCCGCGCCTGGTGACGCGGACGGGACGAGACGCCGGGGCCACCTGGCACGTTCGCCTCGAGTTGGCGACGTTTGTCAGATCGCATTTATTAAGTCCCACACGCGCGCGCAACTGGAGGTGAATCGCTTTGACTTTTCCAGACTTTAACGACTCGGCCCTGCGTTGGTGTGTGTGTGCGCGCGCGCGCTTTCGGCGCGACGTGACAGGCACGCACGGGCTGATTAATCACGCCCCGGCGTCGAGCAGCAGGAAAACAGGCCTTCGCCGCCAGAGGTGACGCGGGAGAGCGGCCGGCCGCGCTGAGAGGGAAGCGCCATCGAGTCCTCCCGCGATAATCTTGGACGCAAGAAAACACCTGAAGCTGTCAGGGACGATCCATCACTTGCTTGGCGCGACCTTGGCTCCGGCCTGGCTTTTCCTTTCTCGACTCGGAGGCGTTTGGCGGGGCCGTCGCGCGGGCTTCGGCGGCGGATCGGGGCGAACGCAGCAGCGGCAGATAGCGGACGAAAGGCCTCCTCGTCACGTAGGACGGTCCATACCATACGGTGACATACCAGAGGCCTGGATCATGCACTTGAGCAAGTTTACGTAGAACTGCCCTTCGCAGTCTCGGCTGTGGGCTTTTGAGGAATTTCGCCATCTTTAGAGCGACTGGCGATAATATTCATATAGAAGGATAAAGAATTTACGTTAGACATATCGCCAGACGCTTAACGTGAGGCGTGTTACACTCTCTAAAGGGGTTCTACAGGCGCGTTATTAGCGAAGAACGAACTATCAAGTAGCGATCATAATGTTACTTATTATTGCACATTGTTTGATGTGTTTGTTCATTTATTACAATACTGTCGCTCTATGACGAAGGCAAGAGCAGACATACGTTGTAGACTGATTATTATCAAGCACAAGGTAACATACTGACCCTACATGCGAAATCGGCAGAAACACCTTTTAAACAGCAGCAATTCTTTATGTCATCCTTTCTTCAAGGGTACGGAGGGAGGGGGGGGGGGGTTCCCAAGCTATACGGGCTCCTGATAGGTTTGTACACGTGAATGGTGTATGTATATAAGTGTATCTACCGCTGCTCACCGAAGAAGGCGGGGCCGGGCGGACCTTTAAATTTTGGTCCTGACTAGCAGATAAAGAGTGTAAAGTTGCTGACTACACATTTTCCCTTTTTTAGTAACGAGATAACATGATGTTAGTTCTCTGTATTTACTATCAAATTCAATGGTATCCGGTTTCGGTCGGAAATTATCCGGGGAAGGGGGGACTTTTTGAAAATGCTTGCTCATTTACGCTTAAGGGGTTAAATGTCGTGCACCATGACGTGTTGTTATAGGCGCTTTATTAGTGTTTTTCTGCGCCTTGACTCGTTGATAACTTGTCATTACTCAAAAGAAAAAAAAAACCTTGCTGGTGAACCATGATTGTTTATTTATGCGGTGAGTGACAAACTTCGCCTGGAATGAATGAGATGAACTCAGTGCCGAAAATTCCTTCAGCGATGACAAGAGTACGGCGAACTGTTCAAGATATTTACCGGGAGTCCGCTTCCTCATGGACTGGCACACTCACACACATGGAAGAAATGGTCCCTTTCGACTCTTGGAAACATGCTGTACCATAAAAGGTTCCAACATTCCATAATTAGCAGTCTCTCTATAGATGGGAATCTCGCTGTCACCCCATGACTTCGGCTATTTTCACCAAAGAACAATATGCCTCGATTTCTTCGTCTTGAAAGGTCGGCGGCTGCAAGTAGATATGTTACAAACCCCATTCTATGAGCACTACTAGCACGTACCCATTTGCGTTTTCCCTTCAGTTACTTTCGTGAGGCATAATGCAAAGGCCACAGAGAGACCACCTTACATGTGAAATATGACTTAGGCATGGTCTCAGTAGATGTTACCTCAGATACTCATATTTTGTTACACATTACCTCAGATACTCATATTTTGCTCACGTTCTGTACAAGTCAGGCCCGGTCAACGCCATATTTTTATATATTAAGAAAGTGATTTGCTTACTCATTTGAAACTTAATCATAAACTTTTACTCATTGGTCTGCCTATTTTTGTAATCAAGTGGATTGCTTCATACTTCTTCAATCGCGTTCTCTTTGTCAGCATTGATGGTTATTGTTATTGAGAGCTATAGACCTGTTACTTTCGGAGTATGTCGGGGCTGCGTTCCGGGTCCGCTGTTTTTCCTAATATATAATAACGTTGTTGTTGAAGGCTCACGCACTCGTTAACTCTGGTCACATTCACATTTTTTTTTTCATGGTGCACTTAATGAGGCATCTAGCTTAACGCAGGTAAATCAGTATTTATGAGAATAATAAGAAAGAAACGGGACCTCGCCTTTCCCTACACTGTTCCATCACACCCTTTCTCTGAGGCTACTGATTATAAGTACTGAAGCGTCACAATTACAAAGATATTTCAGTTGGAATGCTCGCAATGGTCGTATCTACGCGTCGTCATTCCGTAAACTTTCTTTTCATTGGCAACAAACTAAAACAAAATTCTTCGAAAGATGAGTTACATATCGAACACATATCGATTATGAGACCAAGAATCATGTATGCATGCGCCAGTCTGGGCCCGCAACACTAAGCGTAATATAGAAAACGTTCAACGTATAAGGCCGTTGACCTCATACTTTCTACGTATATGAGAGGTTACTGTCCAACTCGCCTAATCGAGGATCACAGTATACCAACATTGCAATGCGTCGAAAATCCAATGACTCAAATGTGTCTTTTATATATATATATATATATATATATATATATATATATATATATATATATATATATATATATATATATATATATATATATATATATATACAGAAGCAACGAACTGTCCCTTGGTCCTGCACTATATCTAACACCACTAAGGTATCTACTATCAACGTATCAGCATGCTGAATCTTTAACTACCATTAGCATGAAAACAAATTCCTTCAAATATTCTTTCTTATCTCGCACCATCTCTGAAAGGAATAGCCTGCCTCTGGCAACTCTGCACAGTCCTGGTTTAATTGCTCAGATAATGTCTTAATTTCTTCAGATTTTATACCAATCTTCAATGTACGTACCGTAATATTCATATGTTGTCGCATTATGCCGAGCATTGCTCAGTATTCGGAGATTTAGGTTTGCATAGCGGTGTTGTGTTTCGTTTAATATCGTTTTAAATGTTTATTTCATTATCGTTTATGTTATTTCCTATTCAATGTTCCCCCCTACAAGGATGCTTCACACACCTGCAGTATCCTAATAAATAAATAAATAAATAAATAAATAAATAAATAAATAAATAAATAAATAAATAAATAATCACACGTACCGACGTATGATATACTTAGAAAATAAAACAGACGAAATGCGATCAACTGCTAGAGGCTTTAAGGCTGCAAAAGGGTGTACGATCTCGAGAGAACAGTAACAAATGTATAGCTGCACAACATATAGAAGCTTTGTAATATCGACCTATGTGTTATGTCCGCAATATCGAAAAGGATCGGACTTATGGGCGTGCAGGCGGGATGTTTCTTCACGTTTGCAATCGGCTGCGTCGTCGTGAAAAAATTGTGGGCGCGTATACACGTCCTTTTTAAGAAAATACGTCTCGTCCGCGGTGTATATATCTGCCGCCCACCGTCTTCCAAGGCCCTGTTCATTAATCTACTCCGTTTGTCCAAAAAGCCAGTTACACGGGCTACCAGCTCCTTTTATGCGTCAAGCGGCGATCGCGCCGCCCATTGATCTCCCCGATGTGTTCCGCGCAGAGGGAGCTCAGCGGTTACACGACTCCCCAGGACACGGGGAAGCCGGGAGTTTAAGGCGCTGCTGGGTCGAAAGGGCCGCCGACGGACGCTTATGGGGCAGCGGGCGTTGAGAAGGAAGAGTATGCAGAAGTGGAGCGGTCACGAGACGCCTTTGTGGCGTCAGGAGCCAGCCGATGTCGCGTCGAGGCAAAATATAAAGCGTCGCGGCGGGGGGCCACTCCTCGCTTCTTGTTTTTCGCGCGGTCGCCCAAAGCGCGTGTTTTTGCGCTCGCGCGCGCTCAGGGTGCAGCCACACACAACTTCATCGAGCGCGACGACGGGCCGGGGGCGAGTCTATCAGGCTCATTTCGGGGCTCCGGCGGTCGTGATTTGTGTGCGCCGCTCCCACCCTGACCGAATATTTATTCCGGAGCAAGTTGAAGCGCACCGGCGGAGACGTCCGGAGCCAACGGCGAAGGAGCGCGGAATAAAAAGAAAAGACGAAAAAAAGAAAGGGACGCCCGATGCGAACAGCGATGCTGCGAGGGAGTGTCGTGCGGTAATTTAAAGGCGGGCTACAAATTATACATGCGCATGAAATATGTAGGCTTCTCGCTGGACAGCCGGGAGACCGTTAGTCTCTTTTGATGACGGCCATATTTCAGTAAGTCTGCAGGGTCTGCCCGCTTCGGCCCATAATATAGCACTCTTCGGGCTCTCGCGCAGTGCGCGCGGCCCCCCGAAGAAGCAATGGGGCCGATCTCGATGTCGAGAAGGCTCCATAAGCATTCTTCATGCCGTGATGGAAGTCTGGAACGCACATATGACGCGACAAGGCTCCTCCTCTCGCACGCCTCCTCCTCGCCACCCTTAGCGATATTTCTCCCCAGCGCGTTCTTTTTTGTTTCGCGCTCTCTGCCGCTTCTTCCATTTCACTCACGACTATAAGCCTGCGTGATGATCTCTCGGTGTGCTTCCTTTATGCGCCTCTATTTCTTCCTTTGATTTAGAAGGCCCCCCTCAGTGCGCATAACGAAGAGACGGCCTCAGAGAAAAGGTCGAGAGCGTAGGTTTATGCCGTAGATTTATGCCCGCGGACTCGCCAGAAACCGAGCCATCAAAGCTTCTTTCGCGTTTCAGAATGTAAACCTCCCTCCCTCTTTTCGAAAGATAGAGGTGCCCTTTAACAGGAACTGTATACGCAGGAGGATCCTCCGTGAGAAGGATCTTGCACTGCGTAATGCCCCTTCTCAACAATCAGCGAGGCCGTAGAGAGAGAGCCGCTTCATGGCACTTTTTATCGTACGCCCCCCCGTGTAGGCACTTTTCACGCTCCTTCTCCGGACGCACCGAAGTGAAGCATACCAGCAGCCTCCGCTGCATCGGAGCGGACGTGCGTGCGGAAAGGTAGCTCTATGCTGCCGGCTATCGGGATGGCTCGCTGCGCACCAGATTATATATATATGCGATGTGATTGGAATGCGTGTTATTCGATTGGTTTTCCATTGGTTATTCGGACATGCAGATATGTTAACATTATGCCTTACGCCGCCACTATTACGCAAGTTGCTGCGGGTATACTTTTAACTTGCAAATTTTTCCTGGCTTACAATCGAGCAGTTGGAATGGCGCGTGCGATCGCTGAATGAATCTATCTATCTATCTATCTATCTATCTATCTATCTATCTATCTATCTATCTATCTATCTATCTATCTATCTATCTATCTATCTATCTATCTATCTATCTATCTATCTATCTATCTATCTATCTATCTATCTATCTATCTATCTATCCGCCTACGACTTTGTGCTCTTCAGACCGTATCGTTAATGGGATTTATACCAAAATTGGTATGGCATAACACGACTGTATGACGAAAATGAGTGAGTGGTCATATCATGAAAATCACGACTAACTTGTCAAGAACGGTATGATTTACCCGCTATGGCCGTGGTGCTCCGACGGCCGTTTCCTTAACATAATATACCCAAAAAGTGGTATGATGAGACATTTCTGCATGACCAACATAAGTGACAGGTGGTAATAGGAAAATCATGACGTGCATATGATGTACAACATGATTTAAATGCCATGCTCATGGTGCGCTGACGGCCGTTTCGCTGGCTTGATATACACCAAATTTGGTATTGCGTGACGTGACTGTATGACGAACATAAATGACGAGTGGTAATATGGAAATCATGACATGTCATGTGCAACATGACTTGCATGCCACGCTCATGGCACGCTCGCGGCCAGTTCGCTAGCTTGATATACACTAAATTTGGTATTGCGTGACGTGTCTGTATGACAAACATAAATGACAGATCGTAAAATGAAGATAATGAAATCCATGTCATGTACAACATGATTTACATGCCACGCTCATGGTGCGCTCACGGCCGTTTCGCTAGCTTGAGATACACCAAAATTCGTATTGCGTGACGTGACTTTATGACGAAACATAATTGGCAGGTGGTAACATGAAAATCATGATATGCATGTAATGTACGACGGCATTGACATACCACGCTCATGGTGCGCTTGCGTCCAGTTCGCTAGCTTGATATGCACCAAAATTGGTATTGGGCGACGTGACTGTATGACGCACGTAAATGACAGCAGGTCCTAACACGTAAATCATGACATGCATGTTATGTACAGCATGATTTGCTCCTTGCTGGCTGCTTCGCATTACATCGATTCCCACAACTTGTTGGGATCTGCCGGATTTTTGCCTTACGAATCTACTGCCTCAAAAATATTTTAGAATCCGTCAAGTACCAGCGGAGTTACAGGGATTTGTCGCAGGCGTTAAAGGGGTACTGACATGAATTTTAAATAGTTTCGGATTGTTTCTCCAAATAGAAGAAGTGGTGTCGAAAACCTTTAAGAGAGCATTGTGGTACCTGAGAATGGATCTAATATATTTTAATACCGCCGCCTTAGACGAACACTTTCCGTTTCGATATCAATGGGGCGGCTTCTCGGTGACGTATCATCGCAGCACGACAGCCCAGGGATACAGCAACTCACGACGTCCTCGCGTCAGATTTGTCATCTGCTCGTGGTGCACGTAAACAACGATGAGAGAATTGTCGTCCAGTGACCACGATAGTGAGTTCTGTGATTTTGGCTGCCATGCAGGACGCAGAATTTTCAAACTCAGTGGAATGGTGTTGACTCGTTGGGATAACGTCCATTGCGGCGTGCCTGGATGCTCAGTGACGAAAACTTTGAAATCCAAGTAAAATATTTTATACGTGTGGTCTGACTCCGGCGTGTGGAGAGCGTTAAGACTGCATACCAAGGAAACGTAAAATGCCCTTTTGCGATGTCTCAAAATCGTGTCAGTACTCCTTTAAGCGTTTTGTCTCTCCTCTCGTACCACTGAGTGCGCTGAAAGCTACGGAGGGCGTGATGAGAAGGGGGGCAAGGAAACTACGTGCGTTCGTCAGCGCGCATCATGACCTTTAGCACTTTTTTCTTTTTTTTCTTCGAACGCGCGGTTTAATTCCAGTGTGATCGAGAGCGAGCTCACGGGCAAGTCGTGCCACCCCGTGGCGGCCGTGGTAACTACGCAATTTACGATGCTCAAATCGGCTAATTGCCGTGGACTTTGGTTTATGGCGTGGGCATTTGGGTTTATGGCATCATTTGTCGAGGGAAGAGGGAACGATTTCTAGCTGACTTTAGAATTAATTGTAAATTCCAAGCCACGTGTTGCGCTCTAATGTTTGGCTCACATGTTTCCCGGAGCCTCGACCAGCGATCGGCAGCGTTATTTGGCTTTGCTCTACCGCTACTTGGGAGCTAAGGTCCTGTTTGGTGGGTAAATAAGTTTGGTGTGGTTAAGTGAATTGTGATAAATCAATATGTGAAGTTAAAATATTATGGTTCACTTGTTTTTCTGGACGATAATGATATGCCACATACTTCTTGCATTAGGGTAGCTGCACGTGTGTGGTGCGATTGTAGTGCTCTTTCGATTGCTCAGGATAGATAGATAGATAGATAGATAGATAGATAGATAGATAGATAGATAGATAGATAGATAGATAGATAGATAGATAGATAGATAGATAGATAGATAGATAGATAGATAGATAGATAGATAGATAGATAGATAGATAAGCATTATTCTCCGAGATATGTTTTCAGAAAACGAAAACAGTCAGTGTTTAAGTTCATGCTAAGCTTTTGCCATTGGAACAGTCCAACAATTTGTGTTTGCGTACACTGCCCTGCCTCCATCTTCTGCTCTTGCCTGCCATCCCGCGCGCCGCCCTTTATTTCACTTCACTTACTGTGCTACCAAGATCAGTTAGTTGCATTCAACTACTCAATAATACTGTTTAAGGGACTCTTGGCCCCTAAAGGTCCATCTACGACAACTTCTGTTCTGCCTTATGAAGAGCAATGCCACACGCTTAATTTAGGCACCGCACCGGATGCCTGTAGGGGTGGCCGTTTATTAAGGCGAAAGCCTTTAATGTCTCCATGCTACCGTCCGTCCATCCATCCGTCCGTCCATCCGTCCGTCCGTCCGTCCGCGCCCTAGCACGGTGCCAGGTGGCCGCCGGGGCGCGCCAACGGATGCCGGTCGCGTCGGTCGAGCCTCGCGTCGGACTCTACAGCGCTCGCGCTTTGATTGCGTATCGTCGCTGTGCCCGGCGTGTCCAATCATGCAAGAAGGGAGACGCGCGCATCGCGTTCCATTCTGACCGACCCCGTCTCAATGGACACAGGTGATTTGCCGAACACACTTTGGAATTTACAGTGTCCTTCAATGTTTTTATTTATTTATTTATTTATTTATTTATTTATTTATTTATTTATTTATTTATTTATAACAAGCGTTTATGACTTTTCCTTTATTGTTTCACTTCACTGCACAATGCTGTCTTGGCGAAGGGAAAAAGGGTAATCTAAGTTTGAGCAAAGCGCATCTGATAAGCGGGATGGTATTGTGGCGCGTATAAATTTTCTGAGATGTGTTGAAATTATTAGTAATACGTTAGCATGGCACACACACACTGCCTAAAGTGCGTCCTAAATTCATTCCGACGTCGCCAGCACACGACATAGCTGGATGCGAATTTCTTTCCAGTAATGCGCTGCTTGACATCGTGTTGTGGTACAGTTCACTGCGCCCCTGCTCATTGTTTCAGAATCTCTGGTGTGGCGCCTTGAGCTCCCTCACCGGCATCGATTCAGCGAAAGCGAACCAGACAGCTGCAACGTCCTCATCAGTTGGAGGTCTCGTAAATGAAATGCCGAGGTGTCAGCTACACTAGGAAAGTAATATTCGCTTCTTTCTCTTGCGGGGAAGTCAACGCATCGACACTTCGTCCAGCTACTCGTTCCATGCACCGCGATGCCTCTCGGGCTGTCCGCACTTGCTGTGCCTGGGAGTTAGCGTCCGCGTTATTGTTCACCAGCTTCAGGAAGTTCTTGTTCACCAACTTCAGGAGGGGTGGGGAGAGGGAGGGTGATTTCGAGGCGGCGTCGCTAGATGGTGCAACCTGTCCAGATGGATCGGGAAAAGAGGAACCCAGTTCTCAGCACACAACGCATTTCGGTGGGGAAAATATGGGGAGTCGCTACATTTCTTGGTCTGGTAATCGCGTAACCTGCACATCCATTGTAAGATGGGTTCGGCCGTACATCTTTTTTTCTCTTTTCTCTTTTTGTATATCACATTTTAATCCTTTTCATTCCTTATCTCAGTACAGGATAACCAGCAGGTACTTATGATGGCTAATTTCCATGTCGTTTCGGTTGTTTTTCCTCCTTGTAGAAGACAACAACAAACCTGGACGATTCAGACATCGGGCTTCTACGACGAGCTGTTCACAACGTCTTCTTCCGGACTAATAAACTGGAGGCGTTGTTCTCAGAGTGTCTTCGTGGGACGCTTGCACTAGCCTGCTCACATGCTCAACCCTAAGTGCACAGCCAATTTGGCTCGTCGGAAGGTTCATGCCACAGTGAACAAAGAACGGCGTGCAAGCATTGGCATCTCTTTTTTTTTTTTAACACGAAAGTGTTTTATGCCGGGGTCCACCAAGATTTGAGTGACGTATTTCCGTCACGGAAATGACGTCGAAAAAATACAGATGATCAGAAGACAAAGAAAAAAAGTTCCGTCAACGGGATTCGAACCTACGACCTCTAGGTCCGCGACAAGAGATGCCGGGCACGCTAACCACTGCGCCACGGTCACATACTCTGCAGGCTTTAAAAACAAGCCTTTTATATCTACCACTGTCCTCTCAGTACTCTTGCTAAATTAAAGTAATGCATAATGACCATGAAATGCACGATTACTTCCTTCAAAGCGTTGTTTCTACGCGTCCGTCCCATATGCGCGTTTCGAATAGGAAAAGGGCAATTTTGTCGACGCAATAACACACTGCCAGGTGGCAACCTTACCTCTAACATCGTCCTCGCTCATAGCATCCTTCCATAGCAAAAATATCTCTCCGACGCGCGAGTGCTCCGCGTGGCAGTGAGTCCGCGTTCCTAGCTCGCCCTGCAAAAAATCGCAGCCTGCCAACGGGGAAGACACAACGCGCGTTGCGTTTCCCTCAGGTCGGGCAGCGTTGTTCAATAACTCTATGCCGCGAGTAGGCGACCTGAGCCCAAGTTCGGCGTACAATCAGTGACGCTCTTCTGGGTGTCACACCGCTTTCACTGATTCCGCTCTCACCGTACAGCTACCAGAAGCATCTATGACCGCAAGGGTTTGTTTAATCATTGATCATGGACGTTAGTCGTCGGGATAGAGATGTACCACCAAGCGTCAACGTGGGTGAATCCACGTTAAACGGGGTTATAACTCTCAAACACCAATAGACATTGTGCAAGCTCTCTTATATCAATGTAGAGTAAATATTTAACTACTTCTTTAAGGACACGTTTCACTTTCGTGTTATACCGATTCCTATGACGGAGGGATCAAGCATGTTTTTTTTTTTTTAGTACAATGAACCAAGCACGTTTGTTGAAGGCACATGCTTAAATGGCAATGTGTAATGTGTCGCAGAGAGGTTAATAAAGTGCTTGTTCCGTAGAACAACGATTCGTCATTTCGAATTATTCTCTTTCAGAGATGAACATCTCTTCTGAGGATCCTCTGTACTCATGACTGGACGACGAGATGTTATGAGAGGCCGACGGGAGAGTACAAACACGGCACAACCCTAAATTTATCGCAAGGTAAAAACGCACAAGGGCCTTTCGCCTCTTGGTGCAAGGTCTTCAACACAGGTAAACACACATTTGGCAACCGCGGTCTTGACAACCGGTCAGATTTTCTCGCAAAACTCTGTCTTCAATCATGTGCAATGAACGAAGGCTTCAACGATCTCTGTCTAATCTTGTCTCCTGCTGGGCCTGTATGTATACTTGCCTTTGTCAACACCCTTTAAATCCCCGTTTTCATAGGTGAAAATTTTATATGGGGTACTTTATCCTAGCGTGCGTCTTACATGGGCGCGTCCGTCGCGGCGTACAGTCACAGAGGGGACCGCTGTGCTTTCAAAGCGAGCGATCCTACCGTTTCTAAATCCCAGCCGCGGGGTTCACGCATGCATCGCGAGGCATGCACGCATACAGCCGCGAAAGGCGTCACCGGCCGACGCGCACGGGGGCGGCCCTCGCGCGCTCGATCGGCGCTTTCGTCAGGGCTCAAAAGGAGCCGCGCGTTGGCAGCTGAAAACGTGAGTAACGGCTCCTCGCCCCGCGCCCGAGACCCCTTGCACTTGGGCGAGCGTTTCCTGCGTGCCTTTGACTATCGCCGACCAGTGCACGTGTTGAGGCGGCCCAGAAAGAAGCGCCCTTGTAGCGGAGCGCTGGCGCGCGCCCGCGCAGCCGCGCGCCGTTGGGAAGCCACGGCGGCTCCTCGGCCGCGGCGACCTTCTTGGCCGGGCCCTGCCCGCGCGGCCGCTGCGACCTTCCCCGAGAACTGCCGACAGTCGCGCCTTGACTGATGACTCTGTCGCCGTGACAGAAGACTCCCGCTGACGGAACAGGAAAAGCAAGTTGCAAATAAGATAAATAAGACGGGGTCCGCCGCGGTTTTCTTCTACTCCGTCGGCCTGCCGCACCACACTGACAAGCCCCGCCGCTGCCTCCGCGAACACTTTCTGCGGCGAGTAAAGAAAGCGTATTTACGGTTGGACGCTTGCCACCTTCCGTCGGCTCAGCGCGAGGCAGTCCTAGCTCTTCAGGACAGGCTATCCTTTATTTCTTTTCTAAGGTAGTCTTCCTCTTTCGTGCCTTGGCTGTCAACTGAGGTATCACCCTAAGTCCCATATGGTGCGGCAGTTACGGCGAATTCCCCCCTCCTCTCGATCTACAGACGATTTTCTGAATACGTAAAATAGAACGTGAAGACAGACTCTGACGAATCCTCAGCGTGAAAGGGCATAAGAGGCGCCGCAGTGTTGCGAAAAATGCTACTCATCGAAGTGGTTCCCTTGGTAACAAACTCACGGGCGTACTTAGATTGATCGTTCCAACGTGCGTATTCGTGAAAATAGCGTAGTAAAAAGAGTGAAAGAGGCGTTCGCGTCGCGAAGTTGAGCTGGTTGGGAGGCAACACTCAGATGGCCAGGCTTTATCGACAATTCAACTCTGTCTCGCTTTGACGACGCCAACGTTATAGCTCAGCCTAAATACGGACCAATATATAGTGAAATCGTGCGACAGTCTACCGGTAATAAGTGCACGCCACGATAATGGCAAGGGTACACAAGAGGCCGCTGGTTGGATCGATTCGCAGAGAAACGCATCGTGGCTTGCGTCACATGGATAAATTAGGGGTCCCTGATGGGGGTAGAGCATGAAAAGGGTGGAGCATGAACAACAGAGTACATCAGTTGGCCACTAATGCAAAGGATAATTCCATAACAAAGAAACGAAAATGTCAACTCAAAAGCAGCATATAACAAACCAAGTGACCAACCTATTACTGCACCACTGAAGGCAAACAAAGGAGGATATAAGAATGGCATCAGTTAACACGACAGCAATCAATAAAGAGAAGGAACTGAAGCCTCAGCATTTTTTATTTAAAAAAAAGCAATATAACTTATGAAGAAGAAAAAGAACACTCACCAGACTTAATACACAAGTACATTGTTAGCAACTCTAAATTTTGAAACATTTTGTTCAAGTATGAATAAATGTGGCGTCGCATTTTATTCTCCTATGTTGTTCGACTAAAATTTGTGGTTAAACTGTGACTTTGGGGAAGTTGGTTGCTGAAAGATTAATAAGTTATGCCTTGTGCCGATTCCAAGAGTGATCCTGCTGCTGCAGACATTCAAGGGTTCGCGGAACAAATATTTCATTGTCCGCTTAGCTGCAGATAGCTCGGAGGGGCCATTGAAACATTCTTTTGGTCAAGCCAGGTGACTATGATGCATGCGATGCAGTCTTGACTATGATGTATGTGATTATGCATGCCATGACGCGTGCGATGATGCATGCGATGCACGGGTCGCATGCGACGCATACGACCCATGCTTCTCCCTAGTTCATTTACTCAGAAGCGCCAGAGCAGTGGCATTCTGCTTCATGCGATATGAGTGGCGAGCATTACGAACATAGGTATACGAAATTTGTACCTTTTCGAGACATATGCATGAAGTTCACATCATCATCATCATCATCATCAGCCTGACTACGCCCACTGCAGGGCAAAGGCCTCTCCCATGTTCCGCCAATCAACACACAAAGAAGCACTAAGCTTCGTCATCCACGGACGCCAGGTTTCTGGGAAGTTCGTCTTTTCTAGCTGCAATCATTTGGCATAGCTCTGTATGCGGTGATAGAAAACTTCAATTATCTGACAATTAAGCACGAAGTGGTGACGAAAGTCTAGCAGTCGAGTCATTAATGAAGATAAGAAAAAGCGCGAGAACCGAGTATTGAACTCTGAGGAACGCCGGAGGACACTTCTGTTGTTGGCGAACGCCGGCGTTCAGTTAAAGCAGCTTGCGATCGGTCCGCTGAGAGGCGCTTTATTCGTGATTAGATAATTGACGCGAGGTTTAGGCATTTCAGGTAAGCTTCGCGAAGTCGCTGGTGAGCGATGCAATCAAATACATTGAACATTGGCGCCAGTTTGAAAAGAAATAAGGCTTGAGTAAATTCAAACAGCTGGCTTTCATATATCATGGACAAAGCTATAAATAAATGTAATACTCGTACGGCCGATCCACGGAATGCTGTATAGCCCTGCACAACAACGCGAAGATTAAGAATGCTGGCGACAGGCTGATATACTCAAATGCATTTGTTGCTCATATTACATACACCGCCAGCGTTTTCACGTTGCCATAAATTCGATTAATGTGCGTTTAAGATTGAGCTTCACAAACCTTTTAAAGTGGGCGCTTTAACCCCCGTTTCATATGTGCGAGTTGTACAACCTTGCAATTTTTTAACAGTATCGCTCGAGCGCTGAGCGCGGGATATGGTAGCGTCTAATATTCTCGAAAGGTAACGTGATCTGCCACCGATGCGCGAGCGCACAAATCACACTGAACTGTGAGCGCCGTCTGATACGCTGCTTACTACAACACATATTTAAGTAATCTTTAAGTAAACAGTGCCGTACAACGGACCACGTCGGAAAAATTGTCAAGAGTATGCGCATGCACGCTATGCGCAGCCAAGTGCAAGTCTCCTCGGCTGTGCTAGGCGAATTCACTATCCGCAGCGTTATCCGCTCTTTTTTTTTATTATTATTCTTCATTTCTTATGAACGCCTTTCACAGATAATTGCCTAAAGCCATGTCCAAAAAGAGCAACCTCAGTGGGCGTGTCTCGGCCTTTTCGACGCTCACGCTTTTCAGATGGATGTGTATGACATTCATAAAAAAAAAAAAAAAAAAAAAAAAAAAAAAAAAAAAAAAAAAAAAAAGAAAACAAAGGGACTGATAACGCAGCAGAAAGCACCGGTATCGAATGCGCCTATAGCAAAACAGCACAGCCGAGGACACTTGCACTTGGCTGCGCATAGCGCGCGCATGCGCACACTCTTGACCGTTTCCCCGATGTGCTCCGTTGTACGGCGCTGTTTACTTAAAGATTACTTAAAAGAGATGCTGAAGTAAACAGCGTAGCAGACGGCGCTCGCAGTTCAGCGTGCTTTGTGCGCTTCGTCGGCAGATCTCGCCATCTTTCGAGAATATTAGACGCTAACATATCCCGCGCTCAGCGCTCGCACGGTATACCGTTAAAATATTGCAAGGGTGTACCTGTATCGCTTCGCCCTTATATTCATCAGTTTCGGGCCAAGCCACTGAGGTGAGTTTAGTTGAATAACGTTTTTTGTCCAACAGTTTTTACGGTGCCGGGTGCTAGGCTGCCAGGGATCCACCGTTCGAGGAACACCTTCCAAGCCACTGGCCACTCCTGTAATACCGATAGACAGTTGTACAGAACGCACGCACCATGTGTCCCACTAGAGAGCATATAGAAAGAGATTTGAATAGCTGAGCCTAAAAGGGCCAAGGTGGTGAAGGGGTACTGCTGAACTTTTTAAGGCGAAAGCCTTTGATGCCTCATCAAACGCGAAAATCGACTGGCGTACCGCGTCGGCGTCAACAGGAGTGATGCAAAAAGTCATCATCACGTGATTACGTCCCCATACGACGTCATTCTGACGTCACAGGTCGCCAAAATTCGTGACGTCACTCAACGGGACGCCACATGCTGACGTCATAACATGACATCATGTGATGACGTCACATGGGCCGATGCCAAAGGGAGGAAGCAAACAAGATAGAAGGCAGGGAGGTGTGTGTCGGTGGTTAGAAGAAGAATGAGACGCCTAATTTCTGCAGGTTAACCAGACACATGTCCGGTTGGCTACCCCACACTGGGGAAATGGGAAAGGGGAGTAGAAAGATGGGAGAGAGAGGAGGGAAGGGAAAGAAAGAAATGATCAGGGAATGCTCTGACGCGTATGTGGTGGTGGCACTGTGCAATAGTCAAAAGGCGTTCACATAGGCCTGCAGCACTTTTGCGCTTTTTGAGGATCCCGAAAGCAGTCCGAAATAAGGTGAGCTGTAGGAAGAATACAGTGCTTCCGATCCTGGAGGCATTACAAAACCGCGTTAGTTGCAGAAAGCTTGCGGAGGGGTGCGCGGGAGGTTAAGTACATCGACTTAGAAGAAAAAGAAGATGGCTTTCGCCTTCGAGTCGACAGAGGCGGATGCATAAGGGACGCTGGGAGTTTTTTTTTTTTTTTTAGATAATCACAACTTCCAAAGGTCGAAAAGCCACACCGAGCCGAACGAACGAAGCTTAGGCAAATCCATCTACTACCCATCATTCCCATTCTGGCTGAAGCGTCATGCGTTATAGACACTAGCGTCAGATTTCCCTCCATTGGATTATTGTGAAGCCGTATGCTCTCGCCACCAGTGGTGACGTTTTATTTATTTATTTATATATGAAAAATATGGGAAGGTAGGCTACGTAAGAGCCGGCTATCGCAACATCATGGAAGTAATATACAAGATACACACAACGATAAGAAAATAAAAACAATAAAAGAAGAAAAATAATCAGAAGCACTAAACCCAAACTCCCATTGCTGTCAACGTTGACATGTGATAACGGGGGGTCAAGATTATACGTGCTTGCTCTAAAGACGCGTGTGAGAGCAAAAAAAAAATTGGCCTATATACCATGTCTACGTGTTTTCTTGCCGTTGACCCCACACTGGAGTAGAAAGCCAGGTGATAAACGACGCTAACAAATCCTGGAATATATATGTAAAAAACATTATAAGAATCTATCTCCTGATCGAGCTAAATGTTTTCGCTGATGTAGACTACCAGCTCGCCCAGAGATATCCTACCAGGAGTTGACAAGGTACGAATAAAAAATTGGGAAGGACGCAGGACATGTAATGGTACGATGAAGGAATGTTCTTTCAGGGGACACCTGTTGAAAACCTTGAAAACCACCTATTTTTATTATTTATTCTAGGTAAAACACTCCCCTCAATCCGAATTTCGGGGGAGCCCGGGCCCCTGCCCCCCCCCCCCCCTGGCTACGGGCCTGGGCGTAGGCGTTGTCAAAGCGCGTCTAGTGAGCAGTTGAACTTGACAATTGCATAGAAGTGTAGATCAGGGTAAATGTTAAACAGTAAAGGCGGTATTGCGTGCTTATCAAACCATATTGTTCGGCATAACATATTTCACAGGTCGCTAAGGAGAGGCGGCAAGATTTGCGACAGTTGAGCGACCAGAGAGGACACCACGTGGATTCGGAATAAAGGAGCTCTTCGCAGTAAACGACAATAACAATGATAAAAGTGTAAGACAGCTGACGGATGGATAGAAATCGCGCATTATTTACATATATATCTTTTTCTTTTATTGTTTTTATTTTTCTTATCTTTGTGTGTATCTTGTATATTACAACCATGATGTTCGTGATAGCCGGCTCTTACGTAGCCTACCTTCCCATATTTTTTTCCATATATAAATAAAATAAAAAATAAATAATAAAATCGCGGATTATATTTAGGCGAAATACTTAGATGCCTCATTAACGCGAAAATGGAACGTCGGCGTCAACACGAGTTGTGCAGAAAAGCATCATCACGTGATGACGTCACAACATTACGTCATCGTGACGTCACCGATCGCCCGAATTTTGTGACGTCATCATGATGTCGCTATGACGTCACATCACGTGATATAACATGATTAGGTCATCACCCGACATCGTCGCTTGATCAAACGTGGTCTGATCGCGGAGGCAGTGCAAACCTCGGTGAAGTGCAGAAAGCTTGGAACGCCTCCGGTCCTGGAGGCAGCTCAAAAGAACGTTAGGTGCAGAAAGCTTTCGGAAGGAGGCGGGGAAGGATAAATACGTCGACTGAGAAAAATAAGACGTTGGCTATAGCTTTCGAGTCGTCTTCGGCGAATATACATAAGGGACCCGGTGATTTTTTTTCGTTACAGTGCTCAGACGAGAGGGGACAATTGGGTTCACATTAACACTGACTCCTCTATTGCACCGCTGTATCAACTTACATCGTTTATATCGCGCAAGCATAATCTGCTTGGTGCACGTCTCATCTATCTCTCGTGGCGCCTGCTTTCATTGAATGCGCACGCGATGACCACCGGTGTCTTGACCGCGGCCCTCCTTACTCTCCACTCAACTGAACAGGCTTCGGGAGCAAAGTTCCGCGCTCAGCAGGAGGGGAAAGCGTGACCACATTCTATGTCACAGGTAGCTCTTTCGCAGATGGTGGCTCCTAGAAACGGGAGCAAGAAATATATGGCTTTTTGGAAACGATCTAACGACCCATTTTACATTTCTGCGCCGTTGAATGTAATTCTGACATCACAGCGAAGGTACATGCGCTTCATGCTAGGCAAACCTGGCAAAGTCACGAGTTGCGAGGCAGTGGCCAACAGCGCGTTACAAAGTTGCCGCGGAACAACATCCCGATCAACCCCGCGCCTGCTGCTGCCCCCGCCAGGCGGTTACTGCGCGACGCGCCAAACATGCCTCGCACAAAAATTGACGATATTAGGGCCACGTGGCGCCATCTGGCCACTACTATTAGAACTATAAGCGCGCGAGATTTTGTCATAGTTGAATACGCGCTTGAAGTAATAAGGTTTCACTGCCCATAGTATAGTCTTAAATACGACTCCGAAGCAAGTGCTGCGACAAATATATTGCGTTCTACCTTCAGACAAGTTTAAACGAAGGTCGCTGCATATTATGCCAAAACAACACTTCAGGGAATCAGGCGCAAGTTATCGGAACTGCGAGGTTCGGTAAGCGGACAAAGTCGTCTTTTTCCACTACAAAGGACGCTTTCTTGCTGTTGTCACCGAACCTAATGATAGAACGAACTTTGGAGATACTCTTACATTGTTTACATATTGGAACTAGCTTACGCACGCCGTTTTTCTATTCATATAGTATGTGGGAAGATTCTCTTCTGACTACGTACGGTACCTAGTACGGAAGCTAGTGTAGAATAGTTCCTCATCAAATGACCAACATCGGGAGACCCTCGTGATCGTCCTGACGTTTATATAGGCGCTGCCATAGGTCCCTGATCGTCTCCGTGAAGCATAGCGAAAACTACAAAAGTTTTTCGCGATTTACGTACGTAGTGTGACCTAAGTAGTTGCTTGTGTAAAGTGCTGTTTCAGTGACGTAATATTTGTCCCGCAGGAACGCCATGATAAATTCATCGGGTCGCTGACATTTTGTGCACTTTGATGCAGTAGTTTAGCCAGGGGAGGGGTACCTCCCATCCCTTCCTTCCGAAGAAGAAGAAATAGACTTTACTGAGCAGAATGGGCCACCACTTAGGTCTTGGTGGCCTCACCTCACGCCAATTTAATCTTAGAGGGGAAAGCGGAAAGCAGTAGAAAACGGATTGCACGAGACGTTTAGTTGGGAATCTTCGAGCAACGGGAAAGTGTATCGGTGAGCTAAAAAAATCCACGCATCTCCACGAAGTGAATCATGACGAGTGGGCGATGCTCTCGGTATCGTATGGGTGAGTAACCGTACGTTACCCGAGCGTTGACCCATATAATGTAAACTGAGTGACATAAAGTGACATAAAGAGTCGACGACAAAGCTAGGTCCTAAGGTCCATAATGTCTACGTTGAAGTCGCCGAGTAGTATAAAGGGTTTGTGCTTGTAGGTGTTTTATATTGTTCTGTCACAATTATGATTGATGTTCGTCTATTGTATACCTTTTTTTAAATGCGAAGCATTTCTTAGCGAACTTCGGCGACTTTGAGCGTATCTATCTATCTATCTATCTATCTATCTATCTATCTATCTATCTATCTATCTATCTATCTATCTATCTATCTATCTATCTATCTATCTATCTATCTATCTATCTATCTATCTATCTATCTATCTATCTATCTATCTATCTATATCTATTTATCTATATCTATCTATATATCTATCTCTATCTATCTATCTATCTATCTATCTATATCTATATCTATCTATCTATCTATCTATCTATCTATCTATCTATCTATCTATCTATCTATCTATCTATCTATCTATCTATCTATCTATCTATCTATCTATCTATCCGCCTACGGACTTTGTGCTCTCCTGGCCGTTTCGTTAATGGGATTTATACCAAATTTGGTATGGCATAACATTACTGTATGACGAACATAAATGGCTGGTCATATCATGAAAATCATGACTAACTTGTCATGAAAAGTATGATTTACATGCCACGCTCATGGCGCGCTCACGGGCCGTTCCGTTAGCTTGATATACACCAAATTTGGGATTGAGTGACGTGACTGTATGACGAACATAAATGAGAGGTGGTAATATGCAAATAATGACGTGCATGTCATGAACAACATGATTTACATGCCACGCTCATGGCGCGCTCGCGGCCGTTTCGTTAGCTTGATATACACCAAACTTGGTATTGAGTGACGTGACTGTATGACGAACATAAATGACAAGTGGTAATATGGAAATCATGACTTGTCATGTGCGACATGACTTGCATGAGACGCTCATGGCGCTCTCGCGGCTGCTTCGTTAGCTTGATGTACACCAAACTTGGTATTGAGTGACGTGACTGTATGACGAACATAAATGACAAATGGTAGTATGGAAATCATGACTTGTCATGTGCGACATGACTTGCATGCCACGCTCATGGCGCGCTCGCGGCCATTTCGTTAGCCTGATATACACCAAATTTGGTATTGAGTGACATGACTGTATAACGAACATAAGTGGGAGGTGGTAACATGAAAATCTTGGCATGCATGTCATCTACAACGCCATTTACATGCCACGCTCATGGTGCGCTTGCGTCCAGTTCGCTAGCTTGATATGCAGCAAAATTGCTATTGCGCGACGTGACTGTATGACGAACACAAATGACAGGTCCTAACATGTAAAACATGACATGCAAATCATGTAAAGCATGATTTGCTCCTTCCTGGCTGCTTCGCATTACATCGATTCCCACAGTGCGTGGGATCTTGCCGGCTTTTTTATTCACATACGCACATATGTTTCGACTATAGCAACGGTTTTCTATATACCTTCACTGCGGACAGTGAGAGTCGACGACAAAGCTAGGTCCTAAGGTCCACAATGTGTACGTTGAAGTCGCCGACTAGTATAAAGGGTTTGTGCTTGTAGGTGTTTTATATTGTTCCGTCACAATTATGATTGATATTAGTCTATTGTTAAACCTTTTTTTGTCATATGCTTTTATTGATGGGTGCTTAAATGTCGGTGTTTTTACGATGTTGTGGCCTCTTACTTTTTTTCTGGTTAACAGCCTTTTATTTTGTTCTTCTTAACCTTTTACACGGTGCTGTGCCGTGACGGACACCACGGACGTGGACATGGACGGAAAAGCCTCGGCCTTAAGGTGCTTCCCCCCTAAAACTGCTTTGTGAAGCATGGCCTTCATACAGACATGGTGCCTGTCACCGTGAGTCGACAGCTATATTCGACGGCACATAACGGCCAAAACTTTGAGCCTTCCGTGGGCCACGATCCGCTTTGTTCGTCGTATCTAAATGGTAAGCTGGAAGCAGAGTTGTACGTAACGCGTTACAAGTAATCGATTACTTGTAATCAGTTACATTTTCTTGTAATTTTGTAATATAATCGATTAATATTTCGAAACTGTAACGTTCTGGGTAATTCAATCACATTTTCTTGTATTTTATTGCCGGTAATCAATTACTTTCGTTTTTTTCCAAGATCAAGTTGGAACCAGTCTTCTACGGCAGTTCTCGTCCCGAAAAATATGCGACCGCTCTGGAAACGCCGTCCTGTCAGACGGCTGGCCCCTACAGAGCCTATTTTTTCGCCTTTTACTTGGCCTTACCTGCAATGCCATACCCGAGCGTGAGCAACAGCGCAGCGCGAAGCTTCATAGAGGACATGGGCACTATAGCATCGAAGCACTGCGGCAACTACGAGCTGGTGCGCAAGGTGTTCGTACGTTATAATACCGCCCTTCCGTCCAGCGCATGCATTGAAAGAGGGTTCAGTGTAGCAGCTGATCTCTTAACGAGGAAACACGGAAGAATCAGCGACAACAGCTTTGAAAAAACAATTCCTGTTGAAAGTTAACAACGTGTAACGCGATATCACAGAAGGCACAGTAAGCCTCCCAGCCTTCTCTCTGCCATGCAAGCCACAGCACTACGTCGTAGTTTGAGTGAACTTATGTTATTATGTTACAGGAAATAAAATTTTTAAATTAAGGTAACTCAAAAGTAATCGATTACATTTCTGTAATTGCTAAGCTACTTTTTGGGGCTGTAATTGACCACTGTAAACAATTGCATTTTAAACGAAGTCATAGTAACTGTATTCGGTTATTTATTTTCTGTAACGTGTACAAGTCTGGCTGGAAGACACTTTGCTTCTTATTGCACATTTTGTGCCTTTCCAGTCATATCCTTATAAATAAAAAAAAGAAAGACGAGTGAGTACAAGACACTGATTCAAACATGTCTGCGTGCGATAGAGTTAGCGAGCGAGGGAGAGAGAGAGAGAGAAAAAAAAGTTGCGCTACCGCAAAATGTGGGCCGGTCTTCCTACGACGATGACATGCGCCGGCTGCTTTATCCTCGCGGGAGTAGTCTTGTATATTTGATTTGTTTCTTAGTACGGCTCTTTGCAACTTGTGGATAACGAGAAACATTGTAGTAGAGCCTTTAGGGTGCTATATTAATTACGACGAGCAGTGGTATTCCATCCATGCCCCAAATGCTCAGGTATTATGCTTAATAGACGATACGTTTCGCTTTCATTGGAATAACGTTGCGGCGGCCGGGATTCGAGGTCGCTGCGTCGTGGATAGACGTAGAGCGACATACGCGCGGCGCCACCGTCGCTGATACATAGTATCTCAACTCTCTAAGCAGTTTAGTACTTTTCTGAAGTCACACTTGCGCTATTTTACATTTCATGTCACTGTGAGAAGAGAAAAAAATTAATCGAGTGGATAATGGCTAACGCATGCATCGAACTAAGCAGATGTGTAGCCAGAAATTTTGTTCAGAAAGGGGGAGGGGGGGGTCAATACGCCCCCCCCCCCCCCCCCTGCCTATGCCAGTGGAACTAAGGCTCGCAGTAAGGGATGCTGTCTACAGACTCATACCTATATTTCACTCAGATAGGACAATTTTTCAATCATCTGATTCAGGCATTCTATTTAATGCAGCACTATACCTCACGCTGTTTAACGTAATCGCGAATCGTTGGCTGTTTCCAAGAATATAGAAGTCAGTTATTTCTCTTGACAAATGTCCAGTGTCGGTGCGACACATAATTCTTTTTTGTTCGCTATGGTTACGAGTAGGGTGTACCAAAATATAAGCCGCAATGTACGGAAGGGCGGTAATGGCCCGAAAGCGCTGACACGGGGTAACATATGGCGCTGGTTTTTCGCACACTACTCACGCATGCAAACGCACGCTTGTACTCTACTGGGTCGACCTCCGTGCGTCACGCTGCGCGCTACCTTTTCTTTGCTGTGTATACTGCACGTAGTGTGCACTGCCGAGAAGTGGCTGGCTCCTCGCGACGCTGTCTTCGCGCTCTCCGGTGACGTAGTTCGAAACCTTACGTGCGTTGCAGGCCTTTTGTACTTTGATCCTCGACTCAGAGTTTCCCGGTGGCCACTATTAGCATTCAGGAAGCGGAACGCCGTTCATGAAGCGGGTGCGCTCAGGCGACGCGTTCATCAGGCGCTCGGCATCACGCTACAGAGTGATTCGAGTGTTGGACCTCGATTTCCTTGTATTGGGTAGACACGTGTAATATATTGTGCTCAGCTTGCGATGAGACGCGATGGGCCTGGCGGCCTTCGAGTCCGAATGCCAGGAGTCGCGTTATCGTCGACCAGCCCCCCCTGTGTTGCGAAGCTCCGTGGCGGGTCGGGGCACGAGACGACCGAGCACGGGACACGTGAAAGAATATATCACGCGGGCATCGAAGACATAGTATACGTATTCGATAAAGTGGTATCTCAAAAACAGATTTAAAAAGATACAACTCGCGAAGAAGGAAAAAGAAGTCGGGTTCGCATTTCGAGCGGGCACCAGCGCACCGACTCTTTGAAGGCGTCCGATCGGTCTGCGCGCACACAAGCCGCACTGATGCGTCGCTTCCTTTCGCGCGCCGTGTCTGCTCCACGAGACACGATATGATAGGCCCCGAGTGAACAGGTGTGTGGCTGACGAGGCTGCAATACAAATGTTGGGCACTAATGGAAAGCCCTATGATGTAGATAACGAGCTTTATGGCTTTTCAGTGATTCGAGGTCTCGGGAATGAAGAGAGGAAAACAAGAAAGCGCCATTTCTCAAGGTAAAAAAAAAAGGCAAACGTGTTTCCTCCGACTTATCGACCCCCGCGCGGTTGGGCGTCGACGAATGCCGTTGTCGTGCTTCGAGAGCGCTCTTGGAAAACAGTTCAGTTCACGGATTCGGTAATCATAGGTGTAGCTGCTTGGTGACCGGAATCGCTCACGATATTCCCATTGAGGCTGGAGCTCAGGGACACCTGCCCGGGTACTTCGGCCGTTTTACGAGCAGGAAACAAAGGTCGATTTGTATCGACGGGGTTGGGTATACCGAGTGCGCATATACGTAAAGAAAGCAGCAGCGTAGCAAAGTAGTCAAGAATAAACTTGTCACGAAAAAAAAGGCGTAGGTGCTCGGCCTATACGCGAGCCGCATTTCAAGTACTAGCAAGTTCAAGTGCATAAATAAAGGTGGTTGTTGTTTGTTGTTGTCGTATGGTGAATGTCTTCTATGCGTAGCCTGCACAAAACCTCTATTTTCACGCAGCTGAAAGGTTTAGAGATACACACGAACGATAGCTTCGAGGAACGTGCAACTAAACGCAGTACACGCAGCTTCCACGCATGCTTGGGGAACTCTTCATTTGAAGAAGAACATGACGTCAAAACTGTAAAATTCACTGTAGGCTATTTCCATAATCTCGCTTTCTAAAAGGGGCATTTCATAAAAGCAGGGTGGCAAGCCGTGACCACTGTTTACTTTGCCCTTAAGTATACTGCCAAGGGGTCTTTGGCAAGGGTTGATCACATCACAGCACTATATACCAAATGGTGACAATGAAATTTATTAGCCTTCTCTTTTTCGCCCTAAAGGCCCACAATAAAGCTTTCCATCCATCCAATAAACCCCCCCCCCCCCCCACCCCGCTTTTTTTTTCATCCCTTCGAAAGAATTCATCGATTCGTTCGCGGCAGAACGTTCAATGGCGCAATTTAATAAAATCATTTATTGACATGCATGTTCACTTGAACAGGAAAATAACGCACACTCGCAGCAGACGTATTAATGAGAAAAAAAAAAAGCTCTAGTGTTTAAAACGAAAGAAAAAAGAAGGTGGTGTTGGCTTTTCTTTAAGCTTCATATATGCTGCACACACAAACTATATGGATGCATAAGCGACATTGGCTCTCACCCTGGGCGTTCTAGCACTACAGCTTACTCAGCACCCTAATGAGGAAGAGGAAAGGAAAGAAGAAATTAGTAGTGAATTCGCTGGCGCATGCGGGACTACACCACTCTCTCCCTCATTTTTCTATTTCCCCTTTTTCCAATACATCAATGAAGGGTAGCCAAGCGGATGCATTTCTGGTTAACATTCCCGCTTTCTACCTTCCCGCTTCCTTCATTCCTTACTTCCTACTGAGGAGATGTGAGCAGAACCCATCCACAGGCAGTTCCGAAATTTGTCCACGGTACAATACGAGGCCAGTTCTCATAACTCGATATCGCTACTGCAAGAGAAGTATTTTCTATGTATTTGCAGCTCCATGTCGTCCGCCGTCAGCCTGTTCATTTCTAAAAAGAGTGATCCCCACTACTACAAAAGGGCGGGAAGCTCCTACACGATGGGACATCTGATTCAGCTGGTAACCCACAAGTCACACATTTCGGCCAGGGTTATACCTTTATAATTGCACACCATGTAATCGATCATACTGTGAAAGACGTTGGTTCAGTATAGGTGATCACTTCCAACTATGCACATTTTATGTGTGGGCAAGGTTCTACATCTTTCTCAATCGAAACGAGTATGCCAGCGCGCTGTAGATACCGCCATTACCAGCGGAGATCAGCTTTTATTAAAATGGCCCCTGTAATTGGGGGGAACTCGACTTCGTCTTGAGGTTCGCGTCAGCTTCTTCGACCGAAGACGAGGCTGCGTGAAGCAGCAGTTCTCCTTCAGGAGCTTCAAGAGGGCACGTCACACGGTGCAGTGCGAGAAAGGGCATAATTAATAACGTCACCTACGCTGCTGATTTTATCCGTGCTCTGGATCAGGCTTTCCGGTAAAGTAAAAGCAGTCGCATCCAAAACGACGAACACGAACTTCTTGTCACCTGCATTCTTGTTTTCAGCTTCCCTCGGGCTAAGGTGTTTTAAAATTACACTTGCAATGACCCAACCCAATGAAGTCAAATGCCAATGAAGGCAAGGGAGGCATATAGGGAACATGTAGTTTTTGACCGCAGTGCAGTAATTATAACATAAATGGAAATGAACTAAAGTGTACGAAAAACAACCTGCCATTGACGGGGACAGAACCCACTACCTTCGAATTAGGTACATGTCGGATGGTCTACCAATTGAGCCAGGACGACGGTTGTTCCCCAAGTCCACTTTTTTATTCGGTATATCTGTCTTTGTAATCCTGGATTGTGTTAGCCATCGCCATGGCCGTCTAACGTAACTAAGCATGAATACAACGTTCAGGCACAAGTGACAAAGAAGGGTTAATGTTGAGGCAGGGTTGATGGGTACACGCTCTGCTATTGTACGAAGCCCGCTGACATATAGAGGACCAAAGCGTGGAGCACCAAGGAAAGCAATCCAGTGATGAAGCACTCTAGAGCGTGAGCATTCGCTACAAATAATCACTCGAATACATCGTCTGTATGTCTCGTTCTTTTATCTGAAACTTACGCGCCCTGGACATTCACAGACATTGTTAACGTGCTCACTTTTCGATGGCCTTTTATCGTTAGTGCTTTTATAGTATATTCTTCTTCGTGAAGTATCTCCTAACGCGAGAATTTATCGTTTTTTTTTGTATATTATAACATTACCCCGTCAAAAAGTCACAGCTTCGTCGCAAGGGGCGAAGCAATTAATGCAGCAGCAACGAACCGGAATGTTATACGAAGTAAAGCTAGCAGCTAACCCCTTTAGGTTCTTACCGGGCGTAAGTCAATAAAACGCGGGCGTAAGGAAACGTGGCGGCAGCAGCGAGCGAAAGGACCTTCTTGCTGTCTATCGCTTCAACTGAAGTGACCGGCGAGAACAAAGCAGTACAAAGGTATGAGCCGTCTGCTGATCCCCGTTCCTAGGACACCCCCCCCCCCCCCCCGTGGGCCTTTCGCGCTACAGTGCCTTCGCGTGTGCACTCCGCTTGAGCAGCTGTCATCGGCTACCTTCATACGCTTTCACTCGCACATAGAACATACAAAGCTCGGGGCGATGGTATTGCTCTTGGAGTTTATGCGGAACCTTACGGCGGCGGCAAAATGCGCCTAGACTGTCCATATAGTTGCTATCACAATAAAAGGTGTAGCTGTCGCACAGAATGGCGACAACTATTTCATTTGTTTTATCTGAAAATAACGAGATGAAATCCATTCAGCATTCAGCTGCGCCTGTGCCAGTGTCAGCAATATCTGTACTGCCTTTATAGACTTGTAGTCAGCTTTGGTAAACAGGGCCTAAGCGCTCTAAATTCAAGGATCAGACCTTTGCCGAGGAAAGAGAAAGCTTGAGGTGAAAGGGGTGGTGCCACCAAATTTGTGGCTAGCGCATTCTTCGCTGCAAGCGTTTCTTATAGCTCTAGGGAGCATGATACACGCACCAAGATTCACGTATTATCTCTAAATAATTTAATAACGCCTTATTTATGTGGACAACTTTCGGTTTCGGTTTCTCGGCGCCAAGTTGGGCAGTGACGTAGCAGTGTAGGAGACTTGGTCACGTGACCACACAAGGCTCGCGCGAAGATGCGCAGCACTTAGCCAGAGAGCGATCGAAACTCGGCGCCTGATGTAGCAACCGATGCTTTGCCGGTACGTACGTTTCGGACGTGGCGGAGGTCCGGAGGTCACTCACGTCACTACAGATCTGGTGTGACGTCACTACAACTTTCGTTATCTTTCCTACAGAGCTACGTCAGTTTTGATGCGCTAGCGATTGGTCTTGATCGGGAGAATGGGCATTTAGGTACGCTTTGGAGGTGAATTAAAATATATTCTAAACGTTTGCTGTGTCCGACCCTTCGTGTGGAGTGTCCTTGCATACAGAGGAAACCCACAACAGGCTTGTTAAAGCCTCGAAATTTGATGGCACCACCCCTTGAAGATGATGACTGTCATGTTCTCAAGTAATGTCTTCGAAGAATCAAGGTTACTCGACATGTCCTGTTTTAAGACCTTTAAACCAAAGGACTTGTGTATGCATCGCATAAGGTTCGAAGTCTGCCGATTAATTATATGCTAAGAAAAGAGTTTCTGTATAATTTATCTTACTGATACTTCATCTGGTGCGCAACAAAAACTAAAGGTCGGAAACTATACATAAAAAAAAAAAGCCTTCACCACATCATTAATGTCGCATATGACGCCCATGCTCAATTTTTAAGGGTCTGAATCTGCTACCAGTATGTGAACTCTACCATTAAATGTTCAATGGGCGTTACAATTTGAAAATGAAAAATAAGAGTTCAGTTCGTAGAGAGTTGCCTGGACGAAGGCAATCCAAGTAGGTCAGGTGTACACTGAGGTTGCTTGAACCAGGGGGATACGACTTCGCATGGTTACCATTGGATCCCTTAATATAGACGGCAGCGCTGGCAGCTCAAAACGCCCCTTCAGTTATGCCACTTGCGGATGGGCGGAATTCAAGATGGCGGCGCACACTGTTAGCGTCGCCAGGGCACGAGGTACAGGTTTCTCCCCGCTCCCCTGCCGCGCGAACCACGTTTTTTTTTCTTTTTTTTTGTTTTTTTTTTCGCGTGTCGCGTCCTGTTTGATGTGTGTGTATGCGCGCGCGCGCTACGGCGCGCACTGGGATTGTTAGTGCACGGCACGGGTGTGTTCTGTTCGTCGTTTTCTAGTGTTTGCATGCACGCAGTGTTGTCCACAACTTCGCGCACATGTATGCATCAACATGACAAAAGGAATTCCACACAAAGCTAATAATGGCCGCATTTTATTGACTTCATTTCCGGAAACGTTGATTTTCATTAAATTAGTGGTGACAAACACTAATAAAATGGACAGAAGTGATCGAAGAATTCATGCCATCTGTCCTTCAAATAGGGCGATTTTGCAGTTCTTTAGCTTTTCGCTGAGCCAACGCATCAGGTCTGGCCTTCTGGAATACTTAAAAAAAATGAGACAAAGTGCGCAGTCGGCCCATGCAAATGTGAACTTGTTTCTTCATATCAGCGCAATAAAAGTTTTCATACATTTACCTAGAGCCCCAGAAACGGATTTTTAAGCGTGGGCTTGATTAGCTATAGTTACGTAACTATAGTTACGTCTCATGTGCTTTAAATCTGCTGCTTGTTCCTATAGCGGCGTAAACGCAGCATAATGCTCTTTTCAAATCAGTCATTTTGAAAACATTAACTGTTGCCTCTCTGCAAAAAAGAGATAGCCCATAAGGACCTGAACACGAACTGGCACAATGAAAACGGCGACGCAGACGGCACGCTCACCTGTCGTTCTTTGGGGAGCCGGAACCATCTTGCGGGACTCGTTCTGGAAGTATTCGAGCAACAAAGCACGGTACACGAATAGCGAGAGTCGTAAAACAAAATATTTCGGCGCACAAGCATACAGCGAGCGAACTTCATTCATGACAGTGCCGACGACGGCCAACGCACGCCTAACCAACCATGAAACCACGAAACTTTGTAACGGACTCGGCGGCGCCAGCAAGGCGGCGGGAACGGCGTTGGAAGGCGCGCCGCCTGCCGGAGAGGGGTTCGAGAGAGTTGCGAGGAAAGAGAGGGGTTGCAGAATTTAACTTCCCGCCTGATTGTTTGGTGGCGCCACAATTTCCTCAACATGTCACGTGGGGTTCTTGCCGATTACTCCTTGACCTCTGGAAGGTGCCTAGACCACGACCAAACTACGGCACTGGGATGTAGAAATATCAGGTACCTGTGCTGCTTAATAATTCGGAGGAGGAAGAAGAGGAATAAAAGGAAGGAAGGTCAACCGGACGCGCGTCCGGTTTGCTATCCTACGCTGGGGGAAGGGGATTGAGGCATGAAAATATAGGGAGATAGAAAGAAGGGAACATACAAAAAAGATACACGTGAGCTTAAACTACACTGCTGCGTGTCATGCACGTCGAAAAAAGGTTGGTGGGGATCGGTATCTTGACTACTTGATAGGGCTGTACACAGGATCACAGGCCTATCCCATTCCACTGCAAATATTCACACGTGTGGCCTCATTACTAATGACAGTGTTAGTCGGGTCATGGTGTCTACGGGAGGCTTGCAAGGACTAGACATAGAACATTCAGTACCTGCTGTACAGGCTGAGCGTACGGTGATTTGAGCTTGCCGATGAACCCGCGAAGTTCGTCTATTGAAGCAATATGATCATTAGTTTGCTTGTTCAGTACATAACACACTAAACTCTCCTATTCCCTTTTATGGGGTGCTATAATAATAATAATAATAATAATAATAATAATAATAATAATAATAATAATAATAATAATAATAATAATAATAATAATAATAATAATAATAATAATAATAATTATTATTATTATTATTATTATTATTATTATTATTATTATTATTATTATTATTATTATTACTGCGATAGCAATTATATCAACACTCTCGACGGGTTTTTGACGTCGCTGTCGCCATGATATTCCGTACAAACTCCAAATCGATAACATCGCCCTACGCGTCGTATGTTCCATGTGCGAGTGAAAGTGCGCAACCGTTTCCGACAAACGCCCTTGAAGCAGATATGAAACGAACAGACCGTCTCCGTAGTGCAAACGACATATGGAGGGGTACCGGTGGGAGGGCTGCGTGGCTCCGGCAATAAATGCACAATTTCACAGGCAAGGCGTCGTCCCCCGTGGTCGTTCGTACCATATATCTTTAGAGGGGATCAGCAGGCTGCTCATACTTTTGTACGTGTTGCGCTTTGATCAAGTTGCAATCGTGATGTTCCAGCGACAGCGCAACTCTACACCAAATTTTCTTTCATGGTTTCCGTTAGATACAAAGCTGATAATCCTCCCTCATTATGTGGAGTCGCCCATGTGCTGAGCTATGAAGAGCCCATGTAGATATTTTTATTTATTTATTTCGTAGCGAAGCCTTGGAACTTTGTAATTCGTCTCCCTCTCCAGCGCCTTAGAGTGGATCGTCCTCTTCGGTACTCCGCTCGTGCTGGGAGTCCGTGCTCTGCCTCGAGTGTCGCCTGTGCGCATCGTCGCCTAGTGGTGTCGAATAAACAGCGTTACAAATTGGTGGAGGTGCTGGGTGTCCATCCCAACAGCTCTCGTATCTTCAGACTTCTCCACCTTCTCCACCAGTACCTTTCGCTCCGGACTTCTGCACGCATCTTCAACGCCTGCAGGTTTTGATGCGTTTGAGCAACACCGGCCACCAACTGAATCTTAAGAAATGCCGATTTGCAGCGCGGCAGCTGACAATACTAGGATACGTCGTATCCAAGGACGGAATCCTGCCCGATCCAGCCATGCTTCGGGCCGTGGACGAGTTTCCGAAGCCTACGTCCGTTAAAGAACTACGCAGTTTCGTAGGACTGTGTTCCTACTTTCGACGCTTCATTCGAAACTTCGCCACCATCATATCGCCGTTGACGAATCTCCTTGGAAGTAACGGGCCACTAAATTCGTGGTCGCCAGAGTGTGACGACGCTTTCGCCCAGCTTCGTCGTTTGTTGACGCCACTACGACCCTACGGTCTTTATAGAGGTACACACGGACGCCAGCGGTGTCGGCCTTGGCGCTATCTTTGCGCAGCGCCAACCAGCGTTCTTTGAATATGTCATGGCATATGCAAGTCGTACGCTCACTAAAGCCGAGACCCATTACACCGTCACGGGAAAAAATGCCTGGCGATCATCTGGGTCATTACGTAGTTCCAACCTTATTTGTATGGTCGCCCATTTGACGTTGTCACCGACCATCATACTCTATGCTTGTTGTCGTCATTGAAGGATTCCTCAGGCCCTCTCGCCCGCTGGGCACTTCGCCTGCAAGACTACGATATCCGCGTGCTGTACCGCAACGGCCGCCAGCATGCTAACGCCGACGCCCTTTCGTGCTCTCCCTTGCCTGAAGACAGTGCCCACTGCTCAGTGTCCCATTCTACCGCGTCTTCCATCGACATCCACACCATGGCTACCGAACAGTGCAAGGATAAATGGATCACCTCGATGATAGACTTGCTCACTCATCCGTCCGCAACACCAACCACTCGTGCATTGCGTCGTCAAGCCCACAATTTCGCCATTCGCGACGACCTGCTTCACCGACGCAACTACTACTCTGACGGCCGCCAGCGGTTACTCGTGATAACCCGCATTCTGCGTGCCGAAATATGCGAGTCGTTCCACCCGGACACACAGTGTGCGCACTCTGGGGTATCCAAAACTTACCAAAAACTTACCACTGCATTCGACAACGCTACTTATGGCGAGGGATGCACCGCTCCGTGCAGAAGTTCGTTCGCTCCCGCCTTGATTGTCAGCGCCGGAAATCTTCAACTCACCTGTGTGAGTTTGGGCGCGTTGGCATCGATTTATATGGGACCACTTGCTCTGACGTCGGCTGGCAACCACTGGGCCAACCATCGTCGCTGTTAACCACTTCACGCGATACGCCGAAACCGGCTTCCTCCCAGCGGCTACAGCGCGCGATGTTGCCTCCTTCCATGCTCCACCGATTCATGCTGCGTCATGGTCCAGCCCAGGAGCTGCTCAACGATCGAGGCCGTGTCTTCTTGTCGGAAGTCGTTGAAGCCTTTCTCAAAGAGTGCCACGCTGTTCACCGCGAAACCGGAACTGCTGCTTACCACCCGCAGACGAATGACCTCACCGAACGCTTTAACCGTACGCTCGGCGACATGCTCTCAATGTACAGTCGTCAGCAAGGTTAACACGAACACTCCGCAGCGTGTCCTGAAACAGTTTGAGTGACGCTAGCGCCGCGTAGCTTTGGTTTCTTTTGCCAACATTCTACCCATGCATGCCGACATACTTTACAAGCATACCGAGGTATTTATCTCGGCAAAAGCGCCCAGCGCTTCGCAGCTGGCATCAGTCAAACTAGTACAGGTCACACGTCGGAGCGTTCGTGTTAAGCTTGATGACGACTGTACGTCGCCGCTGATCACACAGATTGGGATGTCATTCTGCGCTTCTTCACCTACGCCTACAATACCGCCCCTCAGGCCCCAACCGAGTTGTCGAACGCACATCCCCGGCTTAACTACCTGATCGGACCCATCGAACCATCTTCGAATATGCGCCGTCGAGGGCACGACATTTTCAACGTGGAGCGCCTCAAGGCCCAGCATGACCCGCTCATAGTGACAAGCTGTTAGTGCGCCGGGCAGCTGCCTTTTCGAACTCGGGGTAATTGTAGCGAAGACTTGGAACTTTGTAACGGGTCTCCCTCTCTAGCACCTTCTAGTGGGTCGTCCTCTTCGGAACGCCGCTCGTGCTGGGAGTCTGCTCTGCCTTGACTGTCGCCTGTGCGCATCGTCGCCGAGTGCTGTCGAATAAAGACCGTTACAATTTCAATACCCTAAAGGCCCTATTGGCATTACATACGGTGGGGGGGGGGGGGGGGGGGGATTTCAAAGGAGTACGTACATACATCTCACAAGCAACGTAAATAGAAAACAAATTGTATAATTACGAAATCAGCGTCTTAAAGCAGGCAGGTGGTATGCTGTGCAGTAGTTAAGTGCTATCAGTATCGCTCGGAAACTCGAGGCGTATGAACTTCTCTAGCAGGGTTCAAGAGTGGGCGTGTTAGTGCAGCATACTAGATGTGGGCGTGCGCAACACTGACGGGACACAGAAGGGAGAAACACACATACCGGGCGCGTGTTTCTCCCTAGTTTGTGCCGTTATAGATGCGAAATTCACCGTGTAGTTCGCCATCAGTGTTCCGCTGTAGGCTGCGTATCATTAGCGTACAAGAGACCAGGATCAAAGCAGAGGTGTAGCAAGAGCGGAGTTGACGAAATAACAACGCCTGAAGGTGTCGACGTGAAGGTGTGACAGATTGTCATGTCTGCTTGTGAATCATATATCTTGCACATAAACGAGGTCCAATGGGCGGGCTTTTGCTTCTTCTGTCGATGACACTTATGTATGTTCCTGGTACGCTAAGCTTTATGAGTGATTTGAGGGAATTCTCATCACCAGTTTCACTTTCCTGCAATCGAAGGTTCAAGCGTTATTCAATTGATACGTCCGTCGCGCCCGCATGATGACAGTGGAATAGCGGAGACGGGATAGCTATAACGGATGTTGGATCCTCGCTTTGCATACGGCGTGTGCCATTGAATTTCACAGCGCATACGGATACATATTAACACGTTGATGTTGCGGCGACGTTTCAAGAAAAGAGAAAGTAATTTCAGCAAAACAAACAAAGAACTCACAGGGTTCCTTATGCATTCGCCTAAGACGACTCATAGGTGAAAGCCATCTTCTTTTTCTTCTCAATCGACGTACTGATCCTACCCCGCCCTCCTCCGAAAGCTTTCCGCACCTAACGTGGTTTTGCACCGCCTCCAAGATAGGAGGCATTTCAAGCTTCCTACACCTCACCTGGTTTTGCGCTGCCTCCGTGATCGGCCCACCTTTGACAACGCGAAGTTGTCGTGTGATGACGTCCTCATCTGACGTCAGTTTATGTCACGTCATAGTGACGTCCTGATGGCGTCATGCTGACGTCACAAGTTCAGATTGTCTGTGACGTATATGGTGACGTTGTCACGTGTTTTTGGCATCGCTCGTGTTAACACCGACGGTGCAGACGGTCAATTTTCACCTCTGATGAAGCATCTAAGGCTTTCTACTAATAAATAAATAAATAAATAAATAAATAAATAAATAAATAAATAAATAAATAAATACTCAGTCCCTACTGTTCCCGAAATGTGGCTTAGTATATTTTCGCCCATATAGTGATATTATGATCCTCATTTTTTTTAGATGCCACAGTCGCCCATCGTGTAAGGGGGAAACAGAACGCCGACAAGACGCATCGCATTAATGAGCCGAACCCATGGAGGAAGGAAAAACTCAGGAGAGGCCCTATCGTATCCCAATGCATTGCGAGAAGTGTGGCGGAAGTGACGTCAAATTTATGGGGCAAACAAACCGGTATGGGGCAAACAAAACAGCAGACGACCAGCGGTGTGCTCGCCGCGCTGGTTCGCTTCTGCATGGATTTGTAATCCTGGCGTAAACTTGGCGCGTATTGTGAGGTTGCATGCAGTAAAATGTTGCGAGCACACATTTACCAGGCTGTTCGTGCGTGGCTGGCCCGAGCGCTGCGTGCTGAAACTCTTTGTGGAGCTTTTTTTTGTACAACAGGCCAGAAAGTACCGGTACGTGCCGTAATCAAAAACATTCAGCGCCTGCATCATCGTATTCGAATGCACCCGGCAGTGACGCGTTCTGCTGGGCATAAGACCAGCAGAACGCGTAGCTCGATTTCCCGATTACTGGCCAGCGTTGGCACTACACGATTTTAAGAGCTTGCTAATATTAGTAGCTATTCGGCGCAACGCCAACCTAGTATTTGACATAACTTCACGTCGAAAAGAGGACACCGCTGTATTGTTTACGCGATCGTGCACGCAAAGTTTGTAATTCCACTGCGGACACAACAACTAGACACAACTATCAAAATACATACAGCACGTAGTCGGATAACAACAAATTTATTGCCTTTCCGTATGAACGAGACAACTTCTAAAAACGCGATACGATGCCTTCGGCGCACGTTATGTAGGCGCGTCAGACGCCAAAAACAAAAGTTCACGTGTGTTCTGAGTCCCCACAATGAGTAAGAACCAACAGAGCGTACAGCCGAGAGAGCTTCGCATGCAGATATAATGAAGCGAACGTACGTACACATGAAAAGTGACACCAGGTACTATTCGTAGTGCACTCGATTTGCACCGAGTGTACGCAACAGCTGGGCATTGCGTAGCTTTCGTAAAGAACACACAGAAGCAGCAGCATACGCGAATCGACTGTGCCGCCGTCCCGCTTCCACGGCGAAGAAAAAAAAAAGGCTGCAAAAGTTTCGCGACTCCCTCGATACGCGCACAGCACGCATGCGCTCGCTCCCGACGCGGCGGAAATCGCGAAGTGTTTAACTGCTCCTTCGCTAGGAGGCGATGCGGGTGTTTGCGACGGGCAGGCTTCACGAATATGACGTCAGGGCCTCTCCTTAGTATTCCTTCCTCCATGGCCGAACCAGCGCCTGGTAGAGTCGCCTGAAAGGGGCTCTGCAACACTTTTCCGTGTAACCATCGAATGGCTTCATCAAAGGAGTTCATTGCTTCAAGAATTGACTGCCGCAAAAATTTGTAGAATCCGTCAACTATGAGCTGAGTTACAGAGATTTGTCGCACGCTGTAGGCCTAATTGCTTTCTCTCCTCTCTTGTCCCGACGAGCGTGCTGGAAGCTGAGCAGGGAGGGATGGCACGGGCGAAAGAAGCTACGTCACGCCCGCGTCATGACCTTGAGCACTTCAAAAAATTTTTTTTCTTCGAACGCGCGGCTTACATTTAGTGTGATCGCGAGCGCGCGAGCGGGCACGTGGCGGCCTCCCTCGGCGGCCGCAGTAACTATGCAGCCCACGGGGCTCAAATCAGCCAATGGCCGTGAATTTGGGTATATGGCGCTGTCCTTTGGGTACATGTCATCATTTGTAGAAAGAAGAGGGAAATGTTTCCAGCTGACTCTGATAACTCATTGTAAATTCCAGGCCGCGTGATCTCAGGAGCCTCGACTACTGATCGTCAGCGTTTTCTGACCATGCTGAAAAAGTGTTGTAGGGCTCCATTAAATGCATTGATGTTGGTCGGCGCATCGCATGGATGAGGACAGAGAGACTGCGAGGCGAGTGGCGCATTTGATCCGCCTTATTTGTACCTCCCGCGATGTGCGTGTGCCGTCCGAAGCGGAGGGCCGGAAGGGAGGATCAGTGCAGTCTAACACTGTTTCCTTTCCGGTCGACGCGATCTGCCAATCAGTCACAAATTTGTTGATGCTTTACTGTAGATGCTTTCCCCGTCTCAAACACTCTTAGAAATTTGACAAATTCCATGCTGCTCTGTATGCAAACATGGCAAATGCCGCTTTAATATTTAATAATAATAATAATAATATCTGGCGTTTAACGTCCCAAAACCACGATATGATCATGAGAGACGCCGTAGTTGAGGGCTTCGGAAATTTAGACCACCTGGGGTTCTTTAACGTGCACCTAAATCTAAGTACACGGGCCTCAAGCATTTTCAGCTCCATCGAAACTGCGGCCGCCGCGGCCGGGATTCGATCCCGCGACCTGCGGGTCAGTAGTCGAGTACCTTTAATATTTAAGCAAACGCCTTTATTACACAGTGATTATCAACTCATGACCGGTGAAAGATCACTGCCACTAAAGCGGAAAGTGTACAGCCATCGTACTTCGACAGTTATTACATATCCGGCAGAAACCTCGAGAATAACAAAGGAACTCGAGAAGAATTAAGCTATAGGACCACCCATCGTGCAATGGAACGAAAAATGATAGCTGTAACTCTATAAAGATATACGAAGACAGCAGAGTGACTCAGAAGAAAACACAGGCAGTCAACATCCTAGTAGAAATTAAAAGAAAAAAGTGGACCTGGGCAGGTCACGCCATGAGGAGGACATAGGCGATGGTCAGTTAGAGCGCTGAAATGGATAACAGGAGATGGGAAGCGCGGCCGAGGATGGCCAATGGTTAGGCAGAGCGCTGAAATGAAGAAATTCGCAGGCATAAAATAGAATCAGCTCGCACAGGACAGGGTGAGGTGGGTATCATTCTGAGAGGCCTTCGTCCTGCAGTGGACATAAGATAGGCTAATGAGGATTGAAATGATGATGATGACAGTTAATAAAACCTGACCAGATCGCGTAATTCTAGCCGCGGGTATTGTCCTTTTAGAATGCCATATATTACGTAACGAAGCGCTCTTGGACCTAAAGGGAATATTAAAATTTTCTGCAAAATTTATCTTAGTTTATTATAAACTAATTAAGCGCAATGGAAAAACACATTAACGTGCGCCACATGATGGCAAACCATATTTCGTTGGTTTTATTCAGTTCCGGTTTAACCACTTCTTAAAGGGGCCCTGCGACGCTTTTTCTTCTGCATTCTACAGCGCTGGAATTCGTGTAGTGCCGAATACTTAGATGAACGCAAAAAGAATTATCGAAATCGGTACACGGCAACGGAAGTTATAAGCCGTCAAACTTCAAAACCCCAGCAGACGACGAGAAAAAACGTTCCCTTTCGCATTTCACTCTCCCACTGACGTCAAAGGCCGCTTCCAATCACCGCGCGCCTCTTACAGAGACGTACCGGACGACTCGCCTCGTGGTGGCACGGCAGGACTGGACTCCCTCCTAGGAGGGAGTCTAGTCCGGCCGTGGTGGTGGCCGTTGTGCAGCGCTCCTAGCGCTTGCAATTGTTTTGAAATTTTCATATTTAAAAACGGAAATCCTTTTGTGTCTGAGGAAGCATAGAGAGAGCTTTTATCATTTTTAGCGTATGTCGCTCCAGTCCGAAAACAGTGTGGTTTCTCCGCAGAAATAAAACTATAACAGCATTGTTTTCGGCGTTGCCACTCGCGCAACGATATCGGTGCATTCCACCGTTCGAGAAGAAGCGATGAAAATGACACGCTAAATTTGTGTCGCAGGGCCCCTTTAAGAATCCTTGGTTCTATAGTTACGTGAAACAACCGGTATATACGTATACAGCACAAGATAAGAAGCAAACAGGACGCTTGCTCTCGGATTCTTTCTATCCAGGCGCACGTGCTCGGCTGCCAACATTGCGGAAGTGCGCATGCGTGTGATCAATCAGCGTTATAGTTGTTAGTCCAGAAGTCCTGTTTTCTACTTAATTCTTCCGTTGTACTGTGCGTAGGTCTCGTTTTTGTTTTGCTGTTATTATTAAGCGAAGAAAGAGCAGCGCGCGCACGTATGTGCCTACACGATGAGCACATTGAAGCAAGTCTCGCCTTTCACCGCTCTTTGCAGGCGTGGATAGAGACACCACTGAGGCTTCGCCTTGTTGCTTCCGACGCTATGGCGGCGGGCGGAGTAGCAGGGCCCCCCGGCCGCGTGATTGACCCTCGGCTGGTGCGGCGTTGGCGGCGGCCCTCTTCCTGGGCCAATATTTAATCGATGAGTATCTCGTACGGCGGTTGCCTGGAGCCCGGGGTGCACAATGTATCAAAGTCGATGCAAGATTTGTTACACGGCATCAGAGCGCGCTCGACCCTCTCGGTGGCCGCGAGAGAAGCGCATAAATCGAAACCGCGGCGGGCCCGCGCGCGAGCGCGCGCTGACTGGGAATAATCCGCGCCGCCGGAATGCCAGTCTGCGACAGGCGGAGACAAATGCCTGGCAACCCTGTCTCGGTCGTGTCGCTTTGTCTTGCGCGCTAGTCCGATTTCGCAAGTCACTGCTTCCAGGCCCCCGGCGTGACCCGGACGGAATGCCTCTTGCCGGAGCCGTGCGCGCGCCACTTATAAATCTGCAGCCTACGTCGCGCCGAGGACTCGCCGCCATTTTCAAACGTCACGCGGGTCCAGTGCGATTGACCAGTCGGCGCACGTCGCTCATTAGTTTCTGCGCTTGTATAGCCGGTGCCCCGTGTCTCGAGGGCCCTATCGGCCAAATCTACACGCGACCCGGCCGGCAGCTGACACGCGAGAAACAAGGAGGTCGGAAGTACACCTGACTCGCTCCAGCTGCCCGAGGAAGCGAGCGCCGTTTGCCTCAGCGACCACGGCGCATATTAAGCAGCCGACGCGCTCGGCTGGCCCGTTAATTACGGGACGTCCGTCTTGTGACCAAAGACATGCGCGAATCGCTCGGGTTACTCTCCGGCAATCGAAACGCCCGGGCAGCCAAATGGCGTTCGCTTATGATAAGAAAACCTGCACCACATGTGTCCAAACATTACACGATGTCCCGAAAGGGGAACGCTGAGCTGGCCGTGTAAATCGGCCTATAAAGGTGTGTACCACGCACGCGATATCTTCGATCGTGAATTCCACATTAAAAGCAACACTCATATCCAGCGGCACTGCCATCGTGTTGGTGCAAAGGCAATTAGTTGAACATGCACTTGTGACGAGTGGCGAGGGAAGCAAGAAAGCTTAATCCCAGACAAGCGAGTCAAATACAGCGATGTGCGTGGTACTTGCGTCGTATAATAAAGGTGCCCTGAACCTAATCTGAGCGGAGATGCTGCGTCAAGGCTGATCAAGGCTGATTCTTGTAGGCTGCGTCAAGGCTGACCGTGGCCTGTGGGAAGTGCGCCCCTCTCATCACGGCTTGAAACGCAGATATTCGACAGCTGTACAGGCACGTTATATAATTGCATCAATCATTGGACGCCGTAGCATAAGGAACAAGCGCTCTGACCCAACTATCCCGCCTACTTGTCTACTCTCGGCCAACGGCATGTCTCTATGAGAAGCTGCCTGATGTAGCTAGGGGATAGCCCCTGGGAGCCGGCCCTAAGCCCGAACATCGCCTCTGTTGGAAAATTGGGTCTTTAGAGAGATGAGAACTTCTCTCTCTTTCTAATCCCATATTCCCCCACTCCCAGTGCAGGGTAGCATACCAGATCCTAGCATCTGGTTAACCTCCCTGCCTTCCTCTTTTCTTTCTTTCTCTCTCTCTCTTGCGCGCCGCTTGTGAACTCCCAAAATTTGCAAAATTTGAATGCGATTTCATGGCTCGGTTTTCTATCCTCAATATGAACTTTATTATCAATCACGTGGGAAAGGGGGGGTGCTTTCAGTTTGTTGCGGTGCTCACGTCGTCGGGTATGGAACACCAACTCACCAAGCAAACCATCTGTCTGAATATGCATGTATCCTTCGTGTTCAGAAAACCGATTATGTGGTTGTGGTAAAGATCAAGCAGGCATGCAATGAAAGACCGGGGCGTTTTACAATACGGTGAACGGAATGCTCTAAGAAGCACAACCTCATGGGTGTGTGCCATAAGGACTGCGATTACTATCCAATAGGATCAAAAATGGGGAAAGACAGGGTCACGCGCGCTGTACCACTGCTCGCGCTCAGTTCATCCGATATTTTTCGCGTTATAGGGATCCCTGCTGGCGCTCTGAGCAAGGCAATAGGGACATCAATATCCCGGTAACTGACCAGCGTCGTCATTCACGCGCCCAGTAGCGAAGCAGGCGTTTCTCCCTATAGGGCGCGTGTACTGCAACGGGAGCGCGCTGATTGTGTTGCCGCAGCTTCCGGAGGACAACCGTCAGCGGCGCGAGATCCACGCGGCAATCGCGGGGCTCCAAATCGGCCACCCGTCTCGGGTCTGATGCTTTCAAGCTTGTATCTTTTCCCTTCGCCTGACGTGGCCTTGCGCCCTCCAGAGTCGGCTAGGCCTAACTCCCTGCTCGCGCACTGCGCAGCTTCAGCTCGCGGAACTTTCGTTGTCGTCTGCGGCGGCCACGCAGGCAGGCAGACAAGCAGGCAGGCGCACTGCGGTGACAAATCACCGCTGCGCCTAATGACGGGTGAATGAGCAATGGCTGCAGCGGCGACAATGACGAACGAAGGAGACCCCACTCGCTTCCCGAGAAAGCGTCGTGCGCGCGGCCACGACGCCCCCCGGAGGGAGGCGGCGCGCAGCCAGGGCTGCTGCTGCTGATGCCGCCGCCGCCGCGACCGCGTGCGCCGCGCTTCCTGCAGCGGCGTCTGCGCGAGAAGAGAGTCCCATAAATTTGATGGAAAGGTGCCCAGTTTTGAGCCCGCAGCCGAGGTGCAAGCACCGCCCTATCCATCACGAATTTGTTTATTTTTTAATGGGCCCTTTGTCGGCCACGGTGAAGGCATGCGCGGCTGCTCAACGAGGGCCCCTGTTTTCTTCGAAGGCCGATGCTCGGAAGAGCTCTTCTGGACGCTGGGGGAACGGAAATGAAGAAGTCATTACTGCTTTCCGCGCAGAGAGAGTTTTTTTTTTTCGTACTTTCTGCTCGCTTTCTTTCTGTTGTTCCTCTGCTTTGTACTTGGATTCTGAGCTTTATTCCGCTTTGAAATTCCTCGGTCGTCCTGTTCAAATAAGCTTGAATGTAGATATATAATGCTCATAAAGCGACGTGAACTTTGTTAAACCAAGAGCAACCAGATCTAGAAATAGAAAGTTGGCGAGTAACAATAATCAGTCGAAGAATCAGTCGAAGAACAGACGCTATTACACATAAGGTGGCGAGGGTGTCGGCCTCGATGCTGCTTAAGCAGCTTTCGGTGTCTTCCATACCGTAGTACATTAATTTTTAGCATTTGCTATTCTCGTACCGTGCAATGTTTATTTAGCAGCGCGTACCACAGACATATAAGTTGACTCTCACATGGCAGTGATCGTCTTTAAAGGGGCACTGCAACACTTTTCCAAGTAATCGTCAAATGGCTCCATTAAAGGTGTTTGGTGAGTCACAAATCGACTGCCCCCCCCAAAATTTTAGAATCTTAAAGTACGAGAGGAGTTACAGGGATTAGTCGCACGCTTTAAGCGCTTTGTCTCTCCTTGCGTACCAGCGAGCGCGCTGAAAACTACTAAGGGGAGAGGGGGATGAAAACGGGGCGAGAAGCTACGCCCGGTCGCCAGCGCGCCTCACGAATTTGAGCACTTTCTTTTCTCTTTCTTAGAACGCACGGCTTACTTTCACTGCGTTCGCGAGCGCGCGCACACGTGGCGGCATCCCACGGCGGCCGCGATAACTATGGAGCTCACGATGTTTGAATCAGCCAATAGTGGTCGACTTTGTTTTTATGAAGCGGTCATTTGGGGTTATGGCATCATTTGTCGAGAGAAGAGCGAGCGATTTCTAGTTGACTTTGAGAATTCATTGTAAATTCCAGGCTGCGTGCTGCGCTATAATGTTTGGCTCGCGTGTTCTCAGGAGCCTCGACTACCGATCGGCAGCATTTTCCGACTATGCTAAAAAAAGTGTTGCAGGGCCGTTTAAGGCAATCACGCTTAATGTTACCGGTAGAAAATATATGCCCGCAACTCGGTGGTTGAAGTTTTGCCAATATGCTTAGTCATCTTTCAGCTTTTCTCTTGGGAACAACTCAATAATGGTAAGAAAAACAAGATTTCGGCGTAGCACAGCGTTTCCCCAATGTGAACCAAGAGAAACGAAGGTGAACAGACCAGAAGTGAGCGTCGATAAAACTCTTTCTATAACGATTGGAATCTAGTTAAGAGATCTTCTTTTGATAGAGTAGCCTTGTTCACGAGCTCATGTACAGGGGTGGTGAAAAGTTGTCAAACTGCGCTCCCATAGGATAGCATGGGATAGCGGCCTCGGAACTTTTGACCCCACCCCTGCAGGTCATTCGCACGCCACCTAGATCTTTATTCCGCCTATATAGAAACGTGGTTCACCATATTACGAATTTTTCATTCGCTATGCGATTCTCCTCATCAATCTGCAAGCTGGGGCCTCGAATAGTAAAGCACTGCCATTTGTGTCATCGTGCAGATTTTGGCCTCTGGTAGTTGTAAGGCGCCGCTTAGGGGGGCTCTTTGCTAAAAAAAATAATAATTGCAAACTGGTAAATCGTTGAAGAACATCAACAGAGCATACTCAATGGTTTTCACAATGGCATAGTTAGCACGATGGAACCTACTCCTAAAGTTTCTGTATACTTCGTGACGCTACCTGTCAAATGGATATGCTGCGACCGCCGACATGTTCATTAGCGTCTCTGGCTAATGCTGTTGTATCTCGTAGACATACGGAAAAAATTTACACCATCTCCCACTAAAGGGAACCATGAGGGGATGCGAAGCAGCATTGGGGGTGCACACCAAGTTTCCGTTTACGTTCACTCGGCCGTCGAAGCCAAGCGTCGGCGTCGAGCTACCGCTTCCGCTACAGAGAGACAACGCGAGTCTGCGGCGAGGGTAGCGAGGCTTTCGAGACAACTGCAGCGACCGGGAACCGATGGAGGTGATCACCTCCTTAACTTGGGGTAGACCAAAATTAGTATGGGAGGGTAAGAGGGTTTGACGATTATGACTGTATGGTCGTGACTTGAATAACGTGAAAATCCCGTCGCGTACGTCGTCAAACTCATTTCTCCAGACACGTGTGGCTCATACCCGTATACCACGGGCCGCGGTATGCGGGTATGCGCAACAGGAGTTTGACAATTTATATGTACCCAGGAAAGGCGACGACAGAGATTGGTAACTTAAATGCGACAGCTTTAAGAAAAAACTGAAAATGGCAGCGTTGACCCAACGAATTCAAAGAATAGAAATCAGACCCTCAGCAGGAATCGAACCCAAGCAATCTGCGTGGCAATCAAGTATTCGACCACAGAGCCACGCCAGGTCTCGGAACTGCTTAGGAAAAGGACCCTATACAGGCGTAATGTTGGTGAAACGTCAATTGTGGTGGCAGTGCTGGCTATCAAATTTTATAAACATTACATATATACTCTTATGAGGCAGCTGTCATGTCAGGTTAACGTCAATTGAATACTTAAGCGCCATCCACTGTAGTTGGTCCACGAAGCACTATCCAGGGCTACCATCCTCGCAAGCAGAAGCGCTCCATATCAGCTTGCCGCTTCTGGTGTTGGTAATCCCCATGTTTCTGTTGGCGTCGTTACGCAACTGTACACGACTGGTTGTATGAAACATATACGACTGTTCAACATATATCTGTGCGTACAACATTTTTACATATTTTTAGCGTCATTTTATAACGTTTCGCTTAATAAAAATATTACATTGCAGTGACCTTACCTCCGAATGCTTCGCATTACATCGATTCCCATGGTACTTGGGATCTGCCGAATTTTTGTTTCGCGGTTATGTTTTAAAACAAAGTGAACCCATGGGGATGCCTCACACAACAATGCGTTAAACCAGTCAGGTCTGTGTACCTCAGGAACATGCTTCACAAGAAAAATAAAATAAAATACGAGGGGCAAAGACCGTCATGTGAGGGCCGCGGGCCGCAACCGAGAGCCTGGCGGGCCGCGTGTTCAAGACCCCTGCTCTATTGGGTCGAACAACGCGCGCGGAGAGAGATACGGTTCCTATCAGAGGATTTTTCGTGCACTTGCATTTCCCTTTCTCTGATTGTTTCGGGCGCCCTAATTAAAAAAAAAAATCACGCCATATCCACGAAGTGAATGATGATGAGTGGGCTAAGCTCCGGAGGTAGTCTGGTAAACCGTCAATCCCCGTAAATTTTGCCCACTCGATCATCATACAAAGACCTGACACACAAATGCGGGGGGTGTGGTGTGATTATGAACGTTTGTTGTCGGCGTTGCCGTTTTGCCTTTCGAGGGCGACAGCGCGTTCACGATCGTTTTCATCCATTGCAGAAAGAGAATGTGTGGTCTGGAACGCGCTTATACTTCATGGTCATCAGCGTCATCGTCATCGTTATCACGTGTAGTGGGTACATTCCACTATACTGGAACGCGCTTGGTCATCAGGCGTCATCGTCATCTTTATCACGTGGAGTGGGTACATTCCACTATACGTGGCTACCTACCTACTACTACTACTACTACTACTACTCCTACTACTACTACAGAGGAGGGACAGACCCACACCCGCCCCTAAAAACGTCATTTCTCCTGCATGTGCTTTTCTTGGCATCATTATCTTCACCTTCATGCGTTTGTGACAAATAGAAACCGCGCCCTTCAATTCCCCCATCATTTTCTCTAGCCTTTCAAGGAGAACAGTGCCATATGTATTTAGTGCAGGAAAGTCGTACTGTAATTTTTCACTACAACACAAGGAACGACCGCGACATACAATCAGAGTTCGCTAGTACTGTGTTTTCTACGTTCTTTTGAATGTTTACCAGGTTTCAGCATCATCCTGTAATGAAAGTGCGGTTGACGCATCCATTCAAGGCTCCAAGTTTGCTCACCATCTAATTATGCGTCATGGCTTCAGTAAACAGTCACTTTTACAGTATGTTTGTGTGCTTACATCAGGATAATAAGTGTGGGTTAGGGTGCGCCGATTGTCTATTTATGTCAACTCCGTAGTCCTCTTCGGGACATGTGCAGCCACAATATACTGAGAGTGCGCGGTACGCTGGGTAACTATTCCAAGGTCGTGTGAGCACTTTTGCGGACGGTCTCTTTGCGGCGATGTCTCTGCTGTTCGGAGCATTCGGGACACGGAATTCGTTGTAAGTAACACACACGCACGCGCATGCTCTCATACACGCGCACGTACTACGTATGCATCGAGCAGTACTGAATTAGGCGGGACAAATTGGAACACGGAGCTCGAAAATATCTCAGCAATGCATGTTTTGCGGGCTCTTTACATTTCGCCTGACCCCTTGCTCGTGCGCATGCAGCACCGGTCGCGTGCGCGCGCCGTGCAGCCAGCGCTGGCGCGACTGCGGGTCGCCCCTCCATCAGCCGCGGGTCAAAGATCTCGTTACGACGGCGCCTGGCAATCTTTATGCGCGCCTGGCTTTTTCCTGTTGCAGCCGCCATTCCTTTATCACTGAAACCGCGTGCGGAGGCGAGATTTATTAGATGTTGTAATCATTTTCCGAGGCAGCAGTTATTTCCTGGGGCAGAAGCGCATCCTGTTCCTCAAAATTAGTAGAGGAGATAATGGTAATAACGCCAAGCAGGCACACACGGCAAACAGCAAGAGCGGCCCAAGACGCCCGGCTCCAGATAATTCCGGCCGCGGAGGAGGCGCGCGCTTCAAAGGAGCCACCACAGGCTCGAGCGTTTATTTTAACGCGGCGTGATTTATTGGCGCTCATTACCGGTAACGTAGTCCGGGCTGCTCGCGCGTCTCTTCCCTTCGCGGCGCGCTGAGGCCGTGGCGTCACCGCCGCTTCGAGATTAATAGCTTTGTTTATGGGCGAGCCATCCGCGACGATAAATCTGAAGGGGCAGTTCGGCTGACGCTCGGCCGATGGGATTCCATCACGCCAGCGACGGCCGCTGATTGCGCGCATGCTGCGGCCGCCCCCCCAATCGCCCTGTCGCCGATCGAACCAAGGTGCGCCTGCACGCACGCCGCCACCGTTGCGCTAATTTAGTCGGCCCCACCGCGCCATTGTCGCCGACTCTTGTTCGTCGTGCCTCTTGACGAAGTATGACATTGTGAGCATTATCTTCATATCGTCCAACAATAAATAACTGCATTAAGCACAAACGGAGATCTGAGGAGCGCGGATAACTGTCTCATCTGAACAACTTGTTTTGCTTGGCGAGAAGACGGCTCGCATCACCTCGATCACAGAACGCTGACAACTCCGAAACATTTTTTTTCTTAGTTTGACAGAAGCAACGTCAACTCCGCTTGAACAATAATGCTCAAGTCGCGGAGTTGCCGAAGGAAATATGGACGTGATTGAACTTGTACCGGATTGTACATACCTTCTTTGAATTTGAAATAAGCAGGTCTTAGAAGTGAATTAGCTGCCATTCCACAGTGAGAAGAGCGCGAAAGGAACGCGAGTGAGTGAAAGCAGGGACACGCACAGACGCAAGTCCGCGTCTGTCCTGTCGTCCCCGCGTGCCCTTTTCGCGTGTCAATTATACTCTCTTACTTAGAAGCGCTGTTTTCGTGCAAGATGGACGCGGGATCTCGGACGCCGCCCAAGCTTCACCACCTTGTTGGAGAACCGTCAACATCGGTTGTCGTCATCTCTATGGCGCACTTCCGGTCACACGCACGTCCCTTGCGGCCGTGCTCTGCAGTCTCGAGTCTGCCATTGTGATGCAGCCAATCACACGGCCGTAATTAGGACCGCCCGCGGTGTGACCGGCGCGTCACGTTTTGCCATGTCGGAGTGAAATGAATAAATAAGAAGAGGCGCTTAGCAGGGCCCCTCAACGAGCGCCTTTGTTTTGCCTGGCTGCCCCCATGCTGGAGACGGCTTTTGCTCATTCGCGGACGACTTGAGTTATCGTCAGTCGTCTATCTAGGAACTCAGCCGTGGACGGATGTAAACACAGCGGCCGCATTACGAGCCTGCCGAGAGCAGGGTAACATTAAAGCAAGACGTGAACGCCTGTGCCGTATACGTGAGCTATCCTCAAAAACGGCTCTTCTCCTGCTAGCCCTGGGCGCCCGCTTGAGCCGTGAAAGGTGTTCCTCCGCTCTGGGACCCCATAAATATCGCTGACGCACAGTCGAGGGGGCGTCCACCGCACATCCTTTTGTTCTTTGCCGGGGAGAGGCCGGGGTCGTGATTATCTTAAAACAAGCGCTACACCGTATATGCGCGCACCGACGTGATCACTTCTTGCGCTCGCCCGTTTTTTTTCTCCTGCCCTTCTCCCAAACAATGTTTATACGACGCCTCCTTCTCCGCGTCTTTCGCTTCATGCATGGTGGCTGCCGCCCTTTTTATCCGCGTCCTTTATTTTCACCTATTCTCGGTGCGCGCCATTTCTCGCTCGCATTGCTTTGTTACCTTTCCCTTCGCATGCGTTACTCGTGCGCCAGAGCGGAGGAGGATTGAAGGTGGCGAGAAGGTGGTTCCTGTCTTAATTAAGACATTCATCCTAAGCGTTATTTCCAAAGGCGTGTTGCCCATAAATTGTGCGCAGAAGGGGAGGAACGAGTGGGTGGGGGGTGGGCACGATTATAGCTTGCAATTGTTTTCATTTCTTGCTTGTGGTCAGCGCTTGCTCGCTTGTTTTCTTTCCTACATTTTTTTTTAATAGCGTGCTTTCTCTCTCTATTTTTTTTATGATATTACTATCGGTGCGCCTGTCCTGCGAGGGCGAGTCTGTCGAACTCTCGTCCTACTAAGGGGTGTTAGCTCCTGTCCAAGAGCTCGTTTTGATGTCCTCCCTCCCTCTTTCCTCTCGCCCTTTTTATTTGCCTTTCTTTTGCTCTTTCGATATGTTGTTGTTTGCGCGCTTGGAACATGCAGTGCGTACGGTTATGCACGTCGCGCTAATTCCTTTGTGCTGTTCTCCGCGAAAAAAGCAGAGGGGTTATATTTCTCGCGCAATCTGGCCATTATCTACTGACGGCCTACTCTTATAGGACTCTAACCCCCCATGCCTCCTCCTTTTTTTTCTCTATATTTTCTCCCATGTTTTCGTCGTCCTAGCCCGCAGCTGTGCTGTAGTGTGCGTCAGGATGAAACTACCGCTTCGGGGCTGTCTCCCGTACGCGCCACCTGCAACATGAGAGCGCCACTTAACTGCTTCTTATTTATGTACTCCGTGCGAAGATCTTGATAGAAGTCAGGGTTCGCAGAAACTTTATGGCCCGCTGTGGGTGTCAGAGCTGGTGTTGATGGAAGACTCGGTGTGTATTCCTGGCGAGGAGATGAATGTTGTTGCGGTTGTACGCGGAGAGGTGGAAACGTATACCATGGTCATTCCATTCGACTAAGTATAGCCTTGATACGGCCAGCATGCCCTCCTTGAAGGCCTTTGTAGAGTACATTTTGTTTCAAAAAGCGTTGACGTGGAACAGCTTAAAGACTCAAATATATAAACTCGCATGCAATACGATGCAAACGCTTATGTAAGGTACCACAGATGTGTTGTAGTTCTGCAAAGCAGCTGTCATAGTCACTGACGAAACGTCATGCTTCCACTACTGGCTGTCTTCAACTCTTCAAGAGTTGGGAGTGATTAATTCTGTGTTCGCACACACTTGTTTGCTGCGCATCTCGTACGCTAGAGCACGATTTCGTGACTGTGTCACAAATGACGCAATGCGTTCGGAAAGACGCGGGAGGTATGATCCCGGTTGCAGTACACGCCAGATGCATAACACGTTCGAATGGTGGCAATCACTTTACTGCTAATCGCATTGAGGACGACAATGAACGCTGCTTGGATTCTGCCGCATTTTCTTCAGAAGCGCTCTTGCACGCGCTTTGCCTCCGTAACTTTCCGTTCCAATAACCACGCAAGATTAGCGGTGCTTTTTCGGAGGAATGACCTGGAATGCCAAAATTTCAAGATTTTTATAGCACGCCAGCTGTTGTCCGCGCCATCCGGGCATGTGCCATGCATCGCGTCAGCACTGGGTAAACCCTATCCGCGTGACTTGACCAATGTTACCGACTCACGTCATTCTGAGAGATGCTGGGTCATTCTTAGTTTCAGTTATGCTTAGTCATTGTCCCATTTGCTGCGTCATTGTCTGTCAATCTCTATTATGCTTTATCTTCTCATGGTTTATGATGAAAAAATCCGTAAACAGGGCTTGTGTGCTCGAGCCGACGTTTCGACAAGTGGACTTGTCTTTTTCAAGGCTAGAACGAAAGAAGACAAGTCCACTTGTCGAAACGTCGGCTCGAGCACACAAGCCCTGTTTACGGATTTTTTCATCATAAGCTTCCAACTTCCCCTTCCATGGTTTATGAGTCACTCTTATCCAATACAGTTTCCGCTTACTCATTTTCAAGGTTGCTTAGTCATTCTTAGTTTTAGGTTCTGCTCGGTCATTGCTAATGTTGCAGCGTCATTGCTTGTCAAGCTCAACTCTGCTTGGTCTTCTTACAATTGCTGAATCGTACTTTTCTAATCTAATTTCTGCTTATTCATTCTCAAAGTTGCTGATTCATTCTGAGTATATATATATAATTTCTGTAGTCATTCTAAACGTTACCGAGTCATTTTCAATTTTGATGAGTCATTACAGCTTAGTCATTGTCAAAGTTGCTTAGGGGTTAATCCTTAGTCAACTGGAATTATTCTGGATCATTCTAATTTTTAGAAATCTTAATTAGCCTATTATAATGAAGACCTTGTTTTCATTTGGAACAATTATGAACTTAAGACTGTCACTACGTTTAACATCTCACTTGTGCACTTGCGTTTAGATGCACGCTAAAGAAGTCCAGGTGATAAAAATTATTCCGGAGTCCCCAACTATACTGCGTGCCTCATAATCTTATCGCGGCTTTGGCGCGTAGAACAAGAGAGTTCCAATTCAGATGGAACCCGAACGCTATCAACATTTTGGAGATATTCAATCACCGAATATGCCGCGTAATGCAGTTTTGTTTCATATAGCATTGTGAAGCTTTAGCATGAGGAAAGTAGCCGCAGCATGAGGAAATGCCCTCTGAGAGTATGTAGATGGAACACTAGCGTATGCATTTCGCTGGGACCTCAACGACAGGTGATCGTGCTAAATGCTGACCGCCTTCAACTTCTGGCTTAATGTATGCCGTTCCACCAAGTCATCCAAAGCTGCAAGGAATTTAGGTACATATTCGCAATGCCCACGAACTATAGGTGGCGCGCTGTGCGATTCAAGATGGCGCCCGATGGAGGGTCAGTCCGTTTGTTAGCATAGGAACAGATAGGACGTGCGTACGTACGGCCCGTGCCACTTTCACCGGATGAAGTCATGAGCTCCACTGAAATTGATATGAGACCGAAATGCTTTCTCAAACCATGGAAGCTCGCCACCTAATTATTTGCCGCGGTGTGTAAGGTTATATTTCAGCTCCGTTACCGTGCATAAGCGATGCTGTGCGAAATCCTGTGCGTGCTGCAGAAAACTTCATGAACTAGAATTGACGTGTGACCTGAACGGCACTCCGAGATACTGTGTACCGAGCCTGCCTGACGGATTTGCCGCAGTGGTAGGCCGCTAGCGAGTAGCGTCATCGCTGCTGCACGGGACCGAATGTTTAACGTGGCGATGGTTTGCAAACATACGCCGTCGTCATTACTTGCGCAGTCAGGAACGCGGAGTTGCTTCTTCAACGGAACACAAGCATTTAACACCCTATTTAGTAGCGCTTGTATCACAGCCATGCTCAGACTCAAGCCGTGCGCAATTCGCTGCACTCGGATGCCGCAGGTTCGATCAGCACGATCGAAACATGAATATCGAAAAGAACACGCACGTATGCTTTTCGCAACGACGAATTCTTCGACGTTGCGAGAATGCGTCGAACAACTATGCCGATCGGAAGGTACCGGTGAAGTACAGGAGAAGTTAGCGGAGAGGCGTGGATTGTGGCCGTGAGTGCACGTTTCATCGCTCTAACCATTTCGCTTCCCTGTTCCGAACTCGAGCGCTTTGGCGGCATGCGGCGCTGGATAATATCCACAATAATTGCGCTACGTGCAATAAATACACAAGAAAAAGTATGTTTTTATTTTGATCTCGCTAAAGTATACTATACATTAAATACAATCAAAATGACTTACGAGCGTGAAAACACATTAGCGCGCGAGGGGACGTGAAGCGCAACTCGCTCCTCGTGAGTTAGCAGCTGATCGTTCATCGTCGCTGTCACACACCTTCTCACACACACACACACGCTTTCACAGCCTTCTCCGTCCAGTGAAAAATCCTCGTCGTCAAGGTGGTTCCTCTTAACATCATTGCTGAAAGCAATCTGAAGAATTTCCTCCGCCGAACGACTTCGATTAGTCCTCGTCACAACGTTATCTGGGCGCGCAGAACTTGTTGCTCTCACACCGGTCAACAAACAAATCGCTTGCAGAGTGCTGCCATCTATCAACATAAGTACAAAAACAAGCGGCGCAGCGCTGGCCAATTTGAGATTACTCAGTTATACATCGCTAGCTCGCGCGACTTCCCTCCTGCAATGTTATAAATTCATGCACTACAAAAGCACTGACGAATGCTATATGCAAGTAAAACAAGGTGAGTTTCAACTGAGAAGGTCAGACGACAGCGTTTAACTAACCTACGTGGCTACACAAAACCTCGCGAAGCTGATATTTGTACGATGTGGGTCATCGTTGAACGCGAGAGTTGGCACGTATTTTCACGAAAACTTCGCGTCTCGCAAGAACGAGTCAGATTTATCGTGTCACGGAGGGCCCGGTTTGTTCACTGAAGCAGGAAACATGCAAACTCGTAGTGTTTCTTTCCTGCTAACACAGCCGAACAAGTGCGCTACTGCGTAGGGCTGCCATGGTGTCGTCTACTGATCATCCATGAGAGGACGCTCCTAAATTCCGCTAGGGGCGCGACAGTCTATGGGCATTGCGAATAAGCAACAATATTGCTAACAAAGGTCATCATTGATTAACGTAACATTTTTAATATCCGACAGCGCCAAAACAAATGTGTCGCAGAAAATTTACAATCTTTCTCACTGTTTTTAAAAGAGAGAGATTGAAAGAGTTAAGGCCTTACATAAAAAAAAATTGGCAATCTTGTAATCCAGTTGCCGCTGAGCGGGCCTTTCGAGACGCTGACGAAAGCTTGGAAGGTGAGATATGCCGTGCCGATGCCGCCTGACAACAACGTTCCAGAGGAGGCCGCAACGCAGAATGAGCGCCGAAAATACGAGCGCGTGGCACTGGACGCCATCGGGAGCAAAGGCGCAGTACTCGCCTCAACACACCCGACGAAACAGTAGGCGAATAATGGCAAACGCGTAATAATCACTAGCTGACTGCACTGCCGAGAGCGCTTCTATGTATTATAGAGATCAGAGACGCGATTTTTGGGTGATAATCTCCGACTCACGAGCCACGCTGAAATCCCTGAAGTCGCTGCACGTGCAAGAAATATAGTCCTGGCACATCAGGTGCCTAGATAATAATGCGCATGTACTTCACCACGATGTTGCACTGCACTGGCTAGCAGCACACTGTGGTACACAAGGCAATTTTAGCGCTCACTCCACTGCCAGAGCCGCACGTGACGCTACATCTGAGAAAATTGATATTCCTTTTTCAAGAAAACATGCAGCGACTGTGGTATATGTGCGTTTGCCGGGAAGCCCCTAAACCATCGCCCTGTCTACGCCGCTGGTCGCCAGAATCAGGACCCCAGGTATTAAAGTCAGTGGGTCATACGCTATCTGACCATTAGTGACCTATCCTTCAGAGATGGCGCTTAAACCTGTAGTAACAGATAGGAAACCTTGTTTTGTCATTATGACAATAACCATCGATGTGTCAGAAATCCAGAATTTTAAGATTGTTGAAACCATGGCTGAAGTTTTGAAACTTCCCTTTCCTTTGTCCGCTTCCTAACCCTAAGACCTCTTCAGGATTCCTTACGGCGAAAGGAAGGAAGGAAAACGAGAGAGAGGAAAGGCAGGGACGTTAACCAGTTTGGCATAACTGGTATGCTACCCTGCACAGGGGGGAAGGGATGGGGGGAGATGCATGCACACGGCGAAGGATGCATGAAAGAAGCGAATGTTTCCTGAAGGCACTATTTATCATGCAGTCCTCACACAAGGAACCGTGCCTTTCGTTAGATTAAGGAGCGGCTTCCATACGTCTGCATTCGAGGGCAGTCGATATAGGTCTCACGTGGACGGCTTATTCAGCAAAATGAAATAGTTCGTCAAGTATGTTTATGGTAAACAATAGTTCATAATTGAACGTTGTCTTTTTTTTTTTTTGCTACTTTCCTTGCTAATACATGTAACGATATCTCGCAGATGGGAATATGGTGGCGCACGTCAAATGATTTGTAGGACTTCTGCTCAGCTTCTCCTTTTCTTTTCGAAGAGATAGTTGCATATGCTTTAGATTTTGTTATTCTTTAGTTGTGAGGGAGCAACGTATTCAATGACTTCATATCGTGGAATGTCCCTCGCAAAGTTTTATAGAAGCTTATACGAAGCTTAGTTACTTCAATGAGCTGCCATCCACGACTGGAGATAGACACGGCGGCTACACGGGATGTTATCATTATGTTAAAGGGACACTAAAGTGAATCAGTGACTTGGTTTAGATTGATAAACTCTACTCTGAGAACTCTAATGTCCGTAAGTTTCACCATCATAAGTTCATGATTAGGAGCGAAGCTCCTTAGGCTCGCACGATGTCCGTTGTCGCCGTCGTCGTCGTAGGTCCCCGTCGGAACAGCTGCGGTGCCGCTCCGAAACCTTATCTCAGCAAGCGTATGGATCAAGGTCATGACGTCGTGCGCAGAACCGTTCGTAGAGCGCACGCAGCGCGCATACGAACGGTTCTTGCTGTATGAGATCGTTCGCTTCATAGTCTAAATCAGCAACAAGGATCGGATCCACAAATCTTTTCTTTTGCAAAAATGCTTGTTGCCATTGGCCAGCCGAATTCGCTTACAATTAAGTTTACACTTCTTTCCTTTAAAAAAAATGGGTTGCGTAAGAAGAACGTTAACGGGTGCCACAAAAGAGTCCAAGTTTATAGCGTATATGTCACTGGTCAGGCCTCCTCTTGAATATGCCGCTGTTATTTGGTCACGCGATCTTACAAACGACAAAGATAAACTGAGTCCGTCCAGCGGAAAGCAATCAGATTCATTTTTAATCGCTACGACCGAAACTTCTCCCCTTCAGAGCACTACCACGTTTTATCGCTGAATCGCTTAGAATACCGACGTATATATATATATATATATATATATATATATATATATATATATATATATATATATATATATATATATATATATATATATATATACACGTTGACTAAAAAAAGATACATAACATTGTGCACAAATATGTTCGCATAGCTACACCCATTTCATTCGCAGTCATGCTACCCATGCGACCCGCCGATACAATCCTATGATCATTGTGCCATTCAGATCCTTTCTTGATTGTTATAAGTATTCTTTTTTTCCGTGCATAGTTGACACTTGGAATAATCTGGACAGTTCTTTGAGAGGTCTACTGAGTGCACAGTTTGTAAAACAAGTGTCCACTTATGTGTTCGATCTTTTCAGGGTTGCCGTTGGGTGGACTTGAAAAGGAGCCAGAACTCAAGCCAAAAGTAGCCAAAGTAGCCATGCCATTTAATATTATCGCCAAATTTGTAGCCACATGGAACATAAGGGGTATTATGAGCAGATTCTTTAGTATTGATCAATAAATAATAACATTTTGAATGAATAAGACCAATAGAAAGCCACCGATAAGTTGGAAATAAATTAAATGGACGAATTATAATAAATTCATTACGCGTGCATATATTTTATGTAGAAAATATGAGTTCTTGCCAGACACAAAGTTATGGTAGAATATTCCACCCAGCAAGTGAGTAGGAACATGTAAAGTTGAAACAGGTTTTCGTTGAAGCTGCAGACCAAATTCTGGTTGTAGATGAACGGGCCAGCTAAATTTTGTTGCAGATGTCTGTTTTCCCAAGTTTACGCGAGAACATGCACTGCGCGCATCAAAATTATTCGTAAAACTTGCGCGTAGCATCACAATAGATGGCAGGAAGCTTGAGCACCGGGCTGGCCACGCGTTCGTCACCTTGCACGCAACTTTGCCGTATTTGGACACGTGCTAAGCGTAGCGTAAGGGTTCCTTGGTACGCACCAGCCTACTGGTGGGTAGAGGACGACCGTACGCATCGGTTGAAGCGACAGAAAAGCTTAAAAACAATGTATTTCGTCTGCAAAAATGAGAAAAAATGGCTATTTAATGCGCCAAATGAGCACTTTAAAAGTAGCCAGAAAATAGCCATGGCGCCAACTGCAAATTTTTGTCGCCAGACGGGGTCGAAAAGTAGCCAATTTGGCGCAAAGTAGCCACCAACGGCAACCCTGGATCTTTTCTTTCTTTGTTGTTGTTTCTTTGTGTGTTTCTTGTAACCACTCCTGCAGTGTCTCAAATATGAGATAGCAGTATCTGTTAATAAATAAATAAATAAATAAATAAATAAATAAATAAATAAATAAATAAATAAATAAATAAATAAATAAAATGTGCATACAGCTACGGGCATATTCTTTACTTAGGAAGTGATTCCCAGCAAGCACGCACCAAGACTGCTCGGCTCGACTAGTCCAGCGCGACATCGCGAGCCATGGCCGATGGAGCTTCCCAATTCCGCGCAGGGCCGGTGTCGTCTCCCAGTGCGTGCCTTCGTGCGACGAACGTCGCACTCAAGCGATTCGAGCCGCATTCCCGCGGAGTGCTTAGTCGGTGCTGCTACACATGTGAGGCAGTGGCTTCGAATTGAACTCAATTTGTCTTTCGCTATCTTTCGCCGAGATCTAAGAAGTGTCGCCTGACGTCACCGGCCTCCTCCCACGGTAATGCAGGGGCGCCGCGCCTTTAAGCTGTCAGGGCTGTCATTACTCTTGCGGCTTTCTACCGATCCACCAGGTGTCGCACAGCGGGCTCGCACTTCTCGGAGTGCCTGCAATTTGCCCAGGCCGGCGGTAATGAGCGGCCCGGTAACTCGGCCCTATAGATTGCCACAGCTTGCCTTGTAAATGACGCGTACTCCTTGCGTCCTCCGCACTTTCTTATCCTTCACTTTTCTGTTTACGTGTACTTGCGCACTACCACCAACTCTTCCTCTTTTTTTTCTTTTTTTTTTGTCTTTTTCTGCAAACATTGAAGGAAGCATCATCGTGAGAAGTTCATTCCCCACGAACAGTTCGCGGCTTTTCTTGGCTTTCAATCTCCCATTTTCGTCTTGAAGAACTTCAGCGTCAACATGGAAGAAAAAAGGAGCTACCAACTGCTCCATCAGAGTTCATCCGGCGGACGAGAAGTATGGTATAGTCAGTTAAAAGGGTCCATAATAATTATTTGTTGGTGTTGTACGTGCTAGAACCTAATTATGAGGCACACCGTAGTGAGGTACTCCGGCTTAATTTTGACCGCCTGGAGTTATTTAGCACGCACCTAAATATAAATACATGTGCATGGGTGTTTCTGCATTTTGTCTACGTCTAAATGCAGCTGCCGTGACGGCGAATGGAGCCCGTGTCCTCGAACTTAGCGGTCCATCACACATTAGCCGGTAAGCTTCGATGTCGGGTGTAAAAGATTGCAAAGATATCTGACATGATGTCTGTTTAACCCTAATTCGTTAAGTAAAACTTCGAGTGCGAATAGCTTTTTCAGCATCCCAGTGAAACGAAAATCGAAACGGTTTCAACGCTCAGCTACATGTATTGAACCAAGGTTGACAATGTTAAAAAAAAAAAAAAGTTGCGGTACAATGGCTATACGACAAGTTTTGTTCCGTTACTTCAGTCAAACTTTTTAGAGACGCTCGGAATAAGTTTCGGAGGTTTTTGACAGGTGCACAATCGCAGTCTATTTCATTAGACGTAGAAGGTAAACTAGTAAGGTTGTTGCAAATGTATTGAACGAGTATTTATTGCGATAGCAAGTATATGGACACTCTCAGCGGATTTTCGCCGTCGCTGTCGCTGTCGCCGTCAAGTCCCGGATATGTATATATGTATGTATATATATATATAAAAGGCGCAAAGAAAAATAAATCAGACGAAAAAAATTTCCGGAGCGCTCGACGGGGGATTCGAACCAGCGACCCCTTGCTCCGCAGCGCGCTGCGTTAGACAGCTCAACCACGCGCCGCCCATGTTCCGCCGTAATAACGGCGAGCTATTTATATACACAATTTACCGCTGGTGGTACGCAGATCTGGGAGGAGCTTGAGCGTGTTTTTCTATCACGCAACGCTCCTACGTTTTATTTCAATTTTAAAACTGCCCTTGAGGCGCTCACGAAAAAAGTGACCCCTTTCTGTACCCACTCGAGATGTGGAACAAAAAAAAAAAAAAAAGAACGCCTGAACACCTTGGGTCAGACGCCACTGCGTGGCAGGAGACGCAGAGGGGTCATGCCACGCACCGCTGTTTAAAAGAAAAAAAGAAATATCTAAGAGCGTCGGGTTCTGCATTGTCGACACTTGCAGCCCGTTGCTCTATAACAAAGACGTACCAACTGTGACAGTTGTTAGGTCACGCTTGTCCTGTGTATACCTGCGCGTTCTTGTCGAGCGTCCTTCTTTGTGCTTTGTCGGGCTACAAGTATCGAGCCGCTTGTCGTTCTTCGTGTGACATTCCAATTTCTTGCTATCGCATACATTGCTTCGCCCTTGCGGCGAAACTGTGACTTTTTCAGTTAGTGTATGCGCCTAAAGACACGCCTGACATCACCCAATCTGTTGGAGTGGGGCTCGTTAAGGACTGATGTTAATGTCACCCAGAAGGGCATTCTGGAGTTAGTCTTAAATTTGAACGGAAAACAAGGCAATCGGCCCGGACATATTTCCTACAGCCTTTTTGCGGCGTTACGCTGAATGGGTTTTGCAGTATTAAAGTGTTACATTCAATGCATCGTTATTGCGTGTACCGTAGGATTTGAATGGATAATTTCTTGAATTGTGTCTATACCAAAGTATAATCAGTAGTTAAAGGGCCCCTAAACCACCCAGAGGTCGAAATTCAGTTGTGGTGGGGAGGTTGTGCACGAGTGTACAACCGAACACGGAGCCGTGAGAATTTTTGGAAATGGTGCCGTAATAGCGGAGTTATACGCGTTCGATCGCCGAAACGCGGCGATCGCTCATTTCGCTCTTCCCATCGCCACCCTCCGTTGGTATCCTCTCCCAAAGCCGGTTTGCCCTCTCGCCGAGCGCCCCTTCCAATCTCGCGTGGCATACGTCACTGCCGACGCGCTGCTCGAAACATTTTCTACCTCCGGTTGCCGCGACTCCGCACTCTCTGCTCCGTCGACTGCGCGCTTGTTGGCTAACCGCTGCTGCCGTGCTGGCCCGTGCTCATACGAATCGTGCCGGCATGGACCTTGTGTTGCGCGCACGTCTTCAAAGGATCGCCAACATGATGGATCCGTACGGTGACACGCCGTGCCAGAACACCTCCGCACGGGCAACACGACGAACAAGGAGCGCGGCCAGCTGATTGCTGACTTACCGGAAGTCGTAGGTTCCTGTTCGACCAATAGAGCATGACTTGCGCTCTACGTCACCTATTCAACTACCTGACGTCACGCGGAGGCCGGAAGGCCTCGGAAAGGAGGAGGGATTGTTTTTTGGAATTCGTGGCGCGCCCGCGGCTTGTAGCACTGCCGCGTGTGGCATCGTTAATCGTGACAGCATTCTGCACACGATGCGCGTGTTTACTTGAAATGTTTGAAAAAATATCGGAGGTGGTTTAGTGGCCCTTTAAACGTTTTGAAATTACAGTCATATTTCGTTGACTCCAATCTGCTGCAAAATGTTGAAGCACGCGATTTGCCAGCCTCTAAAACAATAACTATAGAGCACAACTGCTTGCTGTCTAAAGTTCAGCATGGTTTAAGGGGAGGCTGTCGACCGCATATCATTACCACATATTATTACCACATATCATGAGTTTGCAGTAGCAGTCAATGACAGGGAGCAGATAGATGGAATATGTTCAGTTCGCTAATGCCTTTAATAGAATGTTCCACTATAAACTTCTCTCAAAGGTTGTCGCAATTGGAATAAATATTCAACTTGTAGGATTAATCAGAGCCTGCCTTCAAAACAGTTTTCTGTATGCTGAAGTTAACAAATTGTTTTTCCGAAACGCTTCCTGTCACATCCGGAGTACCCCAAGGGTCTGCCCTAGGGCCGATTTTATTCTTGATTTATTTCAATGACATTGCAAGTGTCATTGAGCCGGATGTGAAAATGAAAATTTCGCTGATGATTGTGTACTGTATACAGTTGTTAAATCAGAAAGGGGAAAAAAATTAGACTGAGAGAGAGCCTTGTCTGGGTTCTAAGCTGGCGTGAAGAATGGGTAATGACTCTTAACACTAATAAGTGCTGAGTGATGCAGGTAAGTAACAGCCCGTTAGTCTAACACTTTACCTATTCTATTGGCTCTACTGCGCTCAGTAATGTTTGTGCCTTTAGATACCTTGGTGTAACGCTAGCAGAACATATGAACGGGAAAGACCACATTGAAAATATTTGTGCTAGCCGATCTCTGTGCATTATGGGACCTTCGCCGGAAACTTTCAGGACCATCCCAACAGGTGAAACTTGCAGTTTATGCCACATTAGTCGGCCCTCGTCTCGAATATGATTCATCTCTGCGGGATCCACATACAAAACAGAATATTGCCGATCCAGAATTATTGCAACGAATGACAGCTATGTTCGTCTGTGCAGCTACAGGCGAACTGACAGCGGGTCGAAGATGCTAAGTTATCGTAATCTTCAATCCGTTCAGTCGAGGCGAGAAAAACAGAGACTAAAGTTCACGTACGTAAGATACAACGATAAACTTAAAATCCATAAATCGCGATATCTGTGTGCAGTTTCTCGCGGCAACACTCGCCAGAACTACGGAAAAATGATCGAGGATTTACGTGCGTCGAACGGTACATAGAAATATTCATTTTTCTCTAGGACCATTACTCAATGGAATGCATTACCGAAAAAACTTTATTTACTGTGGAAATGCCGATCCATTTATGAAAATGTTAGCGCGTGTGAACTGAAATGCTGTCTGTATATGTTGATTCTCATATATTTATATTTTCTTGTGCCACCTTGTTTTTGTGAACCTCACACGTATATATATTTTCTGTCTTTCCACTGATTGTTGCACTCAAATGAGTTTGCAGTATAAATAAATAAACAAACAAACAAACAAACAAACAAACAAACAAATAAACAAACAAACAAACAAACAAATAAACAAATAAATAAATAAATAAATAAATAAATAAATAAATAAATAAATAAATGTTTTCTTTACTTACATTGAATCAACACCCAACCCAATCTGGAAACATCGGAAGGCGAAATAAAAATATCAGAAACCTTGAAATGTCTCTTGGTTTACGGCTTCGAAGAAAGTTGAAAGGTCGGTTTGTTAACTTGACTCAAAGCGTTCAACAATGCTTTCCTCATTGGTTTTGCGCACAAGACTAAAGAACTGCAAAGCAGCGCGCAGTACTGCTAGTTTGCTTTTGTTTCCTTATATCTGCACCTAAGGGTGCATTCAAGTTTTATGCGGCATTTGCAAACACCTGGCGATCTCAAAAGGAGAGGCACAGAGAGAGACCGCATTGTTAGTTGTTGCTGGACTAGTTGGTACATGCTTACTGGAATACGAAAAGACGCGTAACCGCCAAAGAGTGTAGATGAGACAGAAAAGGGTGCCTTCTATCCCAGAAAGAGAGAGCCCCTTCACTCAATATGAATATACACACTTCACCACAGATACAGGACGCACACAAAACAAGTTACAACAGTCAACAAACTAAAGGGTCTAAATGTGACCAGTGTCGCTAAGGAGGTTTAAAAGCACCTTCGTTGCGTTATATCGCACAGACAGCATTAGTCCTTGTGCCAAGAACGTTTCTTAGACCTAGGGATGTTTGTATTTGTTGAATGTTACGTTAAGACACTGAGGCCAATCTTTTTAGAGCAAATAGCCTGCAAGCGCAGATTATACGTGGGATATGTCTTTCCGTATGTTGCATGCAACACACAGTGGCCAAGTTATTTATTTGATTTTAAGCAGGATGTGTTTTGATGTATGCGACATTTAGCATGACTGTTTGACTGGAATCGAGGAGGCGTCACATGGTGCATATTGCAGATGGTATATTTCATTTTGTTTTCTTTCTTTCTTTCTTTCTTTCTTTCTTTCTTTCTTTCTTTCTTTCTTTCTTTCTTTCTTTCTTTCTTTCTTTCTTTCTTTCTTTCTTTCTTTCTTTCTTTCTTTCTTTCTTTCTTTCTTTCTTTCTTTCTTTCTTTCTTTCTTTCTTTCTTTTTAGCGGGTGGGCCATGTCGTGTGTCGATGTACTGAAGCGGGCGCGGCTTGGTCAGTCTCCGCTCGCGTCTCTTGTTGTGCGCGCTGTCACCGTCTCGAAGCAGCGCACGTGCAGCGGTGCCGGAATTCAGTGTGCTGCCCCGGGCTGCTGCGCGGTCAGGTGCGCGAACGGGATTAAGTGGCGGCGGCCGACGCCCAGGGCCCATCAGGCTGCGCACGGGTCGTTTTCTGTCTCGGCCCGCGGGGTGAGCGGCGCTCCGTCAGCCACGCCGGGGCTTGATGGACTGGAATGGGTTTTCGGGGTGACAAATGCGGAGCCCCCCGGCGGATCGAGTAAAATAAAAGGCCGCCAGCGACGGCAAAAGCGGCGCCGCTCGTTGCCGCCCCAGCGCCGGCCGCGTTGAGCTATGGGCCTCATTACGGCCGTGTCCGAGCGAGCCATACATTACGGGGCCCTACTATCGGAGCGCGCGCAGACGTTCTATCAACGACACTGGTTAAGTAATGACATTTCATCCGGTGACCCGTTAGGAGCAGCGGGACAGTTATGGATCCCGCCGGGGCCTCTGTCTTGCTTCACGCTCCGGGGAACAGCGCCGCGCCGATAAGGCGCACCTGCGCCCAGGTGCGCCGGTGGGAGGGTGCCGCTGCTCGGCGACACTCGGCTAATGCGCGGCCTGGCTGGCTGAACCGGAGAAATCAACTCCCGACAAAAGGGCCAACACGCTGGGGGTCATCGGTTGCGCTGACACGAAAAGGCGCCGCTGCTACATGTGTTCGCAGCGCTGTGCCAGAGTTGTGGCCGATGGAGGATGCAATAAACGTCACGCCTCGCAATTCGTAAAACACGCGTGACAGAGATACACAATAGTTTGTATTATCATTACTTTTCTTTTCTTTTTCGTTTTGCTTCAACGTAAGCGTACGTCTGCTGGTTCGAAGGAAGTTGGGGTATTCGCCCAAAATTGGTTTCAAAAGCCAGGGAAAACGTTGGTACGACCTTAAATATCTGCTTTATTGGATTAACGATTACTGCCACCTCACGCTTATCGACTGTGGTGCAATAAAATTGTCTCAACGGAACATAAGCGACAGGGAATGCAAAGCGCCTAACTTACATGTTTTCATCGTCTGAAATACTCAACAACGAGCTGCGACTGCGTAGCGTAATGCACCTGTGACAGTGCCGTGACGCTGCTAGCCACATTTTGTGTCGGTTATGGCGACACCGTGCTGTCGGGAAACCCTGCGCAGGGCCCGTGGCCAGCGCTTTCAGAGTTCGAGTCATTCCAAGAAGGAGCGGGTATGGAACACAGGAAGGCACAAGGCACCCTGTGGGGCGGACACCGTTATCAAGACGTACGACGGGTCTCGGCGCCACGCAAGGAGATGGAAGGGAGGAAGAAGAAGAAAAAGAAAACTCTAGGAGAGGGTGAGCGTCGCGCAGCAAGAAGCGAAGGACTGGCAGGGAGCCGCCGAAACAACGAGAAAAAGGTCCAGCGCCATTCGAAGTCTGCTTTCGAAGCGGACGTGCGAGGCAGGCAGGCTACTCTACGATTGACGAATGCTGATTGGCAGACGGCGAGCGTGGGCTGACGCGAATCCAAACCGGGGCTCGAATGGAGGCCCCCAGGAAAAATGAGTGCAAAGCGGCGCAGAAAGACGAAATGGCCGAGAAGGGAACGGAGCGCGGGAACAAGTGGCCCCTTCGTCGACGCTTCGGACTCCGACAGGGCCTCCGCTCCGGCATGCTGCGCTCGACCTCCTCCTTCGGCGCTCTTTCCTTTCGCGACTTTTACGCGCCTCCCTTTTGTGTGTCATTTTGTGACCCACTCGCTTTCTCCTGTGCATTTGCCCCTTCGGGCATTTTTTTTCACCCCCCCCCCCCCCCTCTTCTACTTCTTTCTTTTTGCCCTCAGGAAAGAAAGGAAGAAAAAAAAAGTAACGAAAGAAGGCGACGCCAGCAGCGCGCAGTACCTAGCGCCTGATTTATGGGAGGCGATTTAACTCTTTCATGAGCTCACCTCCCCGAGATATACGCCCGTCTCTAATCAAATACTTCGGGATGAAGCAATTTCGCCCGGCTTGAGTAATAGACACGGACTCGGAGCCTGATCGCTGCGATACTCCTCGCTCTTCCAGCGTCCTCGGTGCTGCCCGCCTCCGGTTTTCTGCTTCGGGCATCGTGCTTTGTTTTTAGGGGTGTGTTCGCCCTTCTTGTTTCCTGACTATTACTGCGGCCATCCCGGCGACTGGCTTAGTCATTTCACCGCCTTCCGATGGATTCGAGATGTTGTGCGCTCGCTCTCTTCCTTTACTCTTCTTTTGGGCGGCTTTGTTTCATTGCTATGGTTATCACTTCTCTCTACCAACTGTAGTCGTTACTTTATTGTTCTTTTTTTTTCTTTTCAAAGCTCGGGCTTTGTTTGTGCCTTGCCGACTACCCCTATTCGTGCGCATACGCCCGTGATCCGTGACGTCTCCCGAAACTCTGCCGCCATGCGAATTGCGTATAATGAAAGCTCATTGAGGCCAGAATGGACCCCCCATCCGTTCGCTCATCTGCTGCTGCACCAACGTTTCAACTTCGACAAGCAAGCAATACTCATCCAATAGAGACGCGGACGGCCTCTTCAAATGGATCGTTTGTAGGTGCATGCATAACTTCGTTATCAAAGTGAGGTGCTGTGCCGACGTAGTGAGTGTCATGCAAAGTTGTTTTCAGAGCTTTAAAAAAAAAGAGAGAGAGAGAAAATGCTAACTAAATAACAGAGCAGCAGGCGACTCATGCGTGCTTAGGTTAAACTCATTGTTTAGGTTCCCAAGGGCTACAGCGTGCTAGCTGTCGACTTTCCTGTGGGCATGGCTGAAGCCCTTCTTGGATTGTGCTGGCCATATTTAACGTCACGACTGAGCTCTGTAATAACTGTCTGATCGTATACCTATCTCTTGTACGCTCATCAATTTATAGCAATTCTCTAGCGCCTGTTAGAGAGAGAGAGCGAGATAAAAAAATTACACCATCTCCCGCTAAAGGGAACCATGTGTAGATGCGAAGCAGCGGGCGCTAACGCTTACACTGGCGGCGGCGTTGACGCTGGCGCTGATCGCGGCGTTGCGCAGGGGAGAAACCTGGGGAGGCGCAAAGCACGCAGTGATGGACCGGTGTTTCCTACTGGAACATGCCAATCGCTGCTAATGGGCAATGGGAGAGACAGAAGACTCCGATTGGACACAGAAACCCGCAGTCCGCTTTTGGTTAACGCGCACGCTGCGAATTTTTATTGTTCAACAACGCACAGGAGAAATCTCCCACCGGCACTACCTTGCAGGTCAAGATCCAGTGCCTATATATACGGGGTGGCCAGTGAACGGTTGTGCAGCGCGAGCAGTCGGTTTTTTTCAATCAAGAAACTCGCTAGCAGACGCTGCCTGCGTCGGCGTTGCGAGGCGAGAGAGGGGGGAGCGTAGGATGCCTAGAAGAGAGAAAGGGGGAGCGTAGGAGAGGAGGTGTGTGGAGAGGGTTTGCACATGCGCAGTAAGGGTGGTCACGCCGCACACCGGATTGAACTCCGCCCTTAAGATGCTTCGCATCTAAAAGTGGGAGAGAGAGAGAGAATAAATATAAAAGAAGGGCAGGGAGGTTAACCATGGCTGAGCCCGGTAGGCTACCCTGCACTAGGGAAGGGGGTAAGGGGAATAAAAGTTAGAGAGAGGAGGAGAAAGAAGTCACTGTTGCCGTCGAAGTAACGGCAGTTCTGAGCTTAACATCACAGATGGTGCGTCAGTCCCGCGGCGTAAATCAGAGCAGCGCATTCGTTGCTTTACGCAACTTGTATGCGCGGGTCCGTGCATCCAAAATCTTCTCGATGGTGAAGCCATGGTGGTGCTGGTAGTGTTGTCAAGCAACAGATTTCTGAAGGCTTGCGAGAAGTGGAGTGATGGTGTCGAGCAGTTGCAACACGCTTCGAGCTATCGGTGTCTGCATCTTGCTCAGCAGCACGCGAATAGCACTCACTAGGGTGCTGACCATGCCCATAACTTGTCCGTCTTCGTCCGTCAGCTTATGAGGTACCGATGAAGTGTCCTTCACTGTCGAAGTCTGTTGTCGCTCGTCAGGTGCATGCAGCTTTGGGAGTTCGGGCCCAGTGATGTTCCGTGCAGGGAATTTTCCCTTTTTTCAGGGAATTTTCGACAGTCAGTTTGGACGAAAGGGAAAAAGGGAATCTTCGCGATATTGCAGGGAATTTTGAGGGGCGGCGAAATTTTTTTTTATAACGATCAAAAGACTGTGGACATGAGGCTTTCGCATTTCGCAATCGTTTCTGGCGCATGTAGCACGCCAAACCACAGCCTCTAAGGTTCGCTTTTAAAGACCATAATCTTTAAAAACCCAGTCAATATATATTGACTGGGTTTTAAATACCCAGTGAATATATATTCTAGTCACTCCACATTTATTTATTTTTTTCTTTACGGTAGTTTGCAGAACCGTTCCTAATCAAGTCAATAAAATCTTAAATACCACCACAAAAGCTAGTTTTATTTCACAATATTTAGTCACCATTATTGAAAAGTTGACGTGCTTTTTGTACAAAATGTGGTGCATATAGATACAGAGCGTCTGCCAGGCACATTAATGTACGCCACGTCACTCAGTAACAAAAAAAAAAAAAACAGAAAAAACAATAATAAAATTTTCTTATGCAGTGGCCGTGTGCAGAGCATGTACAGCATTCCTTCCGCATCGCATACCGCTTAAAGCGAGCTCTAAGGTAGCTCCTTCGTAGTATTAAAAGCCGATCTCAGAGGCGATGCTTTGAGTTGGGCAGGAAAGAAGAGAAAGCGATGGGAAGAGCATGAAACACGTCGAACACTATATATATATATATATATATATATATATATATATATATATATATATATATATATATATATATATATATCAATGAGAATAATGATTCGAGGGGCCAGTTGTCTTGGTTCAGCAATGGGTTGTAACACAACGGAGGCGTTGTCAACAAGGATAAAATATTTATTTAGTTCCCAACAGTTTCGGGAGGGGACCTCCCTTCGTCAGGGGTTGAGTTAAACTATCGTATATATATATATATATATATATATATATATATATATATATATATATATATATATATATATATATATATATATATATATATATATAATTTTTTTTGCGCAGGGAAATATGCGGGGATTTTTTGGCGATGTATGCGGGGAAAAATTCCGGAAATGGGGAATTTTCGGGCCTCGGAAAGGGAATTCTTCCGTCCAGGACGGAACATCACTGTTCGGGCCAAGCGTCAACTGCATTGCTGGTAGTAGCGTCACTGGCTTTAGACACGGCTGCGTTTGGACTGGGTGGTAGGAACGAAGCGGCAGCTCCATTGCTAGCAGACGCGTCTTTGTCCATAGACCCGACAGAGCTTGGCCTGAGTGGAGGAGGTGGAGGTGGTTTTGGACGTGGTTCGCGAGGCAACGAGGCTTTGAAGGCTTTGGTGCAGCGCCGGCGACGGGACCGTCGTCGCGTAATAGATGCAGCCGCTTCTCGGTGTGAGATGTCATCTCTAACCCTTTTCTTCAGTATTGCTATCTCTCTTCGAATAACAGGGCAATCCTTCGAAGAGGCATCATGAGGCCTGTTGCAATTTGAACATCTGAGTATCGTGGCCTGGCACGTGTCCGCGGTGTGGTGCCCAGTGCACCGGGAACAGGTGGTAGCGTTCGTGCACACACTGCTCACGTGACCTAACTTCATGCACTTCCAACACTGAAGCGGTTTTGGTACAAAAGGGCGAACTGCGTGTCGAAAGTGGCCCACTTTTACATGTGATGGCAGTGATTCTCCCTGAAATATAATCCTGACGCATCGTGACGTCCCGATACGAGATACACTTCCAATAATGGTATCTTCTGAAGCCGGCTTGATCAGGACTGGTAGGTCCGTGTTGGTAATGGCTTCGTCCACATCATAAATTACTCCAGTGCTCACTTCTTTGCCTAACGGTATATGAGAGCGGACTCCCATCCCATTCAGTTCCGTAACTTCGCGCATGGTGTCTAGCGCAGTCACATGATTGACGTCAACCGCTAGGATGTTCTTGCGGCTATTCACTCTGACCTCTTTTATTTCATTTGGCACCAGTGCCTCTAGCTGTGCAGACACGGCTTGCCGGTTCAGACATCTCATGTTGTCACTGGCGAGAACTGGCGCGAAGAGGACGGTTAATACCTCGGTATTCCGCGAAGATCGCATGGTGGACGCACTCGAATTGGATGACGTGCTCAGAAATCGTCTCTTAGCCTTACGGCTCCTCACCAGCTCGAAGGTGTCGTCACCAGACTCTTCACTGCTGACATAGTAGTGCACGGTGCCGTCGCTGTCAGTGCCGCTCTCGGAGCTGTTGCGCTTCCTGGACGCAAAACCCGCGGGAACTCCGGTGTCCGGTGGTCGCGCGTGGGGCTCCACCTCCATCGCACACCAGTAGGAAACCGCACTTGACCGGTGAAATGAAAATTATTCACAAAATAGCTTGGAGCTCAAACACTCGGCGTTCTGCCATACTGGCACTTCGTCGTCGAAAGGCAGATAGGTAACCACGTAGATATCGGTGGGGGGATATGTCACTAATGCGGACCCCGATTGAGGGGGGGCGTGCGGGCGCCGCAGACTGGGGACATTCGATATTCCCGTTCCTCTTTTCGATAACAATTTTGAAAAGATGAAATCCTCTAGGTAGCGTTAACCATTTTTCCACGAATATCTCGCAGGTTTCCGACGGTAACCAATCTCTCGATGCCTTGGTCGTAGCTACGATGTTTCCAATCTCGCAAAATCTCGTCTTACGCCGCTGATCACGTGTCATCAGATGCGAGAACAAAACGGGTAAAGATAAGACAATTCTGCCTCGCTTCTTGGCATGGACGCCTGGATAAAATATACATAAATTTTCATAGCGACGCTCTAATCGAGGGAAATTAAAAATATCTACAAAATTGCCGTCCTTTGGACGAGTTGGTACGCATTGATGGCTGGAAAAGCTTACAAGCTGCTCGAAAAAAAAAAAAAAAAATGGCGCACACAGAGGAGCAAAGAAACTGAGATCAGCGCTTCTTGTCATCTTCTGTGCCAGTCTGTCTGCGTTTTTCTTCGCACAGAAAATCAGTCAAGGCCTTATTGAACTTTATGCGTGGCAGTGGCCTATTGAATAGGCTATAGCACTCCCGCTCTTGTTTATTTTTAATTTTTTTTCGCGCGTCTACTCTTCTCTTCGCTTTCCTTCCCATCTTTCCCTTTCCCCTCCCCCTAGTGCAGGGTAGCAAACCGGATGCTACAATTCCGGTTGTCCTCCCTGCCTTTCTCTTATTTTATTCTCTCTCCCTCTCTCTGTCTACGTTTTCTTCTGCTGCGTTAAAGCTGCTTAGCTCTTTCTAAACCATAAGTACGCACGCTCTCATGTTTGTGATGAACAGCTTTGACAAAAAAGAGAGGAAAAACATATCCGGTTTAACTATTCTTTTTCCTTCTCATAGAAATGTGCTCATTTTCAGGGCATTTGAGTTATACCATTTTATTCCAAGAAGTTAGCAGCGGTGCTGTTGAAGCTCGCCGTTGGTCCGTGACGCGTGAACAGTAATGGTCATCATGAACCGGCACGCGCTCTCTTCGTCCTCTTCATATTCTGCTTCGCTCCCAGTACACGTGTGCCGATTTGTCCGGCGTCGGATGCAATAACTCCTATGGGTGAGAGAACGAGTACAGCGAGAGAAAGAAAGAAAGAGATAGAAACAAAGAGAAACCTACAAATTCTTGGCGACGCGGGATTCCAGCGCGCGTACCCACGATCCGCAAGCGAGCATTGTAACCTCTCAGCTATCCGGGCATGTTGCCGAGTCAACCAAAACGTCAATTTTCTGTTGTTGAACTTAGGAATGTGCGAAGCACTAGAAACAAATCTGGCAAGTTACGACACGATTTTCTAGGTCGTAGAAGATTCCTCCAGGTCCGAGAACTAACAACTGCTTATCATTTCACAACGGAAAGAATGGTAAACAAGCTTGCGGAATAGAAACGTAGCTGTTCCAACTAACGCCATATTTCTCACCAGAATGACCATTTGAGATGAGTGCCAGATCCAAGCCCCGGATACTGTATTGCGACAGACTTCTGCCTCTTCTCTCCTCTGATCCCGCAGTGGCTTTTGCAGTTGGAAAAGCTTCGCGCAACATCGGTAGTTGTTTCTACGATTTTCTAGCATTATTTCATTCTTTTTTGGGGGGGGATTGAGGGGTGGTTGTTGTGTGTATACGTGGATGGGGGGGGGGGGGGGGGGGGATATCGATATTTTCATATTTTCAGTAAAGGCATGGCAATGTTTGAGGAAACTCAGTTGCTGTGACCGCTAGAAGAACAGCTAAATTAACCTTAATGCGTGTAACTAATTACGTATAATCGCAGCCTGAAGGCCCATATCCTTTAAGTTGTGTTATTTTATTTCTGCTTGCTTCAAAACCACTCAAGCGTCCTTGATAGATATGTTTGATATCGTGGCTAAATGTGCTGCTTGAAGGCATGTCGTAAGCAGTGTTCGTCAATTCACTAGAAAGGTTACCTCGCTTAACCAAACGTCATGCCACAGGGGCAAACATGCATAGACGGCAGGCACCTGGAGACGCAGATGATAATTGGGCGCGTTAGTAAGTAGCACGCCTGTTCGCACTGGGTTAGTGGGCGTTATTAGATGTGAAGCATCTTATGGCGAAGTTCAATCCGGTGGTGGTGGTGGTGGTGTGCGGCGTGACCACCCTGACTGCGCATGCGCAAATCCTCTCCACGCACCTCCTCTCCTACGCTCCCCCCTCTCTCTCCTCTAGGCATCCCTCTCGCGGCGTTTACACACCCATTGCGCATGCGCGTCCCCTCCCCCCCTCTCTCCTCTCCTACGCCCCCCCCTCTCTCGCCTCGCAACGCCGACGCAAGCAGCGTCTGCTAGCGAGTTTCTTGATTGAAAAAACCGACTGCTCGCGCTGCACAACCGTTCAACGCCGACGCAGGCAGCGTCTGCTAGCGAGTTTCTTGATTGAAAAAACCGAGTGCTCGCGCTGCACAACCGTTCACTGGCCACCCCGTATATATAGGCACTGGATCTTGACCTGCAAGGTTGTGCCGGTGGGAGATTTCTCCTGTGCGTTGTCGAACGATAAAAATTCGCAGCGTGCGCGTTAACTAAAAGCGGACTGCGGGTCTCTGTGTCCAATCGGAGTCTTCTGTCTCTCATTGCCCATTAGCAGCGATTGGCATGTTCCAGTAGGAAACACCGGTCCATCACTGCGTGATTGCGCCTCCCCAGATTTCTCTCCTGCGCAACGCCGCGATGAGCGCCAGCGTCAACGCCGCCGCCAGTGTAAGCGCGTTATCGCCCGCTGCTTCGCATCTACACATCGTTCCCTTTAGCGGGAGATGGTGTAATTTTTTAAGGTGGCGTTGGTTTGGCTCCTTCTGGAGCTTCTTTACAACCGCTGATCGTGGAAGTGTGGCACGAATGGAACGTCCGCTCGCGCAGCGGTGCGACTGCTGTAAGGCGCATTTTCTGGTGGTTCGCCGGGTCCCGCGAGCAGAACGACATGAATCTCGTTTTCACCGCAGGCGAACACACGGAGCCTTCACATCGAAGTTTATGTTAGACAAATGCACGTCTTGATGCGTTGTGTAGCACGTTTTGCACGTTGCAGAGGCTTTGTGCAAATTCGGACACATACTTTTTTTTGTACGATGTCGCAGCTTTTTCCATTCCGAGCAGGTGCCACCTTAACAGTGAAGCAAAGAAGCAGTGAACTAATTAACTAAATATTAAATTTTACTTATTCGCAGATTTACAACGGGAGAGGCCGACAGGTGCGAAATACCTACAACTCTAGTATGAGTGCCCCCCCCAAGCGCCGTACAGAAACGGGACACAACAGCACGCTCTCAGACACGAGACAAAATGTAGTCGCAAGAAATGGCTTAGGCGTAGGGCTGGTTTACACTGCACTGCAATTCTGACGTAGTATACCATCAGTACAGGTGGCATAAGAAAAAGGACAATCGGCTGAAGGAGAGTGCGCGTGCTCATAGGTGTCCACGGCGTTGTCAAGCTATCGAAAGATAGCTTTTACCGCGGGCTCCTCGGCTATCACGTTTGCTTTTGATGGCGAAATAAATCAATTCAATTCATAACACGAGTTTGTTATTTGTGGCGCAAAGCTTTAAACATTAAGACAGGAAAGGAAAAAGAGAGACAGATGAGTAGTAAACTTACGCACAAACTCGCCCAGGAAAAAGTTCTTCATAACGCGAATGTTACGGGGTACTATTTATAGACAGGTCAGCTTGAAACCGTCAAGGCACATATTGCACTACATTAAGATCACATGGCGCAATAATGTTCGTAATACTAGTGCCGTATATGAGACTGCAGATTGTGCTCGCACTAATACTTTTGCTGTAGCAGGCCCTCCTACAACAAAAATATTAGTGGTTCGGATTGTGGGAAAAAGCGCGTATCCTGCGGGTTGCTCATTGTTTGAAGTGCTTCACATTCATACTCGGTGTTCGTCATGTATTCGCTCAACTTCTGTGTTGATTTCGCGTGCAGGGAGAATAATAATAATATGTGGGGTTTTACGTCCCAAAACCAATATATGATTATGAGAGACGCCGTAGTGGAGGGCTCCGGAACTTTTGACCATCTCGTGTTCTTTAACGTGCGCTGACATCGCAGAGTACACGGGCCTCTGACATTTCGCCTCCATCGAAATGTGACCACCACGGCCGGGATCGAACCCGCGACCTTCGGGTCAGCAGCCGAGCACAAGGCCTAGCCACTGATCCACCGAGGCGGACGCGAGCAGGAAGAAGGTGTTTTTAACAGCGGAGCTGTTTAAGCCGAACATTGGTCTGAGACGCGTGAACAGAAATTATCATCATCATCATCATGAACCGACACGCGCCCACTTCATCTTCTTCGTCCTCTTCTGCTTCGCTCGTAGAACCCTTGCGCAGATTTCTCCTGCGCGGCCTATAATAATTTTGATGGGTGAGGTGTACACACAGAGAAAGAAAGAGAGACAGAAAGGAAGATAAAAAATTAAGGCAGCTTCGCACTATACTGGTGCCAAGCCTGAAGGAAGTGCGGAGCTGGGCAGCCTTCTTTGTTTCTCTTCTATGGTCTTTGTTTCTTTATTTCTATTTATTTCTATATTTCTTCCTTTTTCCCTTTCTTTATTTCTTTTTCTATTTCTCGCTTGCTTCCTCTTTTTTTTTTCAATTTTTGTTCGTGGTTTTATTTAAAGTGCTCCGCACTTCATATCATCATCAAGGCGCTCGAAGAACAAAAGGAAGAAGACTTCTCTTTGGCGTGAGCGCACGCTCAGATGGCTATGCAGCCTATGCTATACAGTGAAACCTCGGTGATACGAATCTCACGGGACCACCAAAAATATTCGGATCTTCCGAAATTCGTATCACCTGAAAGCATGGAAGGTTAGCATGAGACAAAAGAAACCTGGCACACATTTTCATTTATTGATGCTCCAGGGGCGCAGCAACATGAGGAAGAACTCTGAAAGATTGTCAGTTAAGTTTTTAGATGTCGGCAATCATACCAGCGCTCGTAAATATACGGCCCTTACGCGCGTGTGTAATTAATGAACCAGGTGCGTTGTGACCCGCGACAGCAGTACCCCTTCCAAACTTTAGTATGATTTTCCGCATGACAAGGGAGTAATGTGGTTTTGACTGCGTTACGCCAAGCGACGACGACAGCATACGACAGCGTGTCCTCCTAAAGTGCTCCGCACTTAAAAGAGAAATTCTTGCCGAAAAAAAAAAAAAGCATTCACGAGGCGGGATTCGAACCCGCGTACCGACGACCCGAAGGCGTGCGTCCTAACAACTCGGCTATCCAGGCACGCTAGGAGAGCATAGTATAGCCCTGCATTGTATAGTATAGCAAGGGGGGTGGGAAAAGTGAGGGTGAGGAGGAGGGTAGAGAGTAACGCATAGTATAGGAAAAATGAGATAGAGAAATGGAGAGAAAGAAATGCAGAAAGACAGAGAGAAAGAATCAAAGAAAGAGAAAGAAATGAATAGAGAGAGAGAGAGAGAGGAAAGAGAAGGAAAGATATAAAGAGCAAGAAAGAGAAAGAAATAGATATAGAGAGAACGAAACATATGTATAGAAATAAAAAGAGATAAAAAGACAGAAGAACAGGGATAAGAGTGAAAAATAAAGATAGGAAGAAAGAAAGAGTAAGCGAAAGAGACACAAATAAGGCCGCCCAGCTCCTCACTATCTTCAGGCAGCTTGGCACCACTGGTGCGAAGCTGCCTTATTTTTTATTTTTTATTTATTTTTTGATAGCTCTCTGTGACTGGAGCGTGACGCGCTCGAAGCAGTTTTGGCATGCTGCACATATCAGTGCGTGTATATTTGGGTGGAACAAAATTTAAATAAACAGTAAAAAGTTTGCGCTCCCCTTGACCCCTTCCCTCGTTCTTCGTTCGGGCTAACGACCATATTTTTTTATGATCCACTGTGAACTATATCACTGATGGCTAATATCTTGTACTATGCGGATGATACAGAATTCTAGGGTCGGTAGTACGGGTACTTATTAAGCGCAATAAGCGCTCAAATTGGGGCAACAGTGACATCTGCATACCTTCGCAAACCATTCATGTTTGAGTGTATCTTCTGGAAAATGTGCATTAGAAGCACGAACTCGCCCAAGCTGCGTGTGTTCTTCATTAGAAGCATCGACGTGAAAGTTCATGTCATTGTTTACCCTGACTGTGTAAGTGACAGTGTACCGCAAGAGTCACAAGTTATGTGGCGTTCATAGTCGATCGCATTTAAATAGCGGAGTCTTAAATTGCTGTGGGGTGGAGCCGGGGTACAGTATCTACTGGCTCCGTCTTCAAACCACGTGAAACTTCGGCAACAGTGCGATATCCGCGTGGCCTTATACGTGTTGAGTTTAATTACACAACGCGACGAGCAGAAGCCCGCGAGGCTTTGGTCACATGTATACCGTACCGATGCGGCAATGCAGGGAAGACAACTCTAAAAAAGAAAAGGTAAAGTAAGTGAGAATAAAAATAAGGCCGGCTGTTTGGTTGGCTTCTTATTGGCTGACCGGCGTTCCCTTGTCGAGGACAAATGGAGAGGGTGTGGCCGTGAGGAGAAAATTGCGAATCGCTCCTGCTGCTGACAAGTGAAGAGGATATCTGCGGGGCGAGGTGCCCTTATATATACATTCTGGACGGCGCGCCTTGGCCCAAACACGACTCCGCTCCCGGAACGCGTCAGCGCCAGCTGAAGAGCCACAGGGGACAAGCCCTAGAAGCTACTAAAGAACAAAGAGCGCTCGATGAGTCTGCGCGTGAGGCTGTCCCGAGGCAAACCGTGGCCACTGTATACCTGTCCCCAAGCTTATGTTTTCAGTACACTGCGCGGACACTTCGATTACCTGAATCTCGCCTTTCAACGCAACTGGCGTGTCTCGATTTCGTGCCGGTTCTTGTGCGCGTTTGTCGCGCACGAACGAACCGTTCCTTTGAGCTCGAAGGCCGCCACGGAAGATGCCACTTATCGTTTTCATTCAGTCCCATTAAGTGTGGTCTAAATTGATACATTGCATTCGTCCACTTAAGTTGATATAGCAGACGCGGCTTGGAGCGCTACGATGAAATTTGCGATGTACTTGTGAAATCGCTAATTTCGTGTCTCTGTTTTCAGCTTATCCCTTTCGGAAATTTTTGTAAAAGCTATATAATTTTTGTATAAGATGCTGCTTTTACAGTTAGTAGAAGTTAGCACTGCTTCCTTAAATACACAGGGTTCACTTAAGTTGATTTAGCGGTTATTTAATTAAGTAAGTTTGTCATAAAACGGCGTCATTGAAAAATAAGATAAATAAGAAAAATAAATTTCCTCAGGGCCTGGGCATTCAAATATATTCATAAAGTTCGTTGCTGATATCAAGAGGGTGTAATAGAGAAGTAGCACCCTTCACATGCGTTCGAAAAGAGAAATTACAGTTGAGCCCGAGCCATTGCTTCCTCTTGACGTTGTTGCCTGTCCATAACTTACAACCCTCGCCTAAAAATAAAAGCCTTCCGATGGCCGCAAGACTTGTGTCTTTATAAATTAAGGGATGAGAAATTGTTGAACTGATGATGTCTCTTTAGACAACGTTTCAAGTGGACTTGTGTTTGCCAGACACTGCCAGGACACTGCCAGACACTGCCAGGACAAATGTAATTTATATTTGGATGAAATATCACGCAGAGATCATCTTCCCTATTATCCCGAAAGTTTTTTTAGTATGTCAACAAAAAACATGTACCTCTCATACATACATACATACATACATACATACATACATACATACATACATACATACATACATACATACATACATACATACATACATACATACAGTTGAAGATAGTATTGTTAGTTTCAGTTTCTTACTTTTTGGACTTTCTTCTAGTTTTCCACGGCTTTGTCTCGAGGTCTTTAAAACGAAGAGACAGTGCTAAAATGCCATACGTTTCGTTTGAAGAATTGAGAATATATAGGATGACCCTACGAAACCATAAAAGTGCTCAAAACACTGCCACACGCCCTTATTTCATTATTTTAACGCGAAAGTGTTTTATGCCAGGGTCCACCTAGACTTCACTAACCTCATTTCCGTGACGGAAATGACGTCAGTAATACGCACACGACCAAATGGACAAAGAAAAACAAGAAAAAGTTTCGTTGATTTGGATGAATTGGGAGTTGAAACCACCACCTTTCGGTCCGCGATAATACGTGCCAGGTGCTCTACATACTGCGCTACCGACGCACATGCACTAGGCTTCACAAACGCGCCTTACATCTCAAACACCTTCTCCCTCTCACAGTTATCTTGGTCGACGGGAAGAGTGTCGCCGTCTGTGAGTGGTGAAGTGAAGTAGTGCGTCATGAAACCAATCAGCGTCGATAGGAAGCGCTTCGGTAGTATCAGCGCATTATTGTAGGAAACTCTACGGTCGGTGCAATGCGCCATTCGCCGTGATCCAGTTCGGTGACGACGCAGTACGTGTTTTGCCTTTCGCGTCGTGTTAGCGTGTGACGTCTCTCCCCAGAGTAGTGCAGCTTCCACATGCACCAACGGTGTTTCTGCGCCGTCTACTGCTTCCAGTGCGATAGCACCGACTGATAAAACTGCTGCAATAAGCGACACAGAAAGGGAACGAAGTCGACATGCGAATGCCGCGCAGTAAGTGCTTTGGTGAGGCAATAGACACTCCAGCGGCAGCGAAACGCTTTCCCGAAATGACGGCTCAAGCTACGAAGTATGCCTCTTGCGTTCCTGAAGCGCTGTGTGGTATATGCATGAGCACAGGCGAAGGTTTCCCTATTACTGGGGAACGCGCACCTTGGCGTTTTTCTCGTCAAACGACGACGCTTTGCATTAGTGAATGTCGAGTACCAGTTTTTATTGCGTGCTTGTCGATGTCATCTTTGTGGGGAATTCACCATATGATGTGCCCGGGTGTATGTAAACTACTTCAGTTATTACAAGGATTAAATCTTGATCATGGAGGTTAATCGCCGGGATGGAGATGTGCCACTAGACGTCAACGTAGGTGCATTCACGTCAAACGGTGCTATAGCTGCCGAACGCCTTAGACATTGCGCGAGCTCGCATACATCAATGTACAATAACCAATCAACGACTCCTGTGAAACACAAGGTTCACTTTCGTGTGAAGCCTCGTGCAAGTACGTCGGTAGCACAGTGGGTAGAGCGCCCGGCATCTATCATCGCAAATCGAGAGGTCGTGGGTTCGACTCCCAGGTCATCGAAATCAACGAAACTTCTGTTTTTTCTTCGTCATCTCTTCGTGGGCATTTCACCAACGTCCTTTCCGTGGCGGAAACGACGTCAGTGAAGTCTTGGTGGACCCCGGCATAAAACACTTTAGTGTTAAAAAGAACGATGGCGATAGGAAGCATGTAAAGTTTTGAAAGCCAATATTTAACTGCAGAAACGCGAAGATTTATGTAAGGTAAGTCTGTCAAGATGAATCTTAGCAAGAACAAAGCTATCCTATACAAGCTTAACAAAGCCACTCGATAGCAAGCACGAGAATAACGATTAGTAAATGGCCAGATGCGAACGTTTAAGAGCCTGAATGCTTAGAAGTGACCTCACTACCGCTGGCAAAGACGGAATAAGCGTAGCGTCTGCCGCGTTACACGCACAGTTCTTCCTTGAAACTTAAAAGAAGCCTTACGCTCTCAACCGAATTATGTAAGCAGCCAGGCTACCCACAATATTCTCAAGGCCACTTCTCGAACAGGCTAATACAGGCTGGTTTGCTGGTTTAATGACCAGCATCAAAATAGTTAGAGATAATGCCAAAGGAAGGCCGTCGAGTCAATCCTTAATAAATGAAGACGCGAAGGCTCTGCTTTGGCATCGGCATCAGTCCGGTTTGACATCCATATCCAATCAATGCAAATAATGTACCTCACCGTGGGAAAGACGCAAAACCACGTGAAGTGACTAACGCGTAGCACGACGATTTTTCCTGCGCAGTCGTCCCTCCACATGGTGTCGCGTCTTTTGCACCGTTGCAAGTACGAAGCGACTGGACAAGTAACAAAGTTGCCATACAAAATCTGCTTGCCTGAAGCTCTTATTCCAGTCACTTAAAAGCCGCTACCAGATATGTTTCAAGATGGATCTAATTTTTCAAGGCTAGACGAACGCATCACAAGTATAACCCTAACAAATATTAAGCCCTAACAAACTAATAAGTAATAATAAATAAATTAATTAATCAACCGATTAATTTATTCTTCCTCACGTCCTTTACAGAGGAAACGGGAAGGAACAAATACGAGAAATATTGGCTGTCTTGTATGGTTCTGGGTTTTTGAGAGTGTAGTGATGAATGCAGATATGTTCGTTTCACTCTTCCTGGGTTCTTGGAAATCATGGGTACGATTAAATATTGGTACATCACAGGGACGCTATAATTCCTTTTAAAAATTGTCGGTACCATGCGGCTGACAGAGACACTCGTGCGTAAGCGACTCATTATAATAAAATATCCCGTCGAAGAGGCATAGCATAAAACACGTCCGACACAAAGCACCGACAGTACGATGGTCATATTTTTTTTATTGACTCCTCCGGTGACTGAATTCGTGAAACCCACAGCGCTTAGCGCTGCTGTTCTGAACGAATCTATCATAAAAGAACTTTTCTGTGGCTAGCCACAGTGAATTACCTATTGCGAGTTCACACAATTATTCACCCATGTCACCAGTGATTGTTGAACCACTCGGTGTTTTAGGAGTCATTGAAGCATTTAAGGATGATTTTTCTCCTGGTTATGGTTGTACTAACACAAACCTCAAAAATACTAGCGCTTACACCTCTATTATACTAACTTTTTTTAAATCACTGTACACGTCTGCATTTCCTAGACAATGAAAAATTGGGAAGCTCGTTCCGCTCCATAAATCTGGTAATATACATTTTGGCAGATCCCATGCATTGAAGGAATCGATTTTATGCAAAGCAGTCAGCGAGTGGCTACCCATGCCGCAATGTTTTGACTTTGAGCAAAACGTTATGAGAGGTGGATCAATGTCTTTGTGTAATTGGCATAGGCGTGCGCACGGGGGGGGGGGGGGGCAGGGGGGGGCGAGAAGGGGGGGCGCAAAGCCAGCCCTATACATTGTAGGGGGGGTGACAGGGGGGGAGGCGCAAAGTCAGCCCCATACATTGACATTATAGGGAGGGGGGGGCGCTGCGACGAACCTTCGCCCCCCCCCCCCCCCTGAAGGGGAACCCTGCGCACGCTTATGGTAATTGGAGTAGTTTTGTGCGCATCGTCGGCTGACAGCACAATTGACGTTAGACAAGCGCCACCCCCACATCCGTTGCTAGGCATCCGTACCGCCACTGCTCATGTAGTACATTTATTGACGATCTGTACTGCGTGGTTGCTGGCTGAGGGTCGTTGTAGCACGTTTGTAAGCGTTCATCTGCTACATTCAAATCGCCAAATATAACAAAAAAGTCTGTCTTTTTCTTGTTCAAACCACGCATAGTGCCTTAAAAAATTTTCAAGGTGTATTATTGCTGTTCATGGCTTGATAAAGGTTGTAAGCAGGCGTTGTGAACCTCTAGGTGGCAGTTGTCAGCCTGCTCTCTCCTTATTTCCTCTTGTGTCCTTGTGTATTTGTGCAAGCATATCAAATAATAATAATAATAATAATAATAATAATAATAATAATAATAATAATAATAATAATAATAATAATAATAATAATAATCACCTGTAGCACATACCGTCATACCACGGTATGTGCCACACGTGACGGGGGGGGATAGGGTTTCGTGACGTACGCGGCTGGCATGTCATGTCATTCATGTCCGTCCCCCGTCAGTGACGTTCATCGAACGCACACTCATGTCCTCCTATGCCAATTTTGGTGTACACCAAGTTGAGGAGACTGCAACGAGAGCACCCAGACGCAGATAGATAGATAGATAGATAGATAGATAGATAGATAGATAGATAGATAGATAGATAGATAGATAGATAGATAGATAGATAGATAGATAGATAGATAGATAGATAGATAGATAGATAGATAGATAGATACTGATATCTTGCAAGGAAGGTATGCCAAGGCTTGCCGTTCTCCTTGGCATACCTTCCTTGCCTCGCCTGACTGCTTGTGTCACCACGGGTGACCGGTGTGCTGCGGCTGCTTTGGACACATTTGGCCTCGGGTGCCGTTCGTCGCACCTGGGATGACCTGATCACCGCTCCTTGGCTAGAACCTGCCTGACCAAAGCTGTGTGTCCACGTACTCTCCTTTCTGCCTTCCGGTAGATTGCTACGCTTCATCCGGTTCCCGTTCCCGCTCAAGCGAAGTGCGATAATAATCCAAGTGACGTCACTCTGTACAGCCCAATCACTGGTTTCCCGAGTGCCACGACAGCGTTACCGAAGGAGGATGAACAACTCACGCAGCAATCGCACTCAGGCTTCGGTGGGCAAGGAGATAGCGGAGCGGCTACAGTGCTGAAACCTTGCGTGTTCTTTGTGCAGGTACGGTATTTTGACACTGCTCTCGTTCTGATGACTGCTTCTTGCTGCTGTTTCCGTACTGACAGTGTTGCACTATATCATTCATTTTCACGAAAACCGTGCGTGAGACGGCACAGAGAAGGCACACGAGAGACACGGAGCGCTGACCCTACTCTGAAATTTATTGGATGACCAGCAAGCCTTTTACGCCCATTGTTGACCAGAAAAGAAGAAAACGAAGTGCAAGAAACATGCGCAGTCTGAACATGAGTGCCGGAGGAAAAATGGCATGCGTCAAATTTCACAATCGAGGTAACCGATTTCTTTTCGGGAGGGTGCGCTTACACACCCGCCCTGCTGTCTTGCAATCATATGTGCTTCCTGTATCTATCTTGGCAGGGCATCACGGTGTTTTCCTATGACGGCGCATTCTGTGTACAGTCGTCAGCAAGCTTAACTCGAACGCTCCGCAGCGTGCCCTGAAATGGTTTGATTGACGCCAGCGCCGCGTAGCTTTGGGTTCTGTTGCCGAGATGTTAACAATGCATGCCGACATGCTATCCAACCATACCGAGGTATTATATCGGCAACAGCGCCCAGCGCTTCGCGGCTGGCATCTTTCAAACCAGTCCAGGCCACGCTGCGGAGCGTTCGAGTTGCTGACGGCTGTACATCGGTTCACAGGCTTCGCTATCCTTGACACTTGTTAGGCACTCTGCAATGTTCAGTCATATGGCTATAGAAGTGGCTACACGTGCGACATGGACAAAGTACTTAATCTCTGATTCAGGCAGCGGCCAGGCTGTTCTACGTACTTCTTCTCACACGAAAAGCACGGGAATCAATCGCGTTTTTTTGACACAGGACAAACCGTTCAGATGCCTAACTGAACAACCGCGCTGTTCGCTATATATGCCACTGACCTTTTTGCACATGCTGGTCAACTTTTTCTGTGCCGTAATGACAACATCAACACGCGGAATTCTTCTGAGGTTGTGCGAGACTTGATGAAGGTACGCACAACGACAACTTTTTTTATTGCGATAGCAATTATATGGACACTCTCGACGGGTTTTTGCCGTCGCCATCGCCGTCGTGCTTCGTATAAAGTCCAAATTGATAACATCCCCGCGCATCGTATGTTCTACCCGCGGGGTAAAACGCGCGAGAGGGGGGCGACGAACAGGGCTGAAGTAGAGATCAAACGAGCCGGCCTATCTCCGTCGCTCGGAGGGCGCATGCGATAACATCCCTACGCGTGTGAGGCCTGCAGTCGAACGCTGCTCAAGCACAGAGGAAACGGCCCGCCTGTCTTGAACGAGCATGAAGGGACGCGGAGGGTGCGGGGAGGTGGGGCGGGGGGTGTCGCTCGAGCAGCAACTGTGAACTTTGATTCTAAGGGCGCGCGCGCTATCTCTGCAGGCATCGCCGGGCAGCTGATCTACACTTCTACGAGCTGCGCTCTCAACACGAAGAGACTGTGCGAAAAGTATTGCTCTCCCTGGAGAGGCAGTATTCTCTTATACCAGCGTTTTGTAGAGTTGCGCGAGATTGTATCCAAAGGAGCTAGCTGCCAGCCTTACTTCGTATAACATTACAATTTGTTGCTATCGCATTCGTTGCTTCGCCAGTGTGGTGAAACTGGTTTTTTTTTTCTTTCTCTTAGTCTAACCTGAGGCGCTGCCATTCCAAGATAAGTTTTTTTTTGTTGTTTCTTTTTTTTTTTCGTTTTCGCACCACTGAGATCATGATTTGGAACGAGTATCCAGCATTCGTGAGTCGACTGGTCTGTTTACTAAGGCTTCGTTACATGCTGTGTTCACAACACGTTAAAAAATGATGAAGAACAGAATCAACAATCTCTTTTTAGAAGTTTAAAAAAAAATGTGAAACCAGCATGGAACGAAGTCTTGGTAAACAGGCCAGTGGCCTCACGAATTCGGCTAACCCTGTGAGCAATAAAATTGGCAGCCGATCCACGAAGTGAATGCTGATGATGGAGCGAAGCTCCATTGACGAAATGATAAACGATATAAAGAATGTTTATGAAATCCATCTGTCCGTCCGTCCATCCGTCCGTCCATGGATGGACGGACGCACGGACGGACAGATGCACAGACGGTCGGACGGACAGATGGACGGACGGACGGACGGACGGACGGACGGACGGACGGACGGACAGACAGATGCACGGACAGAGTACGGTCTATTTTAAACCTATATGCGCGCTATGAACGCTCTATGTACGGTATATGTAACACCTGTATTTCGGTCCGACGGGGAGCTTCGACGGCGGCGATGGCGGGGTGCGGGCCTAAGGAGCTTCGCTCCTAAAAATGACGTTTCTGCCCCCCCTCCATAAAGCCTTTGGTTTGGAGGGTATTACTGAACAAATAAATAAATAAATAAATAAATAAATAAATAAATAAATAAATAAATAAATAAATAAACGTTTGCTAATCACACAAGCGCATTTAAATGAACGTAATCTAAGCCCTCAGCCATGCGATTCAGGGCTTAGTACTCACTCGGTTCCGATATTCACGCGTAGTACATATGAGCTCTCATACTGGAGTTTTTGCCACAGTGACGTTACGAGCGAACCCTTTGAGATATTTTTAACAGCGGGGCTGTTTAACTGGCCGTAATCTGCCCAACGCGAACAAAAAACTCCGCGTCGAGGTGACGTCATCGCGCGTTGCCTAGCAACCGGTTGCGCAGCTGTGCGCCTGCTTCGCAAGCCCATACTATGCTCCGCCACCAGCCCGCCTGCCTGGACACTGTGCGGAAACACTCGGTCGCTCCAGACGTGACGTCACGGCCAACTGCGCATGCGCTCATTCGTTCTGCAAATAAACGGACTCTGTAGTCACGTTTAGTTTTTAGTTTTAATATAACTATAATAATAATAATAATAATAATAATAATAATAATAATAATAATAATAATAATAATAATAATAATAATAATTTTACCCAGCCAGACAGATCTCTGTCAAATATGTTCAGCTCCTTCGTTCTGTATAAAGCCGGCACGTGGCGGCGGCGCCAGACGCAGACAAGGGGAGACCGAAGAAGGTTCGAACTGCGGACGAGGAAGCCGCTTACCTGGAGTCGCGGCGCGCTGCCAAGCGAGACTCGAATCGTTTAAAGTAGTCCACGACGTAATACGGCCGAAACGGCGAGATGCGACTGTGCTGGACTCGACTGCACAGTCGAGTACAGCACAGTCGCATCTCGCCGTTTCGGCCGCATCTCGCCACAGTTGCATCTCGCCAACTTAGCATCACTTGGCGTCGCTTCGTATAAATTGGCATCACTCCGTGTGGCCAGGACCAGCAAGGAACCGCGATGAGCTCCCCTATAGCCTCGCTCCACCAGTGCAAGCTAAGCCCGGGGCGATGAAGTAAAGACAAAGCACGTTTGCTGGGTTTCGCGACACAGATTACGAAAGAAAAATAAAAAGGTCTGATAATCTGGTGATATAATTTCAGTGTGTGTCCATTTCAGCCGGCTCTTTGCTGCTAGAACTGAGAACTATTTTTCACGACGTCCGTGGCTTTTCACTTGAACGTCTTTTGTCTTAAGCGCGTAGATAGAAATTATGCGAAACTCTTCGCGGATAAAAACTTAAAAAGCGCGCTGCCACGACGTCTACGGAGAGAGGTCGAATTGGGACAATGTAGTCATTAATTAACCGCGCTCGAGCGGAAAGTTTGCATCCATCAGAGAGAGAGAGAGAGAAAAAGAAACTTTAGGTGGTGTACTTCAAATACAAAAAATGTGGTCAAAATGGGGAGTGCGACTAGAAGGTTATTTAAACACACACACAAAAGAAAGCGGTATCAGCTAAACCCGCTGCAGCCTGTGGAAAACCAACTTGTGCAAGCATAAGTTTCTAATTACAGCATTCGTACAATAAAATCTAAAAAAAAAAAAAAAGAGGTGTCTGGCGAATGCTTACGTCGTTCGGCACGGGGCTTGACCAAGAGCGACGCACTTGGCAAAGAATGCCACAAGGCTGTCATCAGGGCAAAGATTCTTTTGAAGTTCATCCCATTAGTGCGGCTTGGGGTCGGGCACTGCAGGAATGCATAACTCCTACTCTCGCATGCCTTAAGGTGCGACGTTCTGCGATTACTTTTGCTCGTTCTCGTCCCTCTACGTTTCTCTCTCCCTCTCTCTTTCTCTGTCTCTCCTAGTCCTGCTTTATATCTTGTTCATTCTTTTGCTCTGTTTCCCGTGTTTTTTTGTAAATTTATTTATCTTTTTTTTTGTGAAAATCTAATTTAGAACTCTCGCGTTGTTCATTCGCTTCTGATTCGGCGTTGCTGCGTTCGACCCTCGAACGTCTTCGTTTTTTATTATTAATATTAGCTTTGTTCGGCCGTCGCTCTATGGCTCCTTTGGTTCGGCAACCCGATCTGCATAGCTGAAGTGCTGGGTTAGACGTCAGGGATAACGGTCAAGTCACCAGTTCAAGTGAGAGAGTCGAGGAGTCGCGAGTTATTCTTCTCTCTTTGGGTGGGTGGTGGGTCTCCTCCCGGTTTATCCCGGCGCCGCCTCGTCGACGCCAAAGTGGGAGAAGTGCAACGCGGGGCCAGAGGCGCGGTGACCGCAGCGCCTGTTCTTTCATCAACCGCAGGAATGTCCCGCCGCCTGGCCGTGGCAGCGAAGCATTTCATGAATACGCTCTTCCAGATTCCGCAAGTCGAATGCAGATTCCTATCTGGGTGCGATAGGGAATTTACATTCTTTAGTATGTAAATGCTTGGGTGTATCTTAATGAAGTTCAAGCAGTGAGCGCGGATAAGAATTTCGGCGACTAGGAAGTGAGCAAAACGTAGCGCCCACGGTGCCCTCCTGTCGGCTGCAAGAAGCATAGGCAAATACTATTTTGAAAGCCTGGCGGGAGCATTCGAGAAAAAAAAAAAAAAGATTGTGGGTGCAATCGAGTAAAACATACAAAGGAATAAAAATATCGAAGTCTTTCTTTCTTTCTTTGTCACTTATTCGGCTCACGTACCGCAGTTTCACTCTGGAAAGAAGTACATACTTCGCGCGTACAATTAAATGTCGTTTATGCCTGTAAGTATAAATACTATACCACCGCGAAGTAAAAGTGTGAAGGCAAGATACTGGTATACGGAGTAGGAAGCATACCGATTTTTTTGGGCACTTGAAAAGTTTTCGAAGTCAAATCGGACAAGCATCCGTTGGACATTATACCGCTTATTTGTTTTTGTTTGTCCCTAACAGGGGCAGCCCACACGCCTGGTCGAGGAACAAGGAATTACGGATCCTGGGTAGGGTGGGCGCTGGTAAGCCGGTTGCTTCTTCTCTCCGTCTCTCTTTTTGGTGCAGGAAGATACAACAAAAAAAGTAACAGCAATTTTTCAGAACGTTGCTTTCAGATGATTATTCCGGCACTTTATGCAAGCTTATGCTACTTACTTAACTGAACGATAACTATAATAACAAAACCGGTCACAAAAGTTTTCAAAGCACTCCCGGACAGTATCATGACACTTAGTTTCACTTGAAGTGAATAAATCTGTTTCTTTAAGGTTAAACACTTTACAGGTTAAAAAAAAACGAGGTACTTACAGTTGCATCGACAAATTATCGTCAATAATCGCAGCAGAAAAGTGCAAAGAGACGTAGCGCAGAATATTGCCTTGAATACCTCATGCATTGAGAATTGGTTGAGACTGTTATCTAATCACAAACGCTAATCTGTGTTAACTATCGGGTTGAGCGTTAAAGGAACGCAACGGAAGAACATGGAAGTTGCGTACGAGTAGCTACTTTAAAACCTTCGGGGTGCCACACGTGTACTTGAGAAGAAACGGTAGCCGTTGTAACCATTCGTTTCTTTATTAAGCAGGGGTATCATTACTATCGCCTAGTTTTATCAGGCCGTTTGCGCTTCTTCTCAGAACACCGTGTGGTGCTTAAAGTACGGGGCTTTGCAGGCACGTGCATCAAACTCCGCGCGCACGGCGCACCATGGCAGGGTCGAAGTCCGTCAGGCGCAGTGCTGGGAAGCCCACCTCGAGGGGTGCGCGGTGGCAGGTCGCGAACCCCACAGCCGTCCCACCCTGCGCGCCACGGAATGGGACCAGCCTGACGACGGTTTTCCCCCGCCGTCACCGGGCGACGCAGTGACGAATGATGGACAGGCCTCGTTCGAGCCCCGGGTACGAGGGGGGGAGTGGGCGAGGAGCCGTGACGGCAGCCGCTCGGCACGCATCGATTTGCCCTCGCCGTCGCAGTCTCGTCGTCTGACTGATTTACGCATCCCGCCTCTTTGCACCCCGTGGAATTAAGCCCCCGCGGCGGCTTCCTTTCTGGTGCTGAGGCCGCCGGCTTTGAATGAGAACGCGGCGTGGCAGAACCTAAGGTCCCTGGGATGCCCACGCTTCGTGTGCGACTCATTTCGAAGCACCGGGCCTGCAGGCCGCGCTGCCGACTGAGAACGAACCATCATTGACGAGGCGAAACGGCGAGAGCGGCGATGACGCCCGTGCGCCAGCATGCAACTCTTTTAAGAACAGTTGCCAAAGAGACAGCAAAGACACACGGCAGCGAGCGGCCGTGTGTCGGACATGGCAACGGAACCTATGTCACCGTTTGTCGCAGCTATAAATATTGCCCCGTCTAAAAGTCGGTCTGTATTACGCCCTTCGTAGAACATAAGAGGCACCGGACGGGATATCATCAAGATTGGTGTGAGGCCTTCGTTCTTTAGACCGTGCGCGGTACCAGATAGCCGGCTACATTCTGCTTGGATGTTTCGCTTAGCATCAATACGATGATTATCTTAAACTGAGCGTATGCGTTGTGACCGCTATTAGCCAGACGCCGGGCAGCATTAAAACTGCAGTATCGCCGTTACTGTGGTAAAAGAGCAGGCTTATCGACTGGTTCTTTTGATATTGAGTTTATTGATAGCCCTGGGACGCTGTGAGATATAGTTTGAAAACCAACTATAACGCTGTCACTGCTGAGGTAACTTGTGTAACTGGGTTACAGCATAACGAATATATCTTACAAGCCCAAACGAGCGATGCCATGGGAAAGCTATTGCTGGAAGGTTTGGAGAGAAAGTCACTTGTCGGGAAATAAACTGGGCAAAGACCAGTTCACCGTCTTGCCTTTTCTTTCTTTCATTGCCGCCAACCCTCAATCAATTTATCTCCCACGCTCTCTCCAGTGACTCCTACCTCGCTACTTACCTATTTGGAGCAGCAAATTCCTGCTATGTTATCCGCAATAAGAAATCGAGGGAAATCAATTCCTCAGATGAGTTCTGCGCAAACCTTCCGAGGTGTAGGAATTTCTACGCAAGGGAAACTGTCGTCTATCTGACTTCTGCGGGAGAGAGCCCACAAGGTGGACCTACTTCGCCGCAGAAGTTAGAGTGACACACAGAATAGAATAAAACAAGATACACATGATGAGACAGGAAAGCGCTAATTTGCCTCCTGAATTCGCAGCCAACGTGAATTTCGGCCTAAATGCAGCGTGAATGAGCGAGCGCTCTCCGAACTGTCGCTTCGTGTGCGTCGTCTTCTCTTTTCTTTTATGTGTCGTGCTCATTCCTGCTGCAGTTATGGAACACCAAGTCGCCCAAACAGCAAATCTCCTGACCTACTTCTATGATAGGTATCGCGGACAAATTGAATTTAAAAAAATCAACTATGTTCTTTAGAGACATATCCATCTTGAGAAGCATAGATGAGTTCTTTTTTCCCGTTCGGCTACCATCAAGTGGACATCTTGTTTAGCGGCAAACTATATCACTGCATATTCCACTAGCTTATACATGCGGCGTCGAATGAAGATTGACTAAAGGATACTACATTCAACTTTCAGGGTTACATACAATGTAGGGGTAATGATGTAGCCTTAGAAAACGCGTGAGTAATAAATGAAATTCGGCCCACGTATTTACAAAAGCGTACATGAAATTTCGAGTGTTGGTCGATGGGACTTGCTGTAGTAAAATTATTGTGCCAAAATTTCTGTGCAGTATACTGTACATCAGGCCACTGCACACTGCCCCTGAGCAAAGGTGGTAGGCATATGATAAGTGTTACTCAAGGTAGTGGTGATTTTTTAGAGCAATATTTTTGGTTGACGTTGTTGCTCTGCACTTATTAGAGTGAATGAACGAATGAATGAATGAATGAATGAATGAATGAAACAAACGTTTATTTCCGAGACGTTTAAAATCCCGTATACTATGTATCGCTATATCTGCAGTATCAGTTTACGCTCGTTCTATTCGTGAGCTGTGACAGTTAATAAAGATTTATTAGGAAAAGGCTGCCAATGCTTGAGTAGCTTCTATACGACGAGTGTATGCGGAAGTGAATGTCACTTTGTAATTAAAGTTTCTTGTCACCTTTCCACATTCAGCGTGTCATTGAGTTTGGGATGGGTCCTGCAGCATATCACACCTGAAACACTACCTGCGGCGGCCTGTCTCTCGGACAGGGATCCTGTGAGGCATCGATTCCAGCTATATTAGTATCAGCATAAGCAATTCGTTCCACGCGGATACTTAATCCTGAGGTATACGGAGGCGTACGCGAATAGACGCCTTCCTCATATTGAATGTCGCGCCACAAACGTGATGCAAATTTTTGCACACGCAAGGCTCTGGACTCACCAACAGCCGTATGTTGTGGTTTACTTGCACATTTAGTGACAACACATTTCAAATGAAGCCGTCTATAGTTTTGCAAGCTGAACTGTCTGGCGTCTTCCACACGACCATGTGAAACTGGGCAGATCTTAGCGCGAGGAGAAACACAGGCAAAACTGCCGCATTTAGTCCACCGTCACAGTTGCCTTTTTCAGTGTCTTACGTTACAGTCAAGCGATTGATAAAATTATAAATAATTAATAAGTAAATAACCTAAAGAAAAGGGAAGCCCACGATGGAGGGGAGGGCATTTCGAGAACATCGGGGAATAAAAAGCTAAGCACGCCGCTTGGCACTCGTTTTCGGTGGCACACATTAGAATCGATTGCTGGCATGTTAAAGACCTCGGGTGAGCTTCGCAGCCTTTCGGGAGATGCGCGCTAGCTTCCTCTGACGGCTGGCGCGGGCTCCAAAAAGGGCACCGCTTGATAATTAGAATGCATAATTAATCCCTTATTTACATGACGTCGTTCAGTCAGGGAATGATTGGGGAGCGCGGATATGCTCGGAGAAAGAGCACCAGTCCGACATTAAAAAACAGCGGTGGCATATGCAAATACGCGCTGATCGAGAGAAAAACAAAACAAAACAGGAGCGGCGCGCGCCCTTTTCTGTGCGTCCTTGTTTTGTTTCCCCTTTCTGTATATGCAGAGCAACGGTCTGGGAAGCCAAGCGCTGTGTCTATACTGTGGTCCCTTGTGTCGCCCTTCGGTCCTCTCCGGGGGTCGACGGAAGGCGCGCCGGGGGCCGGCGTCGTCGTCGTCCGGCGCCGATATTTGCGCCGGAATCGTGCTCGCCGCGCCCAGCGTGCGGCTGGGGCGCGAGCGCCCCATCAGTCAGCGCGACCACCTCCGATTCGTCACAGTGTTCAAACAAAGATAAGGTGCCGCAGCATCGCGGCGGGGAGGTCTCTAAATCATGGCCGCAGCTCCCAAACAAAGCTGAGTCCCGGCGCGAGTTCTTTAGGACGTCCGTTTGGGCCTTGGACGCGGCGAGTGCGATTCTCGGCGACTCCGCTAGAGAGGAGGTCACGGTGTGACCGCTGAGTTATGGCGGTACACACGTTGCTCCGCGGCACGATATATAAAACACGTCTTTATCGGCACCATTGCACTTGTTTCGGGGGACGATGAGAAAAGAGCGGGCCCTCCCCGGAGACAAAGGCGCTGCTGCTCGAGCCGCCGAGATAGCCGCCCAGGCGGAGACGGCTCTCGCCAACTCCCCCCCGCGCGGGCCGCCTTGAGTCCACAAAACCCGGCGCACACTATCTTGGTGTCCCGTTGTTTGCGGCGTTCGAGCGCGGTTGGCTCTTCTCCACCACCTCTGTCTATCGCCGCTCCGCGCTTGTCGTTGCTTTTCTACGCAGCCTTGCATATAGAGAACCGTATTTTGGGGGGGGAATCCGCGCACGTGCCGCTGCTGCGACAATTCAGGGGTCGGCAGCTGCGACGCACTCGGCGACGTTCGGTGAGGTGCACATTTGGATTAGCCTCTCCGATTCGTGAAATGCGACGGCAAATAACAGTGGATGTAGAGCATGCACGAATCCGCTCTTTAAAACAGCGGAAGCGGCATGTCCTGATATCATCCGCCGTTACCAGGAGAGAGAGGGGAGAGGGAGAGAGAGAGAGAAGTGAAATGAGTTGAAACATAAAAAGGGAAAGAAATATGGCTAGCCCTTCTGGCATATGAAAAGTTCGCAAAACAAAAGCGAAACGTGTCTCTATAGGAGAGGTTACAGCTAGAGCACTGCACGGGCTCGGGCCTACCCGAAAGCCCGGGCCCGGCCCGTGGGCCGGGCCGAGCCGGGTAAAGTAGATTTCACGGTGGGCCCGGGCCGGGTTCGAGCCTGAAGCTCCGGGCTTAGGGCCGGGCCCGGGTTTGAGGTGGCGGGCTCGGGTCGAGCCGGGCCTGGACTTCTCTCAATTCTTAAGGGACACTGAAGTGAAACACTGAATCGGTTTAGACTGATAATGTGTACTCTGAGAACTCGATTGTCATTCATTTCACCCCCCATAAGTTTATTGATAGAAGAAAAAATCAAGGTTAAAGTTCCATTTGAATTTCGCGCTGAAATATCCGCGCGTCGCGTCACGGATTTCAAACTGTATACGTCGTATTTTGGGGGGCTCTGCCTCTTCAAAATTTCTGAAACTTGGCATGTTAAGTCTATGGGCCACTCAGAGGTCAATTTACTTCATTTTTAACGATTAGGATATGCGTAGGCCCCAATAGACGCCATCAGAATCTATGACGTGACGACTTCTGCTGCGCGAATTTCAAGGTGGCGTCGCCGCCCGCATTTGCGCGCTTACCAAGAGTCTTGTCCCGGCGAGCTAAAAGTAAATAGACCAGACGCTTACATAGTTAACATCTGGCTATTAGGGGCTTTATTCGCGTTATTTATTATATCGCAAATGTTATTCTGTGATCACAGTAATTAAAGTAATATAACAAATTTATTACTTATCATCGCAAGAGCTCTAAGCGCTGGTAAACGATCTTGAATATTCCAGCCCTCCACTAAAACGAAAGGACTCCACGGAGCCTCGTTACATAGAATCCCTATGAAGACATTTGTCTTCTGTGGCTCCGTCACGGCTCCCAGTGGTCATGTCACGCGAGATGGACATGCACAGCCTACTTTGTGCACCCACATTGTTGTTCCGCTGTAGCAGGGGTCTCAAACTCGCATCAGCTAACGGTCTGAATTCACGAAGCTTTACTCCCGCAAGGGCCAGGACAGTGGGTAGGAGGGGGTGGGGTGGGGAATAGGTTGTACCAAATGTCACCTAATTTTGCCCTTTGAAATGCCTTTCCCATATCTCATTAATGGGTCATTTCTGAATGATGTTTGGTGGCGAGGTTCCAACAATATATCTACACCTATCTCCACAATGACTAAAATCTGGTCGCCGATTCTGAAATGTACACTTTTCTTTCACGGTTATGTATGAACGCATGGTGGACGCATGGGGTGTCTCACAAGAAACTGCTTTAGACCTGTCATGCCTATGTATCTTGAGGATGTACTTATAAAGAAAATAATTTAAAAAATGGGACGAATGCAGCCGTGTGCGGGCCGCGGGGCGCGTGTTTGAGACCCCTGCGCTATATAGTGCCAGAGATACATGATACTGCCGAAAAAGCGTTGGAATGTGCAGGAATAGCATATGTCCAATAAACACGGCATCGGGCAAAGTATATTCGCTTGCGAAATGTCTGGCTTGAAAAAAGACAATTACGAATTCCGTGCCATGTGACTGATGTCTCTTTACCTCGAAGCATATGAGTAAGCGTCGAAAACCTTATTCGCGCCTTTATTACCAAACTGGAACAAACACCGAAAATAGATCGAGATTTCTTCGTCCACCTCCTGTCAGTTGTATGCCTGCATAGTCCAATGACCACCTTCTACCACTATAACATCGATTAGGAAGGCGTACACCATTATAATATGAAAAAAAAAAGAGCGCGGTGCAAAACACGCATAACGTACACTGCTGAAAACTGCAAGGACAAGCCCTCAAAGAGGAGTTTTATAGATGACATTGAAGAGCGGCATGACGTTCGGTAGCGAGAGAAATGAAGCGATGAGCTAGACAGCTATGTTCATTGTGCAGAAGTCCGCAGAGACATCCTAAATTTGCTCCAGTGGTGGAAGTTAAAAAATCCCCGCATCTCCACGAAGTGAATGATGACGAGTGGGCGAAGCTAGGTCGTAAGGTCCATAATGTCTACGTTGAAGTCACCGGCTAGTATAAAGGGTTTGTGCTTGTAGGTGTTTTGTATTGTTCGGTCACAATTATGATTGATATTAGTGTATTGTTAAACCTTTTTCTTTTTGTGTCTCACATATGTTACCCGAGCGTTGCCCATATAATGTAAATTGAGTGACGTAAAGTGACATAAAGAGTCGACGACAAAGCTCGGTCCTAGGGTCTATAATGTCTACGTTGAATTTTGATTTCTTGCTTTATTTCTCTTGCTGTGGCAACGTGCTACTACGCTGAAGACAGGCGCCACATATCAAGAAGGGTGCACGAGTGGCTTTGTCGTTAGAGCATGCTTTAAATTTTAATAGACCGCAATGTAAACAAAGGGAAGAGAGCGTTCTGTTCCTTATGTCCTCTGTTTTTAATGCGCTCTGTATTGAAACTAAACTCATGCTGCAAATCACTTTCCTTGCTACAATATCTTCACCGAAACGCTCTTCATGATCCCCATGGTTGATGTTTCGACACCCAGAACGGAAGCATTAATTGTTCACAATCATTGAGAACAAGGCTTCCATTTTGGGTCCCGCAACGTCAACGCATTTTTATTCTCTTTTGGTCGTTGTCCTCGTCTTTTCGTTCAATGATTCCTCCTGACCAGACGGGTGTCCGTCGAAGCCTTGGTTGCATTCCCATAGTATTTGCAGAAAAATTAGGTACAGTGTACCACTACCAAGAAAACATTTATTGCATCCAGGTATATCAGCTCAGCTGTTTCCACCGTGAGCCCCTTTTTGCAAGAAATTACGGTAGGTTAAAGTGTAATTGATAGCGAAGCATGCGCCACCAAAGCGTATATATTTGCCACTTAAAACACCTTGTTGTCGATTTCGTGTTCTGGCAACATCACCTAGATTAGCGGATAGGGCCCCTGTCGGGCCCTATCTGCGGTCGGGTCGGACCGGGCCGGGTAGGCGAACTTTTTTCCTCGGGTACGGGCCGGGCCCGGGTCTCGCTTTGAGTCACCGGGCCGGGCTCGGGCGGGTAAGTTTAAACAATTTCCGGGTTCGGGCCGGGCCCGGGCCGAAAATCCCGGCCCGTGCAGTGCTCTAGTTACAGCTCTGTTACATGTTAAGAAATACGATTTGCGCTGCGTGTATTGCTGTTGGGCCGGCATGGCAGCTTTTGGCATGAATGAACCCATGTTGATAAACCCTGTCACATCTCCGCGAGCATTTTTCTCTGTCTCCGTAGTGTCTGGCAGCCTGGTATAGTGACGCTCTTAGCTCCGTGAATGCGAGACACAAGATTCACAGCGTGCACCTCCAAAGGGTCGTGCTTCCCGCAGGCGAGTCTCTCGCTGGTCCACCGGAGTCACTTTCACGACATTCGTCCGTCGAGGTTGCTACCTTCCTACGGCGCTTAAAGCAGCGGTATTTTTTTTTATTTGGCGCCATTTAAAGCGAACAAAAGGCAACGGGTGCAAAATGCTGCTGCATGTAGAAACTGCGCGCCGAAGGCAACGAGACGGCAGGCTAACAATACGCAGTAGATGATCCAACGTTAAACTGCGATGTTTGCGGAGCTGGCGAACCACGTGTAGTTGGAGCCCCCCGCCACGACGAGACTCTCCAGCAGCGCTAATCAGTGCCATAGTGTTCTGTTGTCATGATGCAGTAACTCGCTGCATCGCTGCTAGATGGCGGCGCCATCCCTGTCAGGAGTGGAGAGAGCGTATATATGACGCATTCGCGCAGGCGTTTATGGCGTACTGCTCAGCGTTTCCGGCTTTTGCGCTCGAGAGCCGTGGAGTCGAAGGTTCGATTTTCCGATCGGCTGGCTCAGTCAAATTCTCTTGTTTCTGACTTCTTTTTTTTTCCTTTGTGACATACCTATGTGCCGTTTTACCGACGTCACTTCCGCTCAGTTCTTATAAACACCGGCATAAAACACATTCGTGTTAAAAAGGATGCGTGTCTCGTTGCACGTACGTGACGCTCTCCATCGGCTCAGCACATGAGAGAAACCCGGGAAGGTACGCCGCTTGCGGGCGCCAGCCGCGGCAAATAGGGAGTGTCTCTTAATTTTCATGGTAGCTCTCGCCTTTAAAATATTCGAACTCCTGCGATAATGAACTGACTTGAACTTACTTCCGGTAAAACGCACCTTAGACGGCGCCGGGAAACTTACCGTAGTTGCCCGAAATTTGTTGTTGGGCCTTGTGTGGGATCGTATACAAAGTCCCAGAGTCGTTGTTAGCCAATCTCAATTCTGATACGTTATTGTTGAGGCATCCGAGTCACATCTGGTCATTTGGAATTCTTTAGAGCAAATTTCAATGCTATGATTATTTAACCTAATAAACTAATTAATTTCCAACGAATAGTAATTAGCTACATAAGTCTCTCGTGGCATTCCCTGTCTGTTTTCATTTGACTAGGGGTGCGCCGATATTTAAAATACTGTATACGAATCGAATATTTTTCTTATTCGAAGCCTCAAAAATGCATATTCGGAATTTGTTGAATATTCGATCAAGGCCGAATATGCTGTTAAAGAGGCGCATTTTCGGACAAGTAACGAATTCAGAGCACATTGCATTCTTATTTTTACAATTCAACACTGCTAATACGTACCCGTTTTAAAACTACTACGGTTAAAACGTAATATCAACGAATCACGAACCGAGATTGCATAGAGCCTGTATGACATAGCCGTGTGACAACAAGGATTTTAAGCTCTCTTCTCGGCAGCGTGGGTGTGACGCAGCGCTGTTGCAAACGGTATACCGCAGGCTTTTTAATATAGGCACCATTCACTGACCAGAGGGAGCTACGTAGCTCTCAGTTCACGTCCCAAGGTTGCTGACATTGGCCGCTAGGGGCACGAAGAAAAAAGACGCGCGCACGCGTCCCCCCCTTAGCCCGGCAACAGTACGCCCACTCATGCCGGAGGCAGACGCGCGCATTGCGTTCGCGTCATTTTCAGGCCCGGCTCAATATTGCTTTTCTTATCCGCTACGCTGTGCGCTCTGGCGCTGCGGTCGCACTGGGAAACTACCCTGCACGGTGCCTATAAGTGACAATCTAAGCACGCCGCGCCACCGTTCGCTGCCGCGTCCTTCTTGGTGCTGGACCCTCGAAATGCGCCGCGGAGACGCATCACTCGCCGAAACGAAAGCAGCTCGACCTCACCGCGTCGACCGAACATAATATTCACCGCACTTGCGGCATCTGCGCTCGGACAGGAGTAATGAAGGACGTCCTGGAGGCGTGAACAGGCGGCGCGCTGCAGCATCGATGCCAGGCGGTAGCTGGTACCGCGTTTGAACGGCGCCACTCATGAACGGCGGCTTTAACTCGTAACAGATCGCGTCACAGATGCGCACGACGCGCGAATCGGGGTAAGCCAGAGGAATCATCCGTCCGTTTTGCCGCCATTTCGGTGATGTGCGTGTTCTCTGCCATAGTTTCGAAATGTTCCATGACATTCGCCACCACGAGCCAACGCATGGTCGCAAGAGAGAGATGGAATTTCTCTCGTGCTTTAGTAAAAAGAAAGAAAAGAAAATGCCTGGCAGTGGGTATTTTTCAGCAACATTCACTGTGCCATCGCATTTATTTTATTAGCGGCGGTGCACTTCGGGAGGTGCAAACTTGTATTTCGCAGTTACTGCGTACTACCGTTCAAAGCATAGTAGACAAAAGACAAGCAAGAGGACAAAGACCATTATGAATCACATGTTCCAAATCGCCCAGCAAGCAACATTGTTGAATTAAACCTATTGTTACTTCCGGTTTTGCAACTTGTCAACGAAACACACATATTCGATATTCCAATAAAGTTTCTCGTTTTATACGTATTTGGTTCATATTCGAAAATTTCAATAATCCCACATTCGTAATTGACACCCTTTACTCTAAGTAAATTACTTTAAGAATAATTAACCCACTTACTATTCACTACAATTATCATTTCCAATAGCTTACTTTAACATCATCTAGAAGAGCCAGGGTAGGGGCCAGTTGGTTGTACATAGTATAAACTTTTTTGCGCTACAAGTGAACAAAATCGCGCTTGTGTTGTCCCGTACCATTTTCTTCGTCGATTTTGTTCACTTGTAGCGCAAAAAAGTTTATAATTTAACATCATCGTTTCTATAACTTTCAATTGACATTACCTCTAGGTTTAATATGATTTGTCTAATTCAAGTTTAATTGTTATTTCTAAGTACGCATAACTATCGCTGATGCTAATTACTAAATTCTACTATTACCTATCATATTATCGCAATCGTATACGTTTAACAACCATTTATAAGGTTAATACACATAAACCTCAACGTAACCCCCCCCCCCCCCCCCCAAAAAAAAAAAAAAAAAAAAAAAAAAAAAAAAAAAAAAAAAAAAAAAGGTTTATTCACATGGTCGCGAAGCATTCGACGGAAAGCGGGGTATAAAAAACTGCGAGTAGCATGAACAAGGAAGGTAATGTGAGTTGCGATTAAAGCGCGACTAGGTGGGGAGTAGAAAAATACCATTAAAGGGTCCTGCAACACTTTTCCAAGTAATCATCGAAAGGCTTCATTAAAGGAGTTTATTGCCTCATGAGTCGACTGCCGCAAGAATACTTAGAATAAGTCAAGTACGAGCGGAGTTACAGGGGTTTGTCGCACGCTTTAAGCGATTTCTTTCTCCGTTCGTGCCAACGAGCACGCTGAAAGCTACGCAGGAAGGGGGGCGGGGGGTGGGGGGGTTGACAAGGGGGGGTAAGAAGCTACTCGCCTTCGTCAGCGCGCGTCATGATCTTGATCACTTTCTTTTCTCTTTTTTTCTTTCCAACGCGCGGCTTACTTTCAGTGTGATCGCGAGCGAGGGCGTGGGCACGTCGCGACATCCTGCGGCGGCCACTGTAACTATGCAGCTCACGATGCTCAATCAGCCAATGGCCGTGGACCTTGGGTCGATGGCGCGGTCATCTGGCTTCATGTGTCGAGAGAAGAGCGAGCGAATTCTACGTGACTTTGAGAATTAATTGTTAATTCCAGGCCGCGTGCCGCGCTATAATCTTTGGCTCACATGTTCTCAGGAGCCTCGACTACGGATCGGCAGGGTTTACTGACCATGCTCAAAAAGCGTTGTAGGGCTCTTTAAAAAAAAAAAAACTTGGAATAAATAACACGACAGGCTCTATTTCAATGAAACAGAATTTTATACCTAATTAGTTTTAAATAGATGGGACGCGCTAGTAATAAAGCGATATCGTTTTACTTTAAAGTTTTACTAAAATATCTTCTTACTAGCGCCCCTCGAAAAAAAAAAGAAGAAAAAAAACTGGCAGGGACGGGGGGCGTTGACGCCGCTGCGGAAATGCACGCTTGTAGCACGATACGCCCCCCCTAAAATGTTTTCATTTTTTCTCGTCCGTGCGGTCTCTAAATTGCTGTGGCCCGAATATTACGCTTGCTTAGCGCGCTTATTCCGTGGTTAAGAGTGAGGACATCGAATGAGCTCAAAGTGGTTTTCGTGCGACAGCGACAACCGTAGGGATGATTGCGGCGGCCCCGAACGGTGAAATACTTCCTCTGCACGCGCACGATGTTCTGTGCAAAGATCCAAGGATTTGTGTAAGTGTGACCGATTGACTGATTCATTGGCTGATTTGATTGATTGATTAATTGAATGACTGCCATTCTCCAACACAAAGTTCTAAATACGCAGCCATGTAAGCAAGCGTACGTAGCGCCAGCCTATATAGTTATTCTTTTGCCAAGGTTCATGCGCATGTATCTTTTTTTTTTTTTTGCGATTTTGAAGAAAGACGCCACCTTAAGAGATTTAACTTGCTCGAACGACAAAAGTCTTTCCGAAAAACTATAAGGCCAAGTGTATTAATCGTAATATACGTCGACCATAAAGATATATCCAGATCGTTAACTCCTTGTAGCCAATAAAAAAAAAAATGCTAAAATTGGGGCATGGAGATATGCTTGAGGCAATAGTCGACTTCTGAAATGCGCGCAAAATCTGAAGGCTATATTTTGGCTGCTACAGGCAGTTACGATATATTCTCTTGCCACACTGAATCTACCTGTGCGCCAGTATGTTGATTGTGTCATGCGATTATGCTGTGTTCAATGTTTTAACAGCGAAGCTGATTAAGCTGTCGGTAACGTGTGGTCCGTCGTAAAAAACTGTCGTCGTCATAAACCGTCACGCGCTCTCTTCATTGTATTTACAGTGAAGCTGCTTAAGCTATCGGTAACTTGTGCTCCTTCGTGCAAAACTCTTCGGGTGGGTGTGCGCCACAGGAATTGGGCAAGCCTCGCTACCGTGTGCAGCAGGTGCGAGTGGAAAACGAAAACGAACACGTGGAAAAGAGAGAGAGAAAGAGATAGAAAATAGAGAGAGAGAAAGAGCGATAGAAAGAGAAAAATAGAGATAAATAAAGGGAATAAAGACATGAAAAAATATAGACAGAGAAAGACACAGAAAGAGAAAGAGATAGAAACAGACGCGAAAATGATGGAAAGAATAGAGACCAAGACAGAACGAGAAAGAGAGAGAAATGAAGGGAAAAAAAGGAAGAGAGAGAAAGAGATAGAAAGATTGAGAAAGACATAGAAAGAGAGAGAAAAATATAGAAAGAAGCAGACAGGAAAAAGATTAGAAAAAAACAGAGAGCTAGACAGAAAGAGAAATAAACATAAACAAAAAGAGAGAGATAAATTAAGGGAAGCAAGAGAAACAAAGAAAGAGCGAGAAACAGAAAGAAATAGATAGAGAAAGAAATAAAAAGAAACACAAAAAAAAATTTAAGAAACAAAGAGAAAGAGAAAAAAAAGAGAGAAACAAGGAAGGCCACCAAGCTGCGCTCTTCCTTCAGACTTGGCGCCACTAGTGCGAAGCTGCGACATTTTTTTTTATTTTTTATTTTTTTGGCTTCGCGTTGTGTTTATAATGCATATCATTTTTAGTTGGCACGACCAATGCTTTGGGGCCGCTTTACAATTCATGTTTTATGGCTTTCAGCCAATGAAAGTCAAATGTCATAAATTTTCAGGTGAATGCGAATCGATTTTGTTTTAACGCGAACTCCTTAGCGATGTGGTGCACCCTGCCGCACCTGGGAGTCCATTTAATTTATACCTGACAGACAATGAAACGATGCAAAACTTGCTCTGCGCAGCTGGCTGTGCTAGTACAAAGCAGAATAGTAATGAGGGGCCAAATTAATAAGTTCATGCTTGTGGACTAATACTGACTTGAGCAGCAAAACCAAGGCAGAACACCTGTGCAACAAGTAAGTTTTATCGACTTGCCTCTGGGCACGAGTCCACAATTCATAAGGCTTTAAATCTACAAATCCCGGAGCTGCATGAAGAACACATCGAGTTGAGTTTGAAATATTAACAGCTATATCCATAACACAATCTTGTAGAAAGGTGGGGGATGATTAAAAATATCACCGTGATCGCCTCTATACAGAACAACAAAAATAATGAAAACCAGATTTCGCGACATTGACGGCAAACACAATGCCGCAGGTTGCTTTGCTGGGTACTCTCTAACATTCGCTGTATTGTTGCTTCTACCGGTAGTGTCGCCTCCTCACGTAGATGGCGCTAAGTTTCATAAGCGGCTCATGAATGGCACTTTTTGTGAACGCATTGGCTGCTATTGAAATTTCGCTACATTACATGCACTTACTTTGACATTTATATTAGCTGTAAATATTCTTATAAAATCACTCTCTTCTAGCGACTACGGACAGCATTTCGGTCACAATGTGGCTTTTTATGCCAAGGGCTTAATAGGCCCTTTCAGTAGCATGATTGTCAGTGCAGATATGTCATATCTATTTTTTAAAGGGGCCCTGCAACATTTTTCCAAATAATCATCGAATGGCGTCATTAAAGGAGTTTAGTGCCTCGCGAGTCGACTGCCACAATTTTTTTTTAGAATCCGTCAAGTACGAGCGGAGTTACAGGGATTTGCCGCACGCTTTAAGCGCTTTCTCTCTCCTTTCGTGCCAGCGAGCACGCTGAAAGCTACGCAGGAGGTGGAGGGTGACAAAAGAGCAACAAGTTACGTACGTTCGTCAGCGCGCGTCATAACCTTCATCACTTTCTTTTCCTTCCTTCTTCTTCTTTTTTTTTTTTTTGAACGCGCGGCTTACTTTCAGTGTGATCGCGAGAAAGCGCGCTGGCGCGTCGCGACATCCCGCGGCGGCTGCGGTAACTGTGCAGTTCACGATGCTCGAATCAGCCAGTGGCGCGGACTTTGGGTTTACGGCGTGGCCATTTGGGTTTATGATATCATCTATCGAGTGAAGAGGGAACGATTTCTAGCTGACTTTGAGAATTATATGTAAGTTCTATGCCGCGTGTTTCGCTATAATTTTGGCTCACATGTTCTCAGGAGCCTCGACCGCCGATCGACAGCGTTTCCTGATCATGATGAAAAAGTGTTGCAGGGCCCCTTTAAGAAATACACCGATTTTATGGAGATGTGTGAAGGCGTGAAGAATCTGTTCTTCAAACGGCATTAGTCGTACAGCACTGAGTTTAAGATTCTTTGACGAGGGCTACCGAAATCGCTGCACGTTGGCTTGTGAGCGATAAATATATAGGTGGAGGTGTGCACCAGCTATGATGCTCTCTAGCTACACTATATGTATGACTATTGAAACGATATATCCATATGAATAGAACGGGACATTTCTTTTGGTGTGGACCAACTTCCAGGATTGATCGGATCCATTATGTCGAACCATGCATGGCAGAACGTTATTCTGTAGTTCGTTGAACGCAGGCACCCTGGCATATTACCGTTGTCAGCCCTCGAGCTCGCTCAAGTTCATTGTCACTTGCCTCATGCTTCGTATAGTTCACAAGTATAGACGATTACACGCGCGTTATAGCCAGGCAGCCAGCAGGGCACGTGAAAGAGGATCATATATGCGTAAGCCATCAATTGCCCTATCGAAAAGAGCGTGTGCTCCATCTTTACCTTTTAAAGATGGAGCGCAGGCAAATGCGCACAGCATGGCAATGCGCATTTGCCTGGCAATTACCATGCACATCAGTGTGAGCGATGGCTGGACATGATTAGGATTCTTGGCAGAAGCAATGATACGGCCGCGCGAGAATTGTTGGAGGCCTCTCATATCATGAAACTGGGGAGTCTTGTATCTGCGGCGCATCTATTTCCCTCTTCCGTGCGGAAAGTCATTCTTTATGAAGTGTATTAACGGTCATGTGTTGCGTGATGGTATGCTGGGCACTTAGCGCAGGCAAAAAGGTGTTAATAGCCTGTGTACCATGTTGCAATAAGTCAGTCTAAAGTTAGTGCTCACATTGCTCCTTTTCCCTCCTTTTTTTCCCGTCGTTTTGCGCTGAGTGAACTTAGTTATATGGTCAATACTCAGTATGAACCGACTAGCCCAAAAGCAAACACTTCTGAGCTACACGTCTATGTTTGATGAACGTGAATGCGCGTATATTTAAACCATGTGAATGCGTTGCATCCACGGCGCACAACAAATGTAGAAAGAGAACGCTTTCTATGCAGGCTTTCTAAATTTTTGGTAGTGCATTAAACGCCCTCTGCAGGACACAATGTAGAGCCGACATGGAGGATTGCACGCATCAGTAGAGTTATTGCGCTGCGAAAATTGTACGCCAAACTCGCGTTTTCGGTGGTCCTCCTGAGGCAGCTGTTAGAGGTGCTGACTAGTGAGTGGAAGCGCGCATAGCTATGTCCACCTGGCGGGTGTTCAGACCCTTGCTTGCCCGGCCACGAAACGGCTTCAGTGGCCGCTCTTTACTTTTATATTTCTATATGATAAAGTCAATTGATGTTTAGCGCTCGCCCTGCACAATGTCTTCTTTTTGTCTTTCTGAGGATTCCTTTACTTCCCACTGTTGTGTTAAAAAATCTCTTATGTGTATGTATCGGTGCTGTTACGCAGTAGACTGCATTCTGTTACTTTCTAGTTTCCATTTTAACAATATTATTTATTGCATAATTATAAAAAAAAACTAGCCATAATGCCGCTTTTGTTATATTTGGCTACAAATATGGCGGTAAAGTGTAAATGCATGGATACTTTGGCTACATTTAGCTTGAATTCTGGCTCCTTTTCAAATCTACCCAATGGCAACCGTGCTTATGCTCATCCCTGGCGCATTATGGCTTCCCTATCTAGTTCAACAATACCTCTCTGGCCGTGTGACAACATGAAGGCGAGGAGTTTCCAGGCGACGATGAAACATTTTCAAAGAAAGCGCTGACTCGCTTTTATTAGCGAGTGTTTTCTTTTTCGAAAATTTTGTGTGTATGTGGGGATGTCGGGCACATTTAGCGTCCGCTTTGTACTTCGCCCGGAAAGGGCCCGCACATTCAAGTGTTTGCGTTTGGGCAGCGTTACCTAACCAGCGCGAACACCTGTCATCTGTTTTCTTACAAACTTTCATCACTTTAGTGCGTGACCTGGCTCGGTATAAGCACCGTTATCCGCCTGATGTCATCGTGTCTTATATCGTACCCGATATTACGGTGCTGTTGGCTCGCTCGTAACAGGGTCAGATATATTAAACGCAAATTCAATATTTTTTTTTTGTTTAGGGAGGGGGGGGGGGGGGTGCGGGGAATAAAATATTGAGTAATGTTAGATTTTATTAACCAGAAAAGAAAAGAAGACTAACTTTACGCATTTCGTCTACGAAATGATCACTAACGTCAGAAACAGGGAAAATGCAATCGTCTTTATTTAAACGCGCGCCTTGAATTCCGCAAGAGCTTTTATTGGCTTCAGATATTACTTTACTTTTTGCTAGTATACTTCAAGCCAAATGTGTCCGCTGCAGTGGCGTAGCCAAGGGGGGGGGGGGGGGTTCAAACCCCCCCCCGAAATTTTTCACTTTTGCTTGCGCACACATACAAACGCACGCACGAACATACATAAAGTATGGTTGAACCTCCCCCCCCCCCCCCCGAAAAAAATTTCTGGCTACGCCACTGGTCCGCTGCGGTGAAGGAGTGGTTATGGTGCTCGGCTGCTAACCCGAAGATAGCGGGTTCGATCCCGGCCGCGGCGGTCGCATTTCGATGGAGGTGAAAGGGTTGGGGTGGGGCCCGTGTACTGTGCGATATCAGTGCACTTAAAGAACACCAGATGGTCGAAATTGCCGGAGCCCTACACTACGGCGTCTCTCATAATCATATTGTGGTTTTGGGACGCTAAACCCCAGATATTATTATATTCGAGCCAAATGTGTTAGAAGCATAGTTTAGATTTTGTCGCGACAAGCCGCTCTGTCGGCGAATATTCATGTTCCGACGACTACAGGAGTTAACGACGGCGATGACGGTGACAATCTTTACCGGCATTCAATTTAAAATGGGGCGGAGGCAAAAACTCGCCTTGTTCGTTTCAATCATGTTTTACTACACCTGTTGCAATATAGCATTGTTTTACTATTTCTTGCTTATCTTTCTTGATTTAAGCCTCTGTTTCCAATAATTTACTGTTATTTACGCTCACAACGACTCCGATTCTATCAATCACCATCCTGCTTTTCTTTGCCATCTCTAAACGCATTTTTCTTATCTTGACTGCTTACCAGTTGGTAAATCCGTTCGGTTTGATTCTCAGCGCATCTGAAAGAAAAGCGTATGGCTACCTGCCCTTTAAAAGGAAGGAAATGACAGATAGGAGGGAAAAAAATACGGTCACATGCTATCATACGAGCGCCTTCGCGCGCTTTTCTGGAATCGCGAAATGAAGCCTTACACGAGGCTCGTGGCGCCATCCAACGACCATATCGAGACTCTGCGGTGCTTGCGCGCCGTTGGTTTCGCTGCCGGATTTTTCACTCTTCGCCAACACGCGGCGCTCAATGCACTACCACGGCCGCTGGATAAAAACGCACCTCGAAGGCGCCAAAATTGACTCCTAGAACGTGAAAGATTAGTTTTTTCGCCTCCTGTTGGAACTATTCTAAACTTTCAAATAACCTATCAAATATACTCCGTTCCCTAATTAAAGTATGAGTATTCCCAAGCCGGAATACTTATCCAATTGCTTTCTAATCGTCGACTTTTCCGACTAAATCCTCGATCATCTCGTCTCAAGTTTCCTTCAGGTTCCACATTCGGCAGTACATATTATTTGGTATTATATTTGTGGATACCTGTCAGCACTCTTCAGTTTAAAACCCCAAAAAAAGTTTTCGCTGCGTTTTTTCATATAACAGGAGCAGATATGACGCGACCACTGCAATAAGATGAACAGTTTGATGTTCATTTTCGCTCTGCTATGCCGCTGAAGATGATGTGAATTTCCTGCTTGGTTTTTCGGAAGAAGAATAGGTAAAAAAAAAAAGGTAAAGACAGAGGCGTCAACCAGAATAAGCATCTGGTTTGTTATCCTACGCCGGAGGGTGGGGGGGTGATGTTGTTGGGGTAAAGGAGGCTATAAAGACAAGGAGAGAAAGAAAGCACGTGCACACAATCACTGCTGTTCACAGCACAGGCCGACACTAGTCCGCTGCTCATGCAGGTTCATGCCGTACTCGAAGTGGCGCAACTTTAACCTTCTTGCGTTCCACTGGATGACTGAAGCAACCTTGACTTTTTTTTTTTTTTTTTTTTTTTTTTTTTTTTTTTTTTTTTTTTTTTTTTGTGAAAGAATGGGTGGACGCTGGCCATCTTACTCGAAGGAGCCCTAGCTCTGTGTTTCGGAAGCTTGCAAGATCTTGGTGAGCTCACAACTCGCAACACTCTCGTTGAGAACTTCAATTTCGTACTACACGAACATGCAAACACGCTCCAACGAGGCCAGAGTTAGATTGCAACTGACTAGTTGCCTCTACTAATGATAAATTTTTACTTTTATTAAATTATACTCTTGAATGCGCGATGTAACCGCAGAAACTTAAGGTGGTGTTATAACGCGAACAATGAAATAATAATGGTGAAAACGGCTGCTGATTAATCGAAACCTATTTGCAAAATATTCGACAGCTGACTGGATTTGCTGCTGGCACCATTCGATTCGCGCTTGACCTGGTATCGTGAATTACTATTCGCACACGGTCTTGGAACGTAAAACTCTAACAATTATTATTACTATTGGCGCACTTCCCGCTGTTTTCGTTGTTGGGACACCGCGTTACATACCAGCAATTCTTGTGGTTGCAATATCCTCTAAGGAGATGATGAAGTCAGTTCTGCATGGGCAGACATAGCTCGCTGTGAGGTAGAATCCGCACACAAGATGACATCGGGAAATGATATTACCCGAGAGTCACGACCTAACCGTGGTCACCATTACAAAAACTATACCGAGCCTTTAGCCTAACACATCTCCTTGTATAGGCGATATTAAAGAGTTCAAATGAAGGGTTTAAATGATTACGAAATCATTCAAGCGTTCTAACATCTTAGTAATTCATTGAAAGCCATCAATTCGGTTATCAGCAGTAAAATTTCGAAAGGAGTTTGCATTCTACTTTAAAGCGACCGCATGCCTAGCGAGTTTCAAACAGCTGCAAAAAATACAAAGTACGCAACTGTTGTATTTTCGCTCTCTTTTACATTTTGCTGTTCCTGATTAGTTTTAAAACCCAATTTTACGTTTTTGTGCTTGTAATGAGAACATGAAGTACGATCACTTTTTTGAAAGCTTGTATTCTGTATTATGTTCTCAGAGTAATTATACTATAAGAGAACCAGTTCTACTGCTTCATTCTGAGACCATATTCTGTATATTTGCCACAATCTGCTCTAGCAAAGTTGAAAACCGTTAAGGTGAAACGAAAATTGACGCTAACACTAAATTCAGTGGGGCCAAAGCTCCGGGTAGCTCCATGTAGCAGCGCATCTAACTAATTCAACGTCAAAAAGAGCCCGACAGATCTGGTAAGCTTGATGTCGCTGTCACGCTACAGCCGACATGGAAGGTCGCGACACGAAACAAATCAAGTGAAGAAGTGGCAGTGAGGGCGCATCAACCGCAGAGCGGGATCCAAGCGTTTTCCGTCTGTTTACTTCGCCCACCTTCAATCGTTGCTGAACACCCTCCTTCTCAACTTAGCAGGCAAGGGGTCGCGCTGCTAAGCTGGAGGACGCGGGTTCGATTCCCGGCCATGGCGATCGCATTTCGATGGGGATGAAATACAGGAACACCCGTGTATACTTGTGCCCGCTAAAGAACCTCCGGGCGTCAAAATAAATCCGGAGCCACCCACTACGACGTGCCCCGTAATCATTTCGTGGTTTTGGAACGTAAAGCCCCCAAAATTATTATAATTATATTAGTCATTGTGGAAAACAGTGCTTTCTTCGTCAATCGCGCACCGCTGAGCCCTGAAAAAAGCATGGTTCATCCCTCCGTCATAGGAATCGGTGTAACACGGAAGTTAAACGTGCTCGTACAGAGGTAATTGAATGTTTACTGTGCATTGATATAGGAGAGTTCGCGCAATGTATATTGGTTTTTGGCAGCTCTGTTTAACTTGGATGCACCCATTTTGACGCTGTGTGGTGCATCTCCATCCTGACTACTCACGTCCATGATCGATGATTAAACAAACATTGTGGTAGCTGTAGATGTTAACGGCGAGAGCGTAATTAGAGAAAGAGACGTGAGAGCCAGAAGAGAGGCGCTGATTGAACGCAGAACATGGGCTAAGGTCGCTATTCCGCGGAATGTTAAAGTGTGATTGAACACCACGGTCGGACTAGAGGGAAACGCTAAGCGTGTCGTGTCGCCGCTGTAGGCCCGACCGCAATTTTTCTCAGGGCGAGCGTAAGCGAGGAGCGCGGTATTACAGCCAGGTGAGGCAGGCGCGCTTCGCAGAGCTATTTTGGGTTTGGACGGATTCTATTAACGCTATGAGTGAGGCCGACGCTTGGGCTAAGGTTGCCACCTCGCGGTGTGTTAAGGCATTGACAAAATTTGGGGGGACCCTTAAGCTTCGCCTTTAAGAGTTGAACGCGATAGCGATATCCTGTCCCTAGTGCGTACTTCAACCACTTAGTGCATATACTATGTAATGGATAGCATGCTTTAAACCACGAGCAATTATGCGCGTGAAATGTTTTCGAACTTGCTATGCAACCACTACGTGGTCTTAAAGGAATACGCGCAGTAACGTGTGTGCCTTTTGTAATGGGTGGCCGGCTTTAAACCACGATGTGGTTATGATATTCACATGTTCTGGCGCCCGATGGGAATGTACGCATGTACCACGCAATATTACTGCGATATGACGTGTTGTATTGTGACGCCTGTATACAGGATGCGTGTGTTTGTAGAGCATGAAAGTTATTTTCACTGCGTTTCCAAGCAGATGAAGTTATCTTCACTGTATTTCCAAGCAGACGCGTGGATGTGTGGTAGAGCACCTGCTTGCCACGCAGACGGCCTGGGTTCGATCTTCACTCGGACCCGGAAATTTTTATTACTTATTTTATTTGCATCTTGCTCGATTTTTCGGTCACGGCCAAGATGATGATTTTTCGCTCACAACCGACGACGCCGACACCGACGCCGACGCCGGAATTTCTGCGAAACTAGCTCTTTAACGGTGTCGCGTTAAAAGTTCACTTCTATTGAAAACGCGCCGAATGGGATGGACGCGTAGCAACGCGCATTGCAGATGATAATCGCGGAGGCCACAGTAGTGATGAATTACTTTACTTTACCGCTACAAGACAACGACACCACCCCGCTGACCAAAAGCACTGTGGGATAAAAGTGTGATATATAACAGGCGCTCTTGTAAAGCCGTTGATCTGTGGCCGTGTGCGCAGTGGATAGCGTCATCGGCATATGTTGCTGAGGACCGAGGGGTCATTGGTTCGATGCCTGGTGATGGAACTTTTTTTTCTTTGACATTTGATCATGTACATTTTCTCGACGTCATTTCCGTGACGGAAATACGTCACTGAAGTCTTGGTGGACCCCGGCATAAAACACTTTCGTGTTAAAAATGTACTTGTTCACTCGAGAGATTCTGGTACCGAGTCCGGGTTCATAAACAACCAGTGAATAACTTCGCTGTAGGTACGAGAAAATTTATTGGCTTACTGGGACGCACGCGTAGGCAGCATGCGAAGCGTATACCCTGTCGTCATGTGCCTTTTGTCAATTAAAAACAGCAACAAAACCAAATGCCTACCCACTATAGCCGATGCTGTTGCGCGTCCATCCCTTTGTGCGCGCCACTGAGCGTAGCATGCCTTTGGTTCCGCCTTTCGTGCCACCCAATTGAGCGGCCACCTTCTGGCGGCGGACACCTCCGCTCCAAGTACCTGACGAGGCCGATTGCTGCCCCGAGGTTTGCGCACTGTACAGGCTAGACTGCGCATTTTCGCTCGACGCCTCTTGGAGAGACTGCTGCGGCGCTTGTGCTGACTCGCTCGATTGAGCGGCGATTCCTTCCTGCGAAGATTGGGAGCTGACCTCTTGCTCCTCTTGTTGACTCACCGGCGTGTTTGCGGCACCGACCTGACTGAACTCGTGCTTTGACTCGCGGTAAAAACTTCCAGAAGAAACGGCGGTGTCGTGTCCGCCGGATACATGCTGCTGTGTTTGCTGCTGCGACGCCGCTTCCGAGAGGGCTGCAGAGGCCACGCCTGACAGGCTCGACGCCGCTAGTTTGGCGAGCTTCGCACTTTTCAGTTCAGCCTTGCACTCCTTCCTGACCTGAGCTCGAGGCGCTGAAGGGCTGATAACTCTGAACCACGGCTTGTTCGCTCACTTGCCAAGCTCCGTCCCTCGTCACTCGTCGTCTTGTCGGACCTTGATTGTCGGTGCTTATTCGTCTGCTAGAAGACCACGTTACTACGGGCGTGGAGAACTTCCGCATGCTAGTTTCGCTCATGACAGCCAACCCTTTGTCGCCGATGAGGTCTTTAAGCAGCGCGCTTTTACTGGCTACCGGTACTGTGGGTGAATACTGCTCCAACGATTCCCTTGTCCTGTATTGCTCTTGCGACAAATCGTACGGTTGCGTCATGTAAACAAAGAACATTGGAAGTTGTGGATACATCATTCCATAACTGTACGCTAATGGTTCCGTAAGTCGGTTTTGCATCGTGAGCGAGCGGAGATAGTCACTATTATAAGCGGAATCTGGAGCAGCTTCTGTGCTTGGCACAAACTGCTGTTGCTGACTTTCAGAGTAAGGCAAACTTGACGGACGTTTCAGTTGAACTTGCGACCTTTTTCTTTGGGCTGTTGAGTAACGCTGGGACTGAGTGACCTGAGTTTGCTGTGCTTCCGCTGATGATTGTGCGCTGGAACTTTGGGAGTTACTTCCTGTTAAGAGAAGATTAAAAAAAAAAACCTGATATTAATCATATTATCAGAACAGGCGACCGAAAAATGGGAAAAGGCGCTTAGCAACAAAAGCCTCTCCGAAGAAACCTTCACTCCTGGACTAACTGATGCCATGAGAGTACAGTAGAGGGCTTTGCGACGAATGTGCTTTAGGTGACCAAAACACAGTTACTTACTTACTCGTGACTCTCAGTAACCTCCAGTGTCACACGATGAGTGCGAGGAAGCAGAAAATGATAAACAGGAAATTTATCAAACAAATGAACAAAATCATCGTGGCTGAACAAAACAGCGGGCTAACGGACATAAGATATCGGTGGAGTATGGTATGTTCGGCCAAAGACAAAAGCTACTGACACCTACACAATCATAAGAAGACAGGCAATGTAGCCTCTGTAGCAGGTTAACGTGTTAAATTTTCGGCAAAACTTTGATTTTTTATATATTTGTAAATAAAGAATGTAGAAGCTTCGAAACTCGTGACTCTGATGCTCACCATCTGGGCAAACAGGTGGGAAGTTCTTCGAGGACCTCGTCTCAGGGTCAAAAATCCACGTCGGCAGGTCTTCGTAAGTGCATCCGTTCTTATCGAGGATGTATCGAACGCATCGGTTATCTCTGCGTACAGTTAAGACGCGCAGTTATTCAGTGCGATGCGCGAGCAGATGTAATCATACCCTCGAGTAAAGCAACTAAGCGCATCGTATATCGCGGCGTTCAAGTGCCGGTATTAGACACTGTTTAGTTGGGCGTACGCAACAAGCCTACGTACGCAGGACGATACGATGCGTACGCTGCAAGCGAAGCGCTCAGCAACACTTTTAGTTTACCGTATCGACCGTACCGGGATGGGTTTGGTCCAACTAGACGTATCATATGTGAAATGAAATAGCTTTCGAGTGCTTCTTAGCGCCATCCTGCGGTACCGGCCGTTATAACGGCCACTGGCATCCGAGTCAAGCTGAATCATCGGATCCACATTTTTACGTTCTGTGCCATCTTGCAATCTGGCTGCTCTTTCATTCGAGATCTCGCGAGAGTGTCACGTAGCTAGCGCTACGTCTCGTTACGTTTGCGTGCGCCGGATTTTTTTCGGGCGTACGCACGCATCCGTGGAATAGATACGTTACGTACTGCGCATGCACACTTCTCTCCCGTAGCCATGCTGCGTACGTAGGCTCGTTACGTACGCTAAACTAAAAGTGTCAATTATGAATAGTTGTCAATAATACTGCCACTCGTCACCTGACGTATCCGGGAAGTATTACTCTCTTGGGAAGTATCGTTGACAATCAGGTTAACAACGCAGCCGCAAGCGTGATACGGTTTTTACATAGACAACTAAGTGTGCATAAAAAGGGTAACATTTCGAACTGGCCTGCTTATCTCAGAATAATTATTAACCTAATACATCAACGAAAGATTGGTAACGATCATCTAAAATTCAGATTTTGTTTAAGCTGCAGTATTTATGCGAGGACATCGTATTTCAAAGCCCTGTAACCTAATTTCATAAGAGTGCCTTCTTTAGTCCCTTTAGATGAAATGTATTACCGAAGCTAAGTGTGATTTTTCAGTGCATTTTCCATTTGGCACGAGGTTGCGCTATTTCCTTGTTTGCATGAAAACGCATTTGAAGAGTACACGTGTGAATAGTACACGTGTGCACATATTGTGCATTCACGCACAATATGTGCTCGCAGAAGCATACGTACAGGCATTTTTCCGTTGCTCCAGTCGGTGCCAGTATACAGCGTCGTCTTAATAGCCGTACGAGGCGCTTCGCTGTGCACGTAGCCTCTGGCGCAGCGACCTGCATATTAATCCGTTAGTTTTTTTCCAATCGTCTACACGCTGCAAAAACACGGTGTATGCAGAAAATATGGGTGTTACACGCTTGATTAAATCTCTTCTGTGTTTTCTCCTCCATCCGCCTCTCTCTCTCTCTCTGTATAATGAGCTTCGATCGCTGTACATTGCATACTGTCATTTTCAGATAAATTGCCTTATATAGAATAATGGGGTGTAACGTACAGTGCTCGGTGTTTGCAGCGTGATACTCGGAGCGCGTGGCTGCTGGCGGTGAGGCCTTGAGCGTTCGTGACACTTAGGGACCTGCTTCCGGTAGACAGTCTTTCAGTTGGTGGTTCTCAATGGCGCCGGTGGAGGGCTGCCATCCTTCGTAACGGGGCTTTGTCTTAATGCACGCCCCCCACCTCCAACCGCTTCACGCGGCGCGGCACGTGAGCGCAGTGTTTTGGAGCCATAACAAGCAGCGATCCGCCGGTACCACCAAGAACCACAGACTGAACGGCTGTCTACCGGAAGCAGTCACAGTGTGTCACGAACGCTCTCGCCCTAACCGCCAGCAGCCACGTGCTCCGAGTATCGCGTTTCAATCACCGAGCGCTGTACATTTCTTGAACCATTGCTGCGTCTATTTGCGGAAACGGGAACAACTCTATAGTTCAAGAATAACGCCTACTCTTAGTTTCTGCACACCATAACTATATGGCTGTCCTTTTTGTTAGCAAAACAATAGACACTGGTTGTCCTTTCTCTGCATCTATTTTCACCACATCGTCTGGTAACACTAGACATACAGCGAATGGTAATGTTAATTAAGGTAGCAAGTGGGTTTAAATACCCCTCCACTTCTTTCCCGCTCTGTCCAAATGATGTCCTTGCTTTTAGCAAAGTTTACAGGTGTCAGCACAAGCTCATTAAATTTCTGTTGTATTGCAGTCTATATCTCTCTCTTTCAACTGAACACGCTACAGTAGTCATTACCGTTTGGGCATCTTTCATCTTGATCTGTTTTCTGTAGCCCTGAAAGAAGAAAAAGAGTATAAACATACTCGCCTATCCGCGTTTAAATTTCGAAGCAAGATCGCATATTGCTGCGGTCCGGATAGTTAAGTATAAAATGTGGCATCGCTGAGTGGGCCGAGAAAGATAATGCGTATTTGCCTTCACCTAAGCGCCCATCGCACTGAGTTATTTTTCGTTAAAGACGTGGAGAGAACTTCTTGCGTACGCAAATAATTAGTTAACCTTCGAGATTAGTTTATCTTAATCGTAGAGGGGTGCGGCTTAATTCAAGTGAATGCTAAAGGCACAAGGCAAAAGTAGAGAGAGAGAAGAAATATAGGAAAGGTAGGGAGGTTAACTAGACTATGTCCAGTTTGCTACCCTACGGCACAAGGCAAAAGTAATTGGAGGCTGCTGTAATGGGCTGATTGGTTCATGTACAGCTGAACCATTTAAATATAAAAAAATCCATCAAGTTTGTGTACTTTCACCGTACGGTGACAGTGTACAGTGAAAGTACACAAACATACTTTTTTTTATATTTAAAGCGGTTGTTTTGCAGACCAAGGAGCTACACCCACGAGAAATTCTTTTACGCAGAGTTACCTTGTAGGCGAAAAGATGACCTATTTTGCCTCGTCCTCAAACCTACCAGCAGGGACCGCGTATAGCGACTTTTCGAACTATCCCCAACAGCCACTTTTTAAGACTGGACTCTTTCTCCCTCCTTTTGTTAATGGCTATATGGAAACGCAAGTTTTTCGTGTGTACTACTGGCTACATGAATCAACCGCAAATGAGCAACACCGAAGAGCTTGGTTCACGAAAAATGGTCTGCTTACCTGCTTGAGCTATGTTTTTTTTGAACGTGAGTCTTTGTTGCCGCTGCTGTTGTTGCTGCTTTTGCTGTTGCCTGAAAGGCTGGTTCTGCTGCTGATACTGCTGCTGTTGTCCATCTTGGCTACTTGGGTCGAGCACGGGAGGCCCGTAGACAACTTTCTGGCCTAGAGGTGTAAAGCGCGCGCGCAACCAGTCAAAATGCAGCCATCCGAATGAATAGACACCGCTTATTATGTAGGAACGCCACCAAAGTTTTCGCAGCGCTTGGACAGCCCTGCGGTCACTCTGTGATTGGCGGTTCCTAGCCAGCGGAGCTACATTCAGAAGAAACTTCAAAACTTGAGCAATGAAAAATAGGCGGCCAGATTTACTATTCTGGAGCATTCAGTGTTTCTTTTTTTATTATAGATTACAATAGCGAATAAAAAACTGAGGACGTGATGGCGTATCGAGCCTCGTGCGCATCGCCTTCTCAATTGCTAGCCTCGCTTCATTTCTCAGTGCATGCCTCAACCGCGTCGTAAAGAAACGAACGACTGTGCGCGTAACATTGGCCGTGTCAAAGTTATCCTAGAGTGCCTACTGCGGATGCAGTTGTTAGGCGCCCACTACACCATAATTATTCCTTTTGCGAATCAGAGAAGGGCCCAATACGCGTCCGTAAGGCAACACGCGAACCTACGCAGCTGCTGACTTTGATGATGCTTTAGCAGCTGACGATGATTATTAAATATATCTGAGCACTTTGTAATGGTTGGGCCTTTAAAACACCCACTCGTTGCGCAATTCACATGTTCTGACGCCTGGCGCGATTCTACGCTTCTGTCACGCGATATATATTACATGCGTTAAGGAGACTCCTTCCACCGCATGACATTCATAGTGCTTTTTTTTCCCGAAGCAGTTTCGAGAAATAGCGTGGCTCTGCATTGAATAAAACAGTGATCAATTGAATGCTCTGCAGCGAACGTTGAAAAAAGACTTTGAAATCAATCCTGTAAACATTATAGGCACCTTGATGTGACAAAGGGTAGGACCTTACCATATGACCTAATCTTTCTTATTGGTCTGCATAGTTTCTGGAGAGCAAGACTGATTGACCGACATGCTGGAACCTCCGCGATCAACGAAAAACATCTTCCAGGAGCAAGTGATTCGAATACGAGGGAAATAGGAACGGTCTAGTGACGCTCTAGACTGGTTTCCACTATTTGATTTGTGTTTAAATATGCCAGATTACTAATTTTGGGAGTGTCAATCTAAGTGCAATGGTTCCCTTCCCTGTAATAAAGAAAAAAAAAGAAAGAAATAGCGCAGCTTTGTGGTAGACCACCTACTTGCCACGCAAACGGCCTCGGTTCGGTTCACACTCGGGCCAGAAGATTTTTATTATTTATTTTATTCACATCTTTCGCGATCTTTCGGTGAAAGACAAGATGATGATTTTTCGCTCACAACTAACGGCGCCGTCACTGACGCCGACACCGAAATTTCTGCGAAGCCAACTCTTTAACGCTATCGCGTTAAAATGAAGCTCGGTTACTGAAATTTTGCTTGCTAATGTCCACGCCGATGATGTCGCATTACAACATCAACTTGTCTACACTTTGGGTGTTCGATTGTGTTCTTTCTTTGTCATAAAAGTGTACAGGAGTTGCTACGTTGTGATTGATCAACTGTCTGCTTTTCGTGTGTACCTTTACATTATTTGGCCTATGTTCATGCATATAAAACTTGGAGGACGCTTAAGCTTCACAATTAAGAGTGGGACGCGATAGCATAATCGGGCCTCATTGGCTTCGTCTTCGGATTCGCTTGCCATGCTTCGCTTCTCGGTGGAGGCCTCAACCATGTCGCTATTAAAGGGAAGTCTGTGCGTGTGACACTGTCGGTTGTAAAGTTTCCCAGGGTGCCTGCTGTAAGGATAGTTGGGAAGGGCCCACTACACCATAATCATGTTGCGAAGTAGCGAATCATCCGTAAGGCAATACGAGTACCTACGCAGCTGCACACTTTGTTGATGCTGTGGCTGATGACGATGATCAATTATAGCTGAGCGCTTTGTCATGGGTGGACCTTTAAACCACTCACTCTTTGCTCTATTCACATGGTGTCACGCCTGGTGCGATTTTACGCTGCTGCCACGCAATGCTACATCTGTTAACGAGACTCCTCGCCCCACATGACACCTTCATAAGTTTTTTTTTTTTTCGAAGGACCTTCAAGAACAGGCGTGGCTGTGTGGTACAACACCTGATTGCCTCGCAGAATGCCTTCTGTTCGATGCCGGCTCGAACCCCTAATTTTTACTCTTTGCATCTATTGGCATTTTCCGCTCAAAGACAGCGCCGCCGACGCCGCCACCGGAGTTTCTGCAAACGGGCTCTTTAGTGCTATCGCGATAAAATATTGATCCCACACAACTCTTAGTATGCAGTATACGTATCACTATCTGCTGTTGGAATTAGCCATTTCCGAAGCCTTACGCAATACGTTTGTGCTTGTTATGGACTTGTGCAATATCACTGCTTGCGCAGTGGTAAATGCATGAATTAAAAAAAAAAGCTATACTATCACTGTTTAAAAAAGACACTACTGAACTGTTACGCATAGTTTTTTAAAAAATCCGATGTTACGAATGGCCAAAAAGTAGCCTGTAACTGCCGCCTTTGTTTTGTAGGGTACAAATAGTGAGATTTAGATTGAGCTATTATTTAGTTAATTTAGTACTTAATACATATTACCTCGGATATGACAAGCGTTTGAAAGCTGCAAATGAAATACAAAAAGGACTGTATGCCTAAATATAACGCATGTGTGTTCGTATATCGCTCGCACGCACGCACGTCTCGATCCACATATCCCCGCGGACATACGTACACAGACGCACAAAAAAAAAAAAAAGAAAAACCTGAAGCGCTAGTAAACAAAGGGCGAACGGGAATCAGCGAATGCTGTTCTAAAAGAGTTCGTATTTCTGCCGTACATGTAGGTGCCACCGTGATCACATCTTACCGAATGCAAATGACGTTGCTACGGCAGCCATTAACATCATATGGAGCTTCATGTTGTTGTCACGGTAGATCCGCTGCGGCAAGAAGCGAAAACAAAGTCAGTATTTCTGAACGCAAGTCATGGCCGTTTAGCGCTGTGGGATGCCTCCGTGCCGGGGAATGCACCGCGGGCCACAACACAGGGATTGCTGTTGTCCGCACCTCTCATAGGATACGGACGGACTGAAATTCCCGGTCTATTTCTCACATTCTCATTGTGGTGGTTCAACACCATGTATGTAGTTTGGAAGTTTTCACAACTCTAGTAACTAGCGCTTATTTTTCTATGATAGTGGTTGTCATGTCTGACTGCAGGGCTCGAGGTCGGGGATTGATCTCGTGCGTCAGGGCCGTGTTCCATCAAGAAGGGGGGGGGGGGGGGAGTTCAACAACCATTGCATATACTTGGAATTAAGTACACGTTGGAGAACGCCTGGTAGTCGAAATGAAGACACCATTAACAGGGGCCTACTCTGTGCAATAGCGTTACTTGCAGAATGCGGTATGCGATGGATATTCCAATCATTAGCTAATTGCAACTTACACCTGGCAAACAGTGAATTCATCAGCTTTTCTTCAGTGGTATAGCGGTCGGAGTGTTAGAGTAATGTCATACTGACCCTAAGAGCTCGTAAATTATTTTACACGAATGCTCCCGGGAAGTCCAGATCGGGCAACAAAGATACACGTAATCACCTGGAAACGCGTCCCAAGTTGTGCATGCAGCTCTTTGACCGCTGCCTCGTGGGGCAAGTGCAGGGGGCTCTCGAAGCACGTTCTTGGTTGATACCAACTCGTCTAGAAGATATAACCTAGGCACTACCGTTCCTAAGCCATCCGTTTCCCGAGAAGCTCGTTTCCGCACGCATTTGATGGCCGTTTGCGTCACTTTCCACTCGCCTATTTCTCAATGCAAGCCATCGGCTCGGTCGTGCCGGGGCCATCTTGTTTACAGGTCCAGATGGCGGCCGTGGAAGCGCTTTTAAGCCCTCTCGGAGCCCGGCATTCATATCGGGCTAAGAGAGAAGTCACGACATGGTTTTAGATCACGTTTTCAGTGAGGTGTATGCCCATCGTGAAAAGCGCCACGGCAGCAGTATATACAGAGCAGTATCGGATTTTAATTTGCGCGCGCGTTCCGCAAGCATTTGGATTTTTGGACGCGGATGCGTTGCTTTTCGTTTTACTTGAAGGATATTACGCAGCGGAACGAGCTGCCGGTATTGATTTTGCGTGCGCCCTCACTCAAAGTGAGCCGCGGCCCGTCTTCTGTATCGAATATTTCTGTTCAGAGTAAGCGCGGCTCTCGCGTCTCTTCCCTGGTAACGGCTAGTTTCGTCGAACTGCGAGAAAGTGACGGCCCCGTTCTGAATGAACCCAATTTCCGTTCTGGGCTTTGCCGTATCCAGAGGCGCAGAGAATCATGACCCTCGCGTAATTAGGTACGTCCTATTTCCACAATACCCTGCCGCCACTTCTTTTCTTCCTAAGCGCCGTTCGTAACAGGTGGTGAACTGTTTGCGCGCCCATTACGTATTTCGCCCGGGGCTCGCTGATATGCTGGTGGCCTTTTTGAAATATCACTGCCGCATTCGACGAAGTCGAGAAAAAAAAATATGCAAGTTGGGGCGGGGGAACGTGTATTGTTGTTTTTCAGTAGCAGTATTTTACTCTTTTTCAGAGTCTTCCGCGAAGCGTCTTTTTTTAGCATTTACATGCGCTAGTGGCACCTTGCGGCACCGTGCTGGAAGTTAACAAACGTTGCTAAAGCGTTTATCGAAATATTTGCTGTTGCTTTTTTTATGGTCTTTTTATTAGGCTTAGTAACTTGCGGCAAACCCCATAATGGAGAACGATGGAGGGAGTATAAGGGGCGGCTTCATGGTTCGTTTTGTTGGGGTAGTTTTATTGTTCAGTTATTGTAGAGTTTGTGCTTATTTCCAATACCTTAAGGGCGCCCGAATGTATGTTGCATGATGGCTGGGAAAGTACGGTCTCAACAATGTGTTTGAAACAATGTGTTTGAAACGAGCAAGTGTTTAAATGAAGTATAGAGGCACCAGAAAGGTCATTCCCGTCCTCCCCTTGAAGGTTTTAACGAAAATAAACAGTGAAAGGTAGACGGCCTTGTCATGGCCGGTGCGGTTGGAGCAGCTCTCAGCTTGTATAATGTTGGAAGGCCGGTGAGATCCATTGAATAATTCGTTAATTCAGGGTGTTTCAAGAAATGTGTGCCGAAAATCATCAAACATCAGAGAAATGGAATATTTGCTCGCTTCCTTCATAATTACTTTTTCTGTGGTTGGAGACAACTTAAAAGGACTAGACACAGCAATTAGGGACAGTTATTAAATAAAGTAAATTAAATAAATTATTAATTAGCGGAGATAGGCAGTCGGGCCCATTGCTGTCCTTCCCTGCGAACATGCCAATGCCGCTTTGAGATTTTGAAAAACTCAGGCCTCCAGTAATTATTGCCGAAAATTCAACTAAATTCACCGGCGAAACCGAAACCGAAGCTCCGTTGAGCGCAACTGGCATGTGACCAGAATGACGTCACTGTTCACGACGGCGGTTGCAGTGGTGTTAGTTCTTCTGCACTTGTTAACATACGTGCGCCACACGTTGGTCTAGTCGCAAACGAAACCCGCACAACCACGAATGCGAAGTCCATCGATGGCTGGCACAACGACGCTCGCTCATTCTGGACGTCTTGGAAAAGTATGTCAGTAGCGCTCTTCCGAGTTTCGGTTTCGGTTTTGCCGGCGACGTTGGTCGGATTTCATTACTCGTTAATGGCTGCTAGCGGCTGCTTTTGCGCAAATCTGAAAGCGGCAACAGGCTCTTCGTAGGAAAGGGTTGTAATTTTTCCATTTGACTCAACCACCTGTATCCCCTAATTAAAATGTTAATTAACTTAATTTTCAAATTAATTCAGTAACGTATGCCTCTACTCAAATTAAGATGCCTGCCACCACAGAAAATGTAGAAAATGTAATCATGAAGGCAGCGTGAAAATATCTCATTTTCCATATTTTTGTGAGGATTTTCGGACACATTTCCTCAAACACCCTGTATACAAGCAGAGCGCGGGCTGTTTTAACGGCTGCATATAGCCTCGCGGCATGCTTTTCGCGTATCGTGGGCTCCCTTCCTACCGTAGGCTTGGTAGAAACGCTTGCGTAGCACATAAAGACACACAGAAAACTTGATGGGGTGGTTTTCAGGAGTGTTTACAATTTTCTCATCGACACTTTCCCTCTAATATTAAGACTTAAGTTGATTAAGTAATAACAAAATTTATAATTAGGTGAAATGTAAAAAAATTGGCAGCCGATCCACGAAGTGAATGCTGATGATGGAGCGAAGCTCCATTGACGAAATGATAAACGATATAAAGAATGTTTATGAAATCCATCTGTCCGTCCATGGATGGACGACGCACGAACGGACGGACGAAGGGACGCACGGACGGTCTGCATGGACGCTCGGATGCACGGACGGACGCACGGACGGACGGACGGATGCACGGACGGACGGATGGACAGATGCACGGACGGTCGGACGGACAGATGGACGGATGGACGGACGGACGGACGGATGGACGGACGGAGAGACAGATGCACGGACAGAGTACGGTCTACTTTAAACCTATATGCGCTCTATGAACGCTCTATGTACGGTATATGTAACACCTGTGTTTCGGTCCGACGGGGAGCTACGACGACGGCGACAACGGACATGGTGCGAGCCTAAGGAGCTTCACTCCTAAAGAAAAAGAGAATTAGCGCAGCTTGCACTAAATCGCACAAGGCTGGGTCACAGCAGAGCTGGTAGGTACCTAACTAGTCCTACCTTGGGTAGGCTTTTACCCTCTCACCTCTTTCTTTTTCCCACCTTTTGCTATACTATACTTTGCATGGCTATCTCTGCTCGCTTGCTTCCCATCTTTTTTTGTGTCGATCTCTTTTTCTCTCGGTCTACTTATTTCTGTCATTCGTTCTTATCTCTCCTTTCTTCTTTTTCTTTCTCTCTGCTTTCCTCTCTTTCACTCTGTAGTCGTTCTGTCGCCTTCTATCTTTTTGTATCTTTCTTCACTTTCTTTGAATTTCTCTATCGCTCTTTCTTTCTCTCTCTCTCTCTGTACTCATTCTCTCCTCCTCCTCACCTTCACATCTGTTCTCCTCCACTCAATTCCATTTTCCACCCATTTGCTATACTATACTATATAAGGATATGCTATGCTGTGATAGCGTACATGGATGCCGTGTGGTTACGATGCTCGACTTCGGATCGTGGGGCGCGATTGAGCGCGTTCCAATACGGGATGATGATAATTTTCTGCCTGCGACACACGGCAAATCTCGACCATAACAGCTATGCTGCAAAATTGCCCCGTCTGCTCGAAACGACGTACTGTCACCTTGGTATTGTCGAGCTACGCGGCACTCGCACACCTATCGTTAAGCTTTGGCACGAGTTACGTAGGACACCCCGTATAGGAGATATACCCAAGATACTGAGTTCGGTCATTCGAGTTGAATACATCATTCGGGTGAAGCTAGCAACATTGCGTATGGTCGACTGGGCTAGTTGGTAGGTAGGTAGGTTCTAAACTGTATTAAAGTCCTGGAGAAGTCATCCCGCAGTTTTCATTGAGGGAGGACCGCGGGCCGCTCCCACGTCGGGACGGGAAGACCAAGCCTCACCGCCGCGTCGTGGGCCTTCTCGACAGCCTGGAGTTGTTGGAACCAGTCGTGGCTCTTGGCCAGGACCAGACTTCTCAAATCCTGGCCGTCCAGAAGGCCCGCGCGAGGGCCGTCAGGTTCAACCCGATGGTCCCCGAGTGGGCCTAGCCAGGTGACGTTGAGTTTACTCGCGTCTACTGTGGACCTGATTAATTAGCCATCGTGATTGTGAATGTCGGCGCTGTTAGCCCAACAAGTTTATAAAACAAGGAGGATCTTTTGCTGATACAGCTGGAAGTTGTAGGTGTCCTAGTTGCTATCACCGTGACCAGTTACGGCTGATATTCAGGGCCACATCTTTGTTGCTGTTTTGATGTGGACCAGAAAATACAGAGGGCACCAGCACCCGTGACCAACTGGCTTTTCTTAATGCTAATATGACCCCGCCTGGTGCTCGGTTACTCGCTGGAGTTTTCTCATCTAGAAAGGGACCACAATAGAGACGACGAGGTCTCCGGGCGCTTCCTTGTCAGGTTACCATCCCTACCTTTCCTTGACCTGGGGGTAGTCCTAAATGAAGTATAGTTTCACAGTTTCATTCGAGCTGTGCAAAAGGTATTGGCACAGGTCTCTGGCAAATTAGTGTTCTTTTTTTTTTCTGATTTCGTAAAAAAATATAGTTAGGCGCACTTGGGCGTGGAGGCGGCAGTCCCTATGCCCCTCGCCTCCAACCCCCTTAAATATCCGCCCATAGTAAACGCAAACTTATGTTACGTTGAACATTAAAATCTAGCACAATGGAAACTTACCATGGCGTGACAACTAGTGAGGGCCCAAATTCAACGATGTTTTCATGGGAGAGAACTTCGTACTTAGCGAGGTCTTGATTGTCGTAACCTGTCGTGACAGACTATTATTGACTGCACGCGCACTTTTATTGGGTAAGCTCGTACGCATGTCGGCCATTTCTGCCTACTGCTTTCTGCGGATTAACGAAGGTGGTGGCATGCTCTCGGACATTACTACCAACATCCCCTAAAGAACTATAACATTGCCATGCACACAATGCCGTCCTCATCATGATACACATTGCCAATAGTGACCTATAAAATACGTGCACGTAAATGGAAAGCAACACTCTCAAAGTATGTGGGGCGGAAAATATCGCAGAAATTGCCCAGAAGTATACACAGTCCATCTTCGAAGTGTGCATTGCAGCATCAACATTAGTGGACGACGAAGCGGCAGTGGTGAGCGAAGTCGCGCTTTGCCGTCGTTCATTCAGCGTTCGAATGTGAAGTCTAATGTGTTGAAAGGATACTACATTTAAATTTCATTCGCTCGTATGTATGTATGTATGTATGTATGTATGTATGTATGTATGTATGTATGTATGTATGTATGTATGTATGTATGTATGTATGTATGTATGTATGTATGTATGTATGTATGTATGTATGTATGTATGTATGTATGTATGTATGTATGTATGTATGTATGTATGTATGTATGTATGTATGTATGTATGTATGTATGTATGTATGTATGTATGTATGTATGTATGTATGTATGTATGTATGTATGTATGTATGTATGTATGTATGTATGCATGCATGCATGCATGCATGCATGCATGCATGCATGCATGCATGTATGTATGTATGTATGTATGTATGTATGTATGTATGTATGTATGTATGTATGTATGTATGTATGTAATCACGAGCAATAAATATAAAAAAGCACACTGGACGTCCAACTTGTATGCGCAGTAGATATTGTCGATGATTTGAAGTATGTGGCATCTTGCCAAGCATTTATGGGTATGTATTTGGTGTGTGTGTGTGTGTGTGTGTGTGTGTGCGTGTGCGTGCGTGCGTGCGTGCGTGCGTGCGTGCGTGTGTGTGTGTGTGTGTGTGTGTGTGTGTGTGTGTGTGTGTGTGTGTGTGTGTGTGTGTGTGTGTGTGTGTGTGTGTGTGTGTGTGTGTGTGTGTGTGTGTGTGTGTGTGTAAATACGTAGGTGCGTACTTATCTCAACGGACTGAATCTGCAATGAAAAGGTAATCACCATGTTGTGGCCTTCTCCACACAAAACCTCTTGCTGCTGAGAAGCCAGCTTCGAGGGGTCCTTGCAGCTCAATTATCGCTCAGACTGCGCGATAAATAAATAAATTAATGAATGAATGAATAAATAAATAAATAAATAAATAAATAAATAAATAAATAAATAAATAAATAAATAAATGTGCACCCGTGTGTGTGTGTGGGCGAGAGAGAAATACAGAGAGAGAGAGAGAGAGAGATCAGGATTGGAGGCTACCTCGGCTGATTTCATTTGCCGCAGTCAGCTTCTCTGCAACAAGGGGTCCTTGGGTGGAGAAGTGCGTGCTAGTGATTATAATATATTTGCAGATGCAGCGAGCCTACTGAACATCATTGCGCATGTGTGTGCGATAAACATTGGCTCAATATTTCGAAGCTTCGGTAAAAATAATTACTTATCAAGGGATGGATCCGTGGGACAGTTCGTATGTAATTATCTGCAGGGCAGCGCATACGGATCACACAAGGCCACAGACAAACGTCATGTTCTCGCTATGCTATCACTTTTGGTGTGCGTATTGCGCTATTGATGGTCGGCTGGAACCTGGGTCAATTATATCATGACATCGGTTTCAATCTGATCGCACTGCCAATGCGTGTATCATGCCGATATTCACACACACATAAACAAAAAAACATTTTTTAAGCTAGACGCGCTTCCTCAGTGACTGGCGCTTTCACGACCGAAGCTAATCATAGCTGTTGACATGATAATGCGATAATTGATATAGTTAATCAGATGAGGTGGGACAGTGAGGCGTGACCATCCCGCAAACAAGAAAATGCGCTTACTTTAAGAGCTGTATCTTGTGAATACGGACATATAAGCTGTTTCCTTTATGGGGAGCCCTTAACTTTAAAAGAAAACCTCAACCTAGGCTGCCGCTTTTTTTTCTTCTAATAAGTTACGTTGCTAGAGGGAATTACCAGCAAGAAAGAATTCACTATAACACTAGTGATAGTGGGGTGTAATTGCTGTCTTATAAACAACTAATTTTAGGGCACATACTGCATACTAAGGACTCTTCAGCGCTTACAAAAAACGACAAACGACGGAATGAAGTGCACGCGACATGCGCTGTCATGCGCTGCACACGACATGCGCATATTGCAATCGCTAAATTAGATTAGTTAGACAGGCTCGTGTTCTTCAAGTGCGTACTGTCCAATGTGGCGATCACTGTGGGCTACAAAAGGGGCAAGGAGGCGCAATGCGCTGCGGGGCTGTGTACGGCAAACGCCGTTGACGTTTCTAAAGTGCACGCGTGGAGCAACGTCGTGACAAACGAGGGACAGTGGCCTGCGTTGAAAAAAAAACAACAACAAAAAAAATTGAAATATGTGACAAATGTCAATTTGGAGCACTTAATTTATGGGCTACACGGCATTGGTTCCCCGCAAAACGGACGAGAGACAAGGAACGATGTTTATTGTTTGCCGCATGACATGAGGTCGAGGTTAACCGATTCAATGGAGGTGTCAGGGAGTGAGCAGATGCGTGGGGTAAGCGAGCTGGCGCAGCTTGCGATGATCACTTTCTGTCAGAACCTGCGGCACTTGACGTTGTACCGAGCGTACGATTCCGCCGTCGTGTCGTTTGCGACCCGCATCGAGGTAACGTCCCGTGCGCAGCTGGTTTCCTTGAGAGCGTTCTCGATGCATTCTTTCATGAGGTCCAGTTCCCTAGAATTGGAAGTATTGTCTCAATTAACGAGCATTTCACTGTATACCCACATTCGATGATGCAACTTTAGTCGTACTGTATCTATTATTTCCGCTCTACCATATGCAGGCGCTCTCAGAATAATTCGGAACGCCGAACACGCAGCCGCTCGCTGGCGGAGCGCACCGGCGGATAAATACAGGCAAGGTCTGCGCATGCGTGGTCTACTTAGCGAGCAAGTTTATCTCCCTAATGCATCTAGATTGGCGTTGTCTTGCTCCAAAAGGGTAGCGCTAGGTGCTCTTCAGCGATACGACAACGAGGGCTGGACGGATAGAGCCGTGTAGCATGCCGCGCTCCGTAATTCATAAATATGAAAACTTGTCGATTCCTTGCGGCTTGTTCTCGTGATTATCTGCATCCATTCTGGGAGACTACGTGCGAGCAAGGCGGCATATACAACGGCATCGCTGCCTTCTTTAAACCGCGTTAGTTTGTTTTGCGAAGTATTAGTTCTTGCTTTAATTATCTCCCGATGCGTGTTTCTACTAGCTTGGTTATACGAGGACAATTTGCACTATTACACGACCACACCCCTTACAGGTGTGTCTGCGATAGCGCCAATAAAACGTTTTACAAATTGAAATGAGGTGGCATGTTCGTCAAAGCAAATTCCATGCAGAGGGACTGATTTCGTGCGTATACTCTAAGAAGCTCCGCACGAGTCCAGAGTTTTCTATTCGCACACCACATTTCGCGGTTTGCATATATTTGTGCACCAATCAATTACAGAATCTGGCCGCTTGCTAACGAGTATTTTTACATTTCGATCGCGTGTGATCGTTTGTTGACACAGACATTCATTGTCTTTTGCTCAGAGGTAGTATACAATGCTAGTGAGCGATAGTCTGTCTAAGCTAAATGCAAGATAAATAGCATCATAGTAGATATATATTTATAACAGGAAGAACACTCGGTTTATTTTTCTATACAAAACAAAGAATCGAAACGTAACTGTGTTTAGCCGATATGCTCATGGTTGCATCAGACGAAAACGCCGCCCTTTGCCAGCGTTAGTCACAGTCACCTCCCGTAAATATTCTGATGAAATGATAAATACGGCCCAACGTAACAAAAGAAGAAAACGAAAACACCGAAGCACACGAACACGCATGCACGCACGAAGGCTTATGCTCCAACGCGATGCATGCGCGCACACAGCTTGTCACAGACACCAACCACCCAGCCTGCCTTATTAAAGCGCTATGGGGCCCCTAGGGCTACCATTTTGTAGCAACGCAACGCAAATCTACGTGAACTAGGGAGCAACGCTTGCTTGCTAGGGAGACCGCGCACGCGCAGACCATCGTACTACTTTTCTGCGGGCACGCTCCGCTGGCGAGCGGCTGTGTGTCCGGCGTTCCGAATTATTCTGAGAGCGCTACCTTATAGTATAAAAATGCCATGTTACGGAGCTCTGGTGCTTTGTTGCGCAGATGGTTCAAAACTTCGTGCACTGGCCCGTTACCCTCAGTGTTTGTAATATTAACAAACTCATCAAATAGTAAATTGCGCTTAGTACGTACGTCGCAAAAGTGACCGTACACTGAAAGAAAGTTACGCATTTACTTCCAATAATTCATGCTCAACTGAGATCAACAGATTACTCATTTGCGTGCTGGTAGGTCTAACATAAATTTTAGGAGAGACAAATAAAACCTGCAAAAGGGAGCAACACTGGGCTAGTCGGTGTTGCGGATTATGAAGTGAATAATAGCGCGCACGACACCGACAGATTAAGAAAGGCACCATGAGCACTGACTAACAACGTTTTCTTTATTGCACCAAGGTAATATATTGAAACAGCCTGCCCCGCATGCGCGGGACCTCACAGTGAAATCGTAACAAGGATGATGAACGCGTCTTTTTTTTAATTCATAATTAAATACTTCTCTCATCCCAAGAAAGGCCCTAAGAAGCACCTTCTGGGAACTTCTTCGGCCTTTATTGAGGTTACTCAAGGTTTTAATCATAAGTAAGAAAGGCACTCTTCGCTCTTTTCTCCATAACGCTTCTACATCGCCGCGCGCCTCTCTTTACCAGCTGTTTGATATCATACTTTACCTTAATGAACACATCTGAAACTTTTTCCCTACATTTGTTTCATAAGTAAGCTTAAGAAACCCCATGAATATTTATTAAGCTCTTTGGAAAGTATGAATATATGTGATTTGTAATGTTACGGATGTGTTATACGAATATTAAGCAGCTTCCTGTGTAGTCTCCGGCAATTTAAGGAAGAAGAAAGCGCTGCCACAACCATAGGCGTGCGCACGGGGGGAGGGGGGGGGGGCAAGGGGGGGGCAAGTCACCTAAGAGGGGGGGGGCGCAAAGTCAGCCCCTCATAGGTTGACATAATAGGGAGGGGGGGGCGCTACGACTCGGGGGGGGGGGGGGGGGCAAAGTCAGCCCCATACATTGACATAATAAGGAGGGGGGGGGGGGCGGCGACGAACCTACACGCCCCCCTGAAGGGGAACCCTGCGCATGCCTATGGCCACAACTGAAGGTATATACTTTTATTGGAGTATTCAGAGATTGGCCTATGGATAACATTTTTCGTTTGGCTTGGCACACATATTTGAACTTATATTATGAAGCCACCAGTTTCAACTGCGCAGCTGCGATGTATCAACAATAGCGACATTGCAAAGTATGGCGGTCCAGGCCCAGTTCCCGAAGATGAAGGAAAATGGATTTGCGCGATTTTTTTTCTAGGCCAAGCAAGAACGTCACAAGATGCATTGGAGAACAGCAAGGCTCGCTCACGCATAGGAGACTTGCCAAGACGGGTACCGTCAGATAAGAGGCAGCATTTGTAAAGACCTGCGCGTTGTACGGTTCTCCGGGGTATTGTGGTATAAAAAAATGCGAAGAATGTTCGCCCATAACCAGAAAGACAAGATCACGGAGTCATTCTGTTCCTGTTAAAATGGGTGCTGTAGCACTGGCACTATTTGCAATGTCGTCATACTACGTAAGCGCTTCTGTTCATACAAGGGAAGGTCTGTGCAACTCGAACGTGCTTACCCAACATCACGGCGTGTGACGCCGAGGGTGGGAGGCGACAGAATGCCCTATGAGAGGTGGTACTTGTTGCACATAGTCATTTGCTCTCGATATGAGCGGCGAGTTTCTATCTTGAGTTGATCGTATATGAGGAGCTATTACAAGCGTCACAGCCGAATTGAACTCACTCGCAAATGTCCGTCTCGCTGTGTACATCCCGTGCGCGGATAGTGCGGTAAGCGCTTTGCTGGCAGGTGAGCACTTTCTCTCTCAAGTCCTCGGGTAGGCACGCCGTTTCCTCAACTTCATGAGCTTGCATCATGTCTGCAAAAAAAAAAAAAATAAAAAAAAAATAAAAGCAATAAAGTCCGTATCGCGTGCTTAACATCGTGCCAAAATATCTACTAATGTGCGCTAAACTCCACCGCATAAGCGGAAGCGTTCAAGCGAGTACAAAAAGTCATAGTCAATTTAGCGTTAAATCCGCGAGAAATGCCTTAGCATTACATTGGCGGATGGGGCGCGTGCGAGGTCGAGCAACTCCAGACTATGAATGAGCAACATCGCAGCTAGTGGTGGGGTAGGTCTCGCACGTAGATGGCGTATGCACAAGATGAAACCAACGGCAAACCGTCAGCATTATGAAAGCGCACCAAGCGTCTCAAGCTGCTGGCTTCCAAGAGAAAAATTTTTAAAAGAACCACTAGAATCGTGGAAAAGCAGCCAAGCCCATGAATACGCTTGCTTGCACGCAAAAGACGTTTTATTACGACTGATGGATGAGGCGTGCGACCGTGGCGTAGTGATTAGAGGACCAGGCTTCGGTACTAGAGGCTCAGAGTTGAAATTCAGCCGTCGGTGCTTATCTGTTTATGTTTATTTATAGTTACTAACAAACACTTCGTTTACAAACACCACGTTCCAATAGGCAAGGGCTTCGTGGAAAAAATAGTTACGAATATCCTCTGGTGCAGCGATTACCCACCACTTTCTTCTGTTGCCGTGATTGTGACATGTTGCAGCTGTTTTTTGCTAGCCTGTCCAGATGCCTCGCCAAATACTGTTCGTAACTAATCATCAGATGACAGCGCTCGAACGTCTTGTGCTACTAGTCGAACCATCTATCAGTAGTGTCACCTCTTATTGTCGACGTCAGCATTGTAACAAACCCTTTATTCGTTGAAAGCTGGTTCGTGAAAGCTAACCAGGATAGCGGACGTGATTTGAACGAAAGCAACCGACCAAGGACAAGACTTTTCGACGATCATAAACATTCGTGCCAGTCGAAAGCTTATTTCATGCGTCGACGGCTTCCGTTCCTTTCTGCGCAAATTGGTGTTAAGAATGGGATACTGTTACATTAGAGGGAACTTGCGAGGATTTCTCCGCTCAGACGAAACATGAAACTGAACTAAACAGTGAAGCGATTTCGCGTGCCGTGAAATCGAAGCAGGCTGCTGGCCGAGCAAAACGATTTCCTCCGTTCCTGTCTCGAGCTACGAAATCGGAGCAATCGAACGGCTCCTGCTGGCATAAAACGACGCCGTGCGCTGCTGATCCGTGCACTGACTATCGGCGACGCTCAATCGGATTGGTGAACGTGATCGTGAGGCGTTTATATGGTTGAGATTTTAATGACTTACGTTTCATGGCTATCGTCTTGCAAGATGTCTGGTACTCTCCCACCACAGCTCTTGAGAAGTGAAGCAATCTTGAGATGAGGTTTTTGTTTCCAGAGCAAGCGTCGTTCTTTATCAGAGGTGTTACACAGTGCTTGTAGTCTGTCAGCGAGCTGCTCTTGAAAGGAAGGTCACAAGAGACGAGCGGAGAGAGGTTATTCGATGTTTGATATGTAAACTTATAATAATTACGATGAGTCGTGCGCTGCTAACAGACAGGGAACGTAGCGTGATCTTTGAAGTTATCAATGAGTTATCGTGCGACACGTGAATGCTTTGAGAGAACAGCGCTTTCACGATACCTGCAGAGTTTTTCTTTGTCCTCGTCAAGCTCGAAGTTTAGGTTGACAATCGACCTGTCGAAAGTCGTGCCGCAAGCAAGATGGCGGTTCAAGAGGGTTTTGCTGTCGCACATGACGTAGTCGTAGTTTTCTGAAAACCGAGATGGTATCAGTGTAATATACGTTACACACCACGGGCATGTCTTTTTCGTTTTCACATTAATATATTAGAAACTCCATTTTAAATATGGCGCATAAAGAAGGTGTTTAGTGTCTAGCGGTGTGCTTCTTTGCATTTGCCAACTGTTCTCGATTTGGACTTGAAACTTCAAAAATCCCCGGAGCGTTTACTTGCTCACCGTATTCAAAAACACAAATCGCAGTCCTGTAGAGTAAACACAATCTGAACCTAAAACATTCTATGCGATTGCCCTCTCTTTCATACACGGCCCTGGACACTGGAAGGTGCATTCATGAACCCTTCTTTAATCATCATATCCCCGCTAGCTCGTGCTCCAGCTCCCGCCGCTCACAACAGCGATTACGGCGAACGAAATAATTGCGACAGAGATGGGTAATCACATCCACCACTTTGTTCATACTAGTACTGTAATATTGACCCAGATGCTTCGCGCTGTTTCTTTTACTCTTAACCGCAGTTAAAATTCGCGCTTACGACATCTAGATTTTGTTTGAAAAAATTGTGGTTTCGCGTAATTGCTCTTATGTGAGAGTGTGGTGCGTCATGAGTTTCATAAGCTTCTAATTTTACTCGTAGGAAGCATGCTTTTCCATGCGGCCTCTCCCACCCTGTGAGGCCCTTCCGAGCTCCTTCTAAGTGCCTTCTCTGGATATCATTGCATGAGATATGCTCGAGCAAGATAGCATTGCAGTACAGCCAGAATCGTGAACCACGTGTTCTTGGAAAAGTAAGTGAAATGACTTGTCTAGTTTTTCTTTTCTTGTTGTTGTTCCCGCTACACAACAGCCGGCAACGGAGGTCGTTCAGGCACAACCCAGAAAAGCTTACGCATTTGTAAAGCGCAGTCCCAGTTGTAGGTCTCCACTTGGCGTTTGCGGCGTTCCACTTCCCGACCGAAAACATAGCGGTCTCTGCGACACTTTGTTGACGTTAGCGCCATGTCGATGCACGTTATATACTTGCGAAGTTTTCTGGAAAGAAAAAAAGAAATGTCGCACTTGTAACCAACTGCTTCTAGATATCTCTTCATCAGCTACTTAATTAGGCGCAGACGCTCCAATTTATCACTTCTGTGCTAAGGAAATAGTGCGTGTCGGATGGGAACCTCATCTGACAGCGAGTCATTTTTTTTTTCGCGGCAGAAGTCAGTGTGAAACGTTTCCGAAGCAACATTAGGCGATCTGGCTCAGTTTATTTCGCAGTTGCGTTTAGATAGGTGAGCCGGCATGTACGACGGATTATGTGCTCTTTGCTATAACTTAGGCCGAATTTGCATGCCATTTTCATTTTTTTTTTTGTGAACCCTTTTCAACTTTGCTGACTGTAGCTGGTGCTGTTTTACCTAATAGCTCAAAAAGAGGAGAGCACACGTAGAGGGATTTCTCTTCTATAGCCATCTGTGTTATGCCATATATGCTGGTGTCCGGCTGTGTTCTTTTGTGAAGTGCAACCAAGCAGCAAAATTTACGTGAACGCGTGTTCACTGTGGCAAGCACACGCCTTCTAGTGCATAATTTGTTCATTATAGCGAAGCTTTTTTATGCCTATCTTTTCCTGGGGTCTGGCACGTCATCTTAATCGTTGTCTTGCTGAATGCAGTGGGTTGATTACAAAAATTCGTATACTAGAACTTGCATGGGCCGATCTTAAGAGAGTGCGTGACCTGCGGTGGCGTGAGCAACGTGCAGCGCGCGTTGAGGGTCTCTCGTTGAGGCAATAGATTGCACTGCTGTAAAAGGAGGCGCAGAATATGAAAAGCCACATGCGGGCTACCACGAAGCCGGGCCTAGCGACGGAAAAGTGCGTGAAATTTCTTACGCGTGTACTTGGACGTGAACTAAAATTGCATGTGTCGTGTCTTTTTCAACCGCGTTTATCTGAAAAAGCTACCCGGGGAACATATTGCCACGTGGTCGTGATGGTGGAGAAGGTGGCAGTCAGACTAGTAAATATTAAGCTCTTTATTGAGCGAATTTGTGCCCGCAAAATCAAGTAACACCAGGCCCGGGAAACTCAGCGCTAGTTTCGGTTTCACGGAACATGCAAGCTCGTAGCGGTTGTCGGGCATCCTAAGATCTGGTTGAACGCAGTGAGGTTGATGTGGATGTTCGCATTTATTTGCTTTCGCGAGTTGTTACAAATAAAGAAATTTGATTTCACTGTAAAGAACTCTTATTTTGTTCATTTGTCTTGTTTTGTTTCTTATTTTGTGAATTTTAAATCAGGCGAAGCGCGGGAAGTAGTTGACTTGAATTCGGGGCGCTTGCCTCCGCTCCTCCTTGCCACTCGCTCCGCGATATCACAAGTTGGATCGCGCTCAGTTATCTTGCTCGGTTGGCGTGGCAAGTGCGGGAAAGATAAAACAGAAGGTTCTCGCGTGCAGAGCACGGAAGCCGCAGTGAGCCACGCCGAGCAAGTCAACCATGCATAAGACGAAGATGGCTAAATCGGGCGTCACATGTTTTTCGCAGCTCTGCGGTGTGTTAACCCGGGTATTTCAAGTTCCGCGAAGGTTTTTCAGGTTTCCCAGTGGCAACGGGTGAGCACAAGTATTTGGGCCCATTATTTCAGCAGGTATTAATTTTGCATGAGTATATGAGTAAACCCAGTTCTCTGCAAGCCTGACTGTACTGACATAAGCGCAGTGTCGCTAGACTAATGGTCAAGACGACAGCCTACCTGGTGTCGGCAAAATACGTTTAATGAAAGGCTTGAATGGGTGTTGGCTCGGCTACATAGCTTTTCCTCTTTTACTTTTGTCATGTAGCTCAAATGATGTGAAGCAATTTTAGGCTCCTTCCTGTTCATGAAATTCATGTAGCCAGTTTGAAACTTTGTGGTTCTTTACTTCTAATACTGTCACTGAAATACATGTGATGGACTGAATGCTTCTAGAAATCGTTAGAGGAAATGTCGCTGGAGCCAACGTTTTGACAAGTGAACTTTTCTTCGTCAAGGCAACGCTGCTGCCCTGACGAAGACAATTCAACTTGCCGAATTATTGTTTTCAGCGACGTTCTTTCTTGAAGAACTTCTCATCGCTTCAAGCCTCTCTGTTCCTCTGAACTTCTGCCTCGTTTAGTAGTCAAATTCTGTAAGAAAAATATGTGCGCCGTCATAACAAACGTGATTGAGTCAAACACGACGTGTCCTGCTCGAGATTGTTGATAATTTTCGCATTGGTTCGGATATTCTGGGTCCACTGTTTGCTCATTATGTCCATATTTCAGTTGTGAATTAAAGCTGCTTTTATAGATTGACACTTTCAGACTACGCGTATGTCTGTTTTTTTTTTATACGGAACATGCAATAAAAAAAATTAATTTTATTTGTGTCGATCGATTTTTGTCTTACTTAGCAATCGGTCCGCTTAAGTTTCGCTGCTTCAGAACACACGAACTAAATTTTTAAAAAAATGTTAACGAAATTTTACGAATGGTCGCGTCGCCCAAGCGGCCAGCGGACCTGAAAGAGGGCACGAACACATTCCGCTTGCATGCGAAGTGGGAAAGGAGAGCTTCCGCGGCAACCCTCCTCCTCTCGGTTTTACGCCCTTTCCCTTTATTTGGTGACCTCACCAATGACGTCATGAAAGAAGTGTTCTGTTTGTGATTTATTTCCAGTTGGATGCCCGGCAGCCGCCAGTAGTAAAAGCGGCGCTGCCGCTGCGTAGCAGCATGCGAGAGCGCGTCACATGGGAGGTATTGGCCTCGAGGGCCACCACTGGAAACGCCGGCGCCACCGTCGGCGTGACGTGCTTGGCAGGATCACGCGGTCTCGGCGGCCGCGTCGGCTGCTTGTGGAGCGCTGCCGCGTGCTTTGTAAACGAGTTTCAAGCCCCACGTGCGAAGCGGTCTGTTCGCATGCGGAGGTTTTCTCGCATTTTGAACACAACTGAACCCACTGTGATAGGAGTAGCTGCATCCGAAAGCGATGAACATGCTGCTCGGTGCCGCAGTGCCGGATGTACGCAACAGAGTCCGGTGTAAGCCTGCATGGTGCACCGGTGCCCGTGGGATAAGAAACTGCGTGAAGAGTGGGTTGTAGAGCTAATAACCGGCAAACAGCCATCGGCTACGAGTCGTGTGTACAACAAGCACTTCCGCGACGACGACCTTCGCTACTGCGTCGGGGCTGTGATGTTGAGTAGCAGAAAGCGCGCACTGAGACGATCGTTCGGGCGTGCTTCTCGTAGGCTAACGGTGCTTATCTCCCGTAGGATGGAAAATGCGCTGCCTTTTACCTAGTGCGATACCATCTCAGAACGTCCCCGTGCGAACTCTTGATCGTCGGCCCCGTGCTCAGCGTCTACAATATGGGCTGCAGATACTTGAGTCATTGTTTAGATGCGTCGGACTTAAAAAAAATCACAGGGTTCCTTATGCATTCCTTATGATGACCGGAAGGCGAAAGCCACCTTTTCCTTCTTGTCAGTCGATGTATTGATTTTCCCCACCCCACTCCAAAAGCTTTCTGCACCTAACGCGGTTTTGCACTGCCTCCGTGATCGACTCACCGATCACGGAGGCTGTGCAAAGCGACTATGTCGCGTGAACACGTCATCATGTGACATCACGTTATGAGGCTTCATGACGACGTCATTATAACGACGTCACAAATTTGGGCAATCTGGGACGTCATGATGACGTGAGATGGTGACGTCATCACGTGATGGTGATTTTTTGCATTACTCGTGCTGACGCCGCCGACACGGGACGCCGACGGTCAATCTTCCCGTTTGATGAGGTATCGAAGGCTTTCGCCTTCATAAGCTTTGCACAGCGTTTGCGCGATACATAGTGACCGAGTCAAATGCTGCGACTGATGTGCGCTGCATTTATGTTGGCAATAACAATCTTTCTGTCAATCGTGCATTGTCATGACGCCAACACTACGTGCTAAAAAGCCCAAATTTTTTTTTGCGCCACTCTCAAACTCAAGGCTGGTCTCTCCAACTCCATGCATTTTCTTGAGCCTTATTTATTTATGTGGAAAAGATGCCGCGCTGTTCGGACACGACATACTGACATAATTGCTGGGCATCTCACCAAATAATGCTGGACATTATAATTTTGCATTGCACTCTTCACGCGTTGTTGTTACCCTGCTTTGCAGCTGCAGGTTGCTGCAATAACTTCTATTTCTTTCACCGCTATTTCAAGTTCATGTGGGTCCTTGTTCACACCGACGTTTGCAGAAAAAGTCCAGCGAACGTTACTGTATTTTTTCTTTCGTTTCCTTGGCGCTGCATGCTGGCCTCGTACACCACTTCTCCTTCCACCAGCAATACCGAAGCTTTGGTCTATGAATTTGTCGAGAGCGGCAAGTTCAGTGGAATGCACGATAATTAAAGAGCATATTAAAAAAGGCATCGCATTTTCTCATGCTTTGTGTGATAACCAAACGAAACGAACACAATGAAATAAAAAAGCAGCGGCAATTGCTCGCTTAGAAGACCGATCAATATCCAGTGCGAGGCAACATGTCAAATGACATTGAAACATACACGAATTTTGACCGAAAAAAAAAAAAAAGGCGTTGAATCTTCGGGACGGGACATCACAAGTTGCCATAGGCGCGCTGAAGTCGTAGTTGTAACAAAATTCTTCTTGAACTGCTCTGATAGCGTCCCCGCAACAATGGTTCTGTACTCACAAATTTTCATATTTTGCGGCCTAAAGTTCACGACACGGCGCCAAAACACGCTCGTAGCGAAAGCGAAACCATCAGTACGAACATAAATGCAGACTCTCATATATGCAAAAGCTCCGTCGGTCGCTCGCCGCGAACCTGTTCGATCGCCGGCTTGAGGCTTCTTTCTGTTATGATCCATTTGGTTATACATGCAGTCTACTCTAACAAGATATTTCACATAATTTGCGCTCCGCGACTGACTACATTTCACGCAAAAAGACCGGTTCAGGGGTCTCCATAGCGGTGACCGCGTGAAGCAGGCACTTCCGTTTTCTGCAAAGAGACAGCGGCTGTAAACTATATTGTGTTTTCTGTTCGTCGAAAATTATTATTTTAATAGTAAAGAACGTATTTCGCCTCGAAAGTATGCACAGAAATGTCCTGGAGCGCTTCCGCGAGGTGTTTTGTAGAGCGCCGACAGCAAATCCTATGGGGAGCTCGCGGTGGTATCCTGCCTAGCACGCAATCGAGGCGCGTCCGATAGAGGGCGACTCCGTAACTCCTCGCGGCCAATAGGGAGTTTCCGCCCCCTGGTAACACTCGCTGAACTATAGCGAGTAACACTTACAATACAACGATAGTGGCGAGCACGCTCGTCGGTCGTCGATAATATATCTGATCGTCGGTGTAACACGTCGTCTTTTCTACAGTCTAGCGCGATTTGAAGGTTATCGCGCGAGCGTTAGCCAAAAACAAGAACAGCGCCACGGCACGGCCCAGAATCCTCTTTCGGGGAGAGGGAGGTATCAGGCAACTTCCCTCGCTCCTTTTGCTGTTAGTTAAGCTGCGGTCACTCCCGCCCGCGAAAGGCACTGCTTTTTCTTTTTCTTTTTTGAAAAGGCAGTAATGGTGTCGCGCGCAACGTATTCTCCGGTATTACCAGGTACTGGACGCTCCGAAACAGCATCTTTGTTATCGTCCGCGAAACAAGTCTACGCTTCATCGCAACGAATGGAAGGCTTAAAATAGAGAGAAAGGGTGCCGAGTTCACCGTCAGGGTGTCTGATTTAGCATGGGACAGCAACGAGGGAGAGAAGAATGCGAAATCTTGATTTTCACTGTTCCGAAACGGGCCGCTAGGGCTTTGGAACGCTGGGCCTGTGGACGCTCGCGCGATAACCTTCAAATCGCGCTAGACTGCACATGAGTGAGCGAAGATTTTAGAGTAATCGCTGGTGCTCGCGTCAGCTCCAGACTAAACTCGACTGCTCGCGTAGTGCGCGCAATCTTATCAAGAACAGTCTAAAGCGATCACGAACTTTCCCAAACTTTGTAGCTCGGCCTGCACCGAGTGGTGGTAAGTTTTTGCGGGTGAATTCCGGGCACATAAAAAGGAAGTATTAAGCACGCGGGGGGAATATATGCATAGACAGGAATAAGACACTGTGCGTAAGCGTAAATATTCAGAGAATGTCGCGCTTATAACGCAATATCGTGAAAAATAATAAATTTACAATGTCACAAAATTTGTATGAGCTACATCCTCGCATTAACCACACCCGACAGCGCCAGCGGCGTTCCGATGGAGATGTAAGGTGAGGATACGCATATAATGAGGTTGAAGTTAAACAAAGCCACGTGGTCGAAATTAATCTAGAGAAATCACTACGGAGTCCCTCATTATTTCTGCGTTGTTTTCGAAGGCTAAGGTGCACAATTTTCTTTGGTATTAATCTACAACTCACCGGCATGATTCCGATTGGTCCCTTTTCATCCTGAGTCGTGCCACGTCGTCGAGTGAACCTTCGCATTCGAGCCGGAGCCGTAGAAGCCGGTTCTCTAGGCAGCCTGTTGCAGGCGCTGCGTAAATAGAAGAGTCCAGCCGTATTACTAACACACATAAATTATACTGACACGTGCGCTCTCAGAGGCATACAGAAAGAGAAACAGATATAAAAACGCTGATAAATCGGATGATCGAGTTAAGGATTGCTGGTTCTACCACAACGAACGTTTCGTTCTCAGCGCCGGCCCTGCCTTTCGAGTATAAGTTATACCAGGGGTGGGCGTCCGGAGAGTGATCACAGCAATCCGATGCTTCACTCTCGATAACGCCGGAAGAGTCCCCCCGGCGCTACTCCGCTTCTAGCCAATGTTGGTCGCAGCCGTGATCGAACCTTAACGGTGATTGCAGTGGTAACGTAAGGCTTAGTGCCCAGTTCAGAGTTAAGTAAAGCCGTTTGTGCGTGATAGTGCTATGGCGCTATCAGAGACAGCCTCGTGGTCCGGTCAGAAAAGAAGCGATGGACGAATGTATGGCGAAATGGTCACCATAATTCTCGCTTCGGCAATAATGTTACTTGCGATCATGGAAAACACACACACACCCACAAAAAACAACCTGGGAGGGAACGTTGTGTGCAAACATCGAATATTAGTCATAAAAAAAATAAAAAGGGAGGAGTCATGAAAAACGCATACAGGCACGGGGTGGTAAGGGGTCGTTTCTGGCTCCTCCGCGAGGCTCTTGCTCTTTTAGAGGTCTGAGGCGCCGCGCTTGAAAGCCGTATTGCGTGGCTAATCGTGAGGACGCTTCGGATATAGTGTGCCTGTCTGAATGACAGCATTTTGTCCAAAAATCCGGGATGATAGCTAGAAGGCGTCAGAATAGCTGAACGAAAAAAACAGTGGCGCGGATTCGACCAAGGATTGACGGCACTGACATCGAACGGCACTCAAACCTACCGCGGGCCAAGCAGCGTATATTGTGCTGTTCCCGGAATTGAACGCGCAGCGGTAGCGTTTGCCATGATTCTCAATGTAAAATGCTGAACAAACAAACAAACAAACAAACAAACAAACAAGCAAGCAAGCAAGCAAGCAAACAAACAAACGAACGAACGAACGAACGAACGAACGAACGAACGAACGAACGAACGAACGAACGAACGAACGAACGAACGAACGAACGAACGAACGAAGGAAGAAGGAAGGAAGGAAGGAAGGAAGGAAGGAAGGAAGGAAGAAGGAAGAAGGAAGGAAGAAGGAAGGAAGGAAGGAAGGAAGGAAAAGAAAGAAAGAAAGAAAGAAAGAAAGAAAGAAAGAAAGAAAGAAAGAAAGAAAGAAAGAAAGAAAGAAAGAAAGAAAGAAAGAAAGAAAGAAAGAAAGAAAGAAAGAAAGAAAGAAAGAAAGAAAGAAAGAAAGAAAGAAAGAAAGAAAGAAAGAAAGAAAGAAAGAAACAAACAAAAAACCTCTAGACCGTAACTATAAGCCCTACGAGCCAATCAGAGAAATACAAGACTGAAAACACGATACGGCAAGGTTGCCGACCTTACTCTCGCTGTCGGTGGGTTTAGTTTGCACAACGCACCCCGTACACGCAAAAAGAAAAAAAAAATCACGAAGAGGTAGAGACAGCAAACAGAAACAAACAAACAAACAAACAAAAAAAAAAAAGGTTCGATTTGATGCCAACCTCGCAGGAATACCTGGAAAGACTGCTGCATACCATACCCCATCCCTATTTCCTCGATAATACTTCAGCGCCCCGACCACCACGCACGAAGGCTTTTTGCGGCGTTCACTGAGCTGGTACCCTGCTAACTGGCTGTTGCTTGCTCTTATTATTATTATTATTTTTTTGGCGGTTGAACTCGACCACCATGAACCCACAGCGACCACAGCCATGAGAGTGTAGTATGTCAGGGCGTAATTGGTCTTCTGTTCCACACAAGGGCACGACGTGGCATTCCTAATCAGTTGGCTGCTAAACTAATACTGCGGCTGCAAAATCCGAGAGCGAACTCGCAATGACTTCACGCATGCAGGCAAACACGCCGGTGCGAATATGGCCTTCTTTTGTTTTATCCCGTTCGTATTTCATTATGCCATTGCACTGCATCATCTATAGGTGCGCGTCAGTTGAATAGGCTGTTTGCCTTATAGAGAGACATTACAGACAATCTTTCTGGATTAGGTGGTGGGACACGCATATATCAGCATAGTAAACTCTCCGATAGTGTGTACACTTCTGCATAACTGAAGCCCTTGTGCGCTTAAGGCCCCGACGTTGGCATAAACGGTTATCTTTGAGGCGATACAGTAACATTCATAATGATGTACGAGAATACTCACAGGAGAAGGGCCGTCTTCGGAACTGATCAACTTGCGCGTTGATTGAGCACACCATAAGCAGCAAGCTTGCAGACAACCCAACGCGCATCTTTACCTTTAGCGCTAACGAAATGATCCGAAATTTTATCTCACTACCGGTTGCACTCTAATACAAGCGCAGGCTTTGCCACACTTGTATGGAATGCTGCTATATCTAGCGTGATGAAAGTTGCCTGAAAATCCTAATGCCGCAAGGCTTTCCTGACGATGTTTATATTGATGCGTCCTCGATTCTTCTGACCATGTTGATGTTGACGGCGCTGCCTGCCCTGTGGTTTCATGTTTTTTCTAAAACAGCAGTTTCAGCGTGGAAAGTAAACACGTAACGAGGAATATACTGAATGTTTACGTGACGTGAAAGTGGTGGAGGAAGAATTTAATGAGAATATTCATTGATAAAAAGTAAATAAAACTAATTCCTGTTAATCCTTAAAAGCAACAGTTTATTGCGCCAAAATATGCAGTTAGCAGCAGGGGTGTAGCCAGAATTTTTTTTCGGGGGGGGGGGGAGGGGGGGGGGGGTAGAACCGCAGTTTTTGTATGTTCGTGCGCGCGTTTGTATGTGTGCGTGTATATATACGCAAGCAAAATTGAAAAATATCGGGACCCCCCCCCCCTCCCGCCCCCTTGGCTACGCCCCTGGTTAGCAGTAATATCGGTCTGCAGTGGTAAGCCGTGCGTTGGTACCCATAGCAGCTTTGTGCTAGGCACTGAAAGTCAGCGCAACCGCCGGGATTCGAAGGCGTGTTCCATTTCGAGTGAATCTGCTCCTTCGCATTATCTATACCGGCAATTAATAAGCATACGGCTCCCTGGTTACTGTGGGTGCAGCCCCTAGTTTAGGGCCCCACTGGCGATTGCGGCTCACCGGGCCTGGTCGAGAGAGAGGGTCGCCAATTGGTTTCCATAAGTCCAGTTCGGAAAGTGGCGCCTCCCACGACCAATTTACGAGTCTGTCTATAATTAGTGGCGAGACGGCATCTGTCAGACACTGTGTAGCAGAGAGGGCGTGACACAAAGGTGATCTCTTTTTTTTTTCGCATACACGGAGAATTTTAGCTTTATGTATGTCGAGGAATGTTTGATCGCTTTACTAAGCTTTTCAGTGAAGACGCCACATTGCCCCTGGCCTCAATACACGCTACGTTAGTTTGTGTGATAAAGGAGCAAGGCAGCATAAACGCTTAGTATCCGCGATACACGAGCATGGGCTCAACTTTTGTTTCGTTGCCTAGGGAAACTGGCTCATACTTACAAAACTTATTCGCGTCGGTGGCATTAGGCCATTGAAATCACGATTTGTTGGCATCTGCTCTTACGGGATGCAATTTGCAGTTAAGGAAACGTCCGCCGCCGCGGTGGTGTAGAGGTTACAGTGCTCGGCTGCTGACCCAAAGGTCGCGGGTTCTATCCCGGCCGCGGCGGTTGAATTTCGATGGAGGCGAAATGCTCGAGGCCCGTGTACTGTGTGATGTCAGCGCACGTTAAAGAACACCAGATAGTCAAAATTTCCGGAATCCACCACTACGGCGTGCCTCATAATCATATCGTGGTTTCGGCACGTAAAACACCAGATATTACTGCAGTTATGGAAACGTGTCCTGGGTTTACAAAAAAACATTTCCAGCTTTCGCCAAGGCGCACATCGTTCTCGCGTAATTGCTGAAACAATACATCAGTAACACTAGCCCAAACAGGTGAGACTGGTTATCGAACCCAGCAACAGAACTAGTAAGTTCGCGCGTTGGCGTTAACCGCTAACGCGCGAAGGTGTCATCTGCGACTGGGCCGCAGATGACGCCTTCGAGTGCCAGCCAGACTATCTTACCCTGGTATTGCGAGCCCACACTTTTAAATGTACATTGACGTCAACCTCGGATACAGTGTGTACTGCACCCAACTCGCGAAAGCAACTTAAAAAAAAACAAACAAAAAAAAACATGGTCAATGCGATTGAATTAAGCAATAAACGAGAGTCATGGGGAATAATTGTAGCGACCAAGAATATATATATTTTTTCTGTGGCCAGCCTTGTTTTAATTTTGACTTCGCTGTTATTTCAATGCCTTCGGCTAGAGAGCGCCGTGTGGTCACGATCGGTTCGCTGACAGGCGTGTGAGCCAGCTAGTTGCGCTGGCGAGCGCCATCAGGACCCAGGCGCTAGTCCTGCGGCTGCAGCCGGAACAGTAGATCAGGCCCAAGCGGTCAAACAGCTCGTTGCTCATCTCAGCGACCTGAGGGGCCACTGCGGAGCAGTGGTGCTTGTCAGCCGAGTCGTTCAGGCACTTGCGGTAGCCGACAAGGTCACTGCGTAAGGACACCACGTTGCGTTACAAAAGAATGCGGGAAGAATGCGAGGACCTGAACGGGCTACGAACTATAGCGGTTCGTGGCGATTGATATTTAATGACAAGATTTCATAACAAGATTGAAGATTGAACAATCACGCTTGGGTAGCTTTTTTATTTTCAGTGCGAGAATATGTATCTGAACGCCCCTTGAATGCCCATAGCATACGCCAAGAATTCCGGCCAATGTGGTGCTTCAAACAAAACTGCGTGTGTTTTGCGAGATGCTGGGTGTTGGATTGCGTGTTATCGTAGCAACTGCACTGACACTGTATCGATGGCTATAACACTAAGGATTTTGAGTTCGTGTTTTGTTTCTTCCGTCGTAGAAGGTAGCGGTGAAAGGCGATGCAGTCGGAGAGGCGTCGGCGGTGTGGATTAGTCGTAATCAAAAGCGGTGTTCTAAATACTGAGTATGTTGCAACGTTCCGCTTGTGGTGGTCTGTTGCTTCGTCGGCGCCTCCCACGTTAGCATACATAAAAAATTTCTATGTCCAGCCTATATGAAATTAAGGTGCACTACTGTACTTTTATCTGACTATACGGAGCATGGTGTGATAACGAAGATCACTTTAAGGCTGACGAACAGTGCCAGAATTAGCTGTCTACACATGTGCATTAGCAACTCCACTGTTTCCTTAACATTTTCAGAAAACCTTATCGAAGGAAATTCCTCGAATGTGTCCCACTGGCGTACCTGTGGTCTGCAGACAATACACCCGTAAGGGCTTGCTTAGCGCAATTATAAGGTGTTACACTTTACAGTTTGGTTTTTCTCTAGTTTGCGAGAGGTCTGTTTTAGAGCAGGGGATATCGAAATAATTGCTTCCGTTCACTGCATTTGAATTCACTGGGCTTCCACGTATACCATCTCTATCTTGATACGTGAAGATCGCTATGTCGACAGTTACTCGCGAAGCAAGTTCGGCGGCTCACGTGCAAAGTCTCCGTCGCACACGGTTGCTGATGGCAGTGTTCCGAACAGCAGAGCCGTTCTTATAGAAAAGGCTGATGTCGTCCTCCATCGCCGAGTCACACGATTCCCACTCGTGAGTGAATTCCTTGAGCTCACAAGCTGGAAGAAGAAAATGTTACAAGGCACAACGTTAAGTTCGCAGCAGCGGAGTACAGTGTTCTGAATCGTTTATTATTAGCCTCGTTTGGAAGCAGCACAGCACACTTAGCGCTTTTGACGGTTGAATTTGGAAGCAACCGCGCAAACGTTCATAAATGGTATGTTCTGGCTTAATGCTCATTCGTGTCTTCTACTTGACTAGGCGTGGCTTCATGAATCTCCCGAGAAAAGAATATTTTAACTTTCAAGATTGTTTTCCAAGTCGGCGGCGCTGACAAGAGGCAATTAATAGAAATTGCAATTCTGCCTTGAAATGTTGCTTCACGGCATCATCACTAATCTTGCTGCGAAGCCACATCTTCAAAACGCACAACAACTTTAATTGAACAAAGTTCAAACAACCGACAATTCGGAGACCATGTTCACGCCTTCTGCCTGATGAGGCGTGGCTTCATGAATCTCATCAGAGAAGAATATTTTAAGTTTCAAGATCAATTTTGGTGTCGGCGGCGAAGATAAGAAGCAATTAAACGAAATCGCAATTCTGCCTTTAGATGTGGCTTCACGGCAACATGACTAATGCTGCAGCGCAGCCGCGTTTTCAAAACGTGCAACAACTTTTGTTGAACAAAGTTCAAAGAACCGAAAATTCGGAGGCTATGACCACTCGATTTGTCGGATATATCCGTGTGTGATACCGTTAAATATGTCGGCAATTAAGAGAGCGCCGTTTCTGGGCACACAGTTTTTTGGCCTCTCCAGAGGCGTACAACGCTGCGAATGCATTTACGTCAACGGAACACTAAACCGCAACTCAGTTGGCCGACACCCGGCGAAACGGCACTAATTCAGCATAAGAGCAAAGGCAGTTACGGCAGTAGGTATACGTCAAACTGCCGAGGAGTGCTGGCTGCACACTGATAGTTGGGCCGGAGATCACGCCCGCCGGCTTAAGGACCACAAACGTGGTGAACATGATTGCCAAGTTCGTCTGAGTGCTCTCAGTGCTGCACGGGTTACTTAGCGTGTTGACGAAAAGCGTCATGATGAGGTAGCGCAACACATTTTGAACTGAGCGTGTCACGCAATCAACGTCGCATTCGACCGCGCCAGAACACGTTGCGACGACACACGACAGATGATGGCGGCAGGCTCCCATAGCCTATGGACCGAAATAGGGCTCAGTAGTGAGCACGCGTCTGTTACCAATTTTCTGTGATGCTGGAGCTGTGATAAATGTTGAACTTGCAATTTTGCGTCAAGATATCTGACTTACAGCGCTTTGAATATAAAAGCTTTTCAAAAAGTAACCCGTCTCAAAACCACGATATGATTGAGAGACGCCGTAGTGGAGTGCTCAGCAAATTTCGACGCATGGGTTTCGTTAAAGGGCACCTAAATCTAAGCACACTGTTCTTCCTCCATCGAAATGCGGCCGCCGTGGCCGGGCTTCGATCCCGCGACCTTCGTGTCAGCAGTCAATGAGCATAACCACTATTCCACCGCGGCAGGTGCCTTTGCTTCATTGTCACAGACGGTGTCTGCGAATACTGCTGTAGTACACCAATTGCCCTGCAAGGATCGTCTTACATGCTGCCAATCTGGAACGAGGCCGAAGGCGGAGCATTGTGTCATGGCGTGTCAATGCACTTGCTGCCACTGCCAATGATGGTGTTGGTATGCGGCGCGACAGAGGCGCTATTTCCTCTCAAAGTGTTAACTTGCACGAGGGAAGAAGTAGTAAAGCAGGTTAGTTAGTCTCTCGTAGCATGCATGCGTTTGTTGCGTAATAATTGGTAAGAATCGGGCTACAGCGCTGGGGCACTATGATTTAAATACCATCATCGCGCCTGCAATCTGTTAGTGAGCGGCAGCTTGTGTTGAAAGTGTCACGACGTTGGCCAGCCGTGGCGACTCGCAGCAGTAACCGCTGCTGCCTTGAATCAAGAACAATTCTTCGTGACAGCCTTCGTTATCTTGCTTTTATATCTTCAAGTGTTCGATTAGTGTTGTCCCTCATATTCTAAAAAAACAAAAAAACAAATATTCGACAGTTGGAGAAACGAATTGTCGAATAGAATTGCAAGCACTCTTGCATTCGAATCCATATGGTGGCTCAGTGCTTACAGTGCTGGGCTGCTGACCAGAAAAATGCGGGTTCAATCACGGCCGCTGCATTCATATTTCGCTGGAGGCAAAATGCTCGGGACCCGTATATTGCGCAATGTCAGTGCACGTTAAAGAACACCACGTGGTCGAATTTATCCGGAGCCCTCCAGTTCGGCCTCTCGCATAGTCCTGAGTCGCTTTGAGACTTTAAACCCCACAAACCAAATAACCAACCAAGATATCCGATAGTGGCACACAATTATTTAAAAATGCTTACGTTGAAAAACCAGCTCATAACCGGGATAGGTTTGTATCATCATTTCTCACCTTGACGGTACACCTTGAATTCCTGGTCTTCACTAGATGGTAGTGCGTTGCATGTGTCTTCGAACTCCATGAGCATGTATTTCTTTAGAACAGATATCTCAGTGTTGAGGAAAAGGGCATCTGAGCATCCGGAGTCGTGTGTCGCCGAGTACATGCAGTACTTCATCTCCTTCACAAGCCTTGAAAAAAGTAAATAAACGAGGGCGTTAAGGTCGTTTAGGGTCCCGTATTCCCACTTTCTTCAGCCTCTGAGCTGAGCAGTGGAGTACGGAATATTGCTGCTATTGCTTTCTGTAACCATGCTAGGACTTAGCAACATCAACTTCTATAAACGTTCAGCGACAGTGGCTACTGCAAGGCGAGGATAGCATACGCCTAATAGACGCGTGACCTGCGCGTTAAAGCTGGTGCACATTTTGTGCACACACGATTTGGTGAGAGAAGATTGAAGGCATGACATGGTGATTCAGATTTTTACAACCTTAAAATGCTTCCACCAGAATTTAAGCAGTGGTTCTGAAGATGTAAAAGAGTACTGCCAGCACACGTGGCTCTCCACGTGCGCTGGCAGTACTCTTTTACATCTTCAGAACTGTTCACGTAACGAAAAACCTTAACACAGTAACGTCCGGCGTTCTCTTAAGCCTTGTTCGGACTACGTGCGCTACGTACGAATCGTCGGTAAGCATCGTAAGTGTAAACGCAAGCAACGTAATCAACTTGTTCGGACGTTCTATTTAGCGTAAAGTACGTAACGTTTGGGGCGTAAATGTTGGCGGGTCCGCTACTTTTACGACTACTGATGCGACCGTTACGGCACGACCAATGGGCAAAGTAGTTTCGGTTTACACTTTCCGCTCACGGTGCTTCCGGCACCCCCCAGATTGCGCGTCTTCATGCGCGTCTTGAAAGCAATGCTGTAGCGTGTCTGTGCAGTTGGTTTGCCGGTGTTTATTGTGTTGTGTGCCCGTGGCTAGTAACCACGACCAGTAGGGATGGGTCTTCGCTGTGCAGTGATGAATTACTCGTAGAAGAAGTGCGACAGAGGCTAATACTGTACGACCAGCGTCTGAAAACGTACTGCGACAAGCAGCTGCAGAACGACGCCTGGCTCGAAGCTGGGAGTTGGAATTGTGGAGCTTGCCGATTATTGACAATTCACGTGTTGCAAAACCTTCAAGGCAAATATTTGGTGCTGGCGTTCACGTATTTGGTTCCAGAAGACGCCGGCATAATGTTCTTGGATCCCTTTGTAGTCCATTTATTGGTTTTCGCTCAGTTTAGAATTTCTATTCTTTCCCACTCGTATAAGAAGCGTTTCATGTTGCTTCAAGAAGGCAGAACAGGCGTTCGTAGAAACCAGACTGGCCGCCCAAGCCACACCACGACCGGACTAGAGGGCAGACGCGACGGGCGTTAATGAGAGCGCACATCGCTTCTCCACTGTAGCCCATCCATGGCCAAACGAACTTCGCTATGCTGCAACAATTTTAGCGAGGACGCAACTTAGAGTGGTGACTGGCCCGTCGTGCAAAAAACTTATCGTACCGAAGGGCTCAATGTGAACATACGTGGTCGATAGCTACGCATACAGACGTTCCAGAAGTTACGCGATACGGCATTTAAGACAGATGTGGCTGCAGTCTGAACGCGGCTTGAGGGTTTGCCAGTATTGCTAACGTATAAATCACTAAAAAACCGTATAAACCACTTTGAACGAATGCATATTCAAGATTTCTGAACATGAGCGCCTTCCTTTCGATCAACTAGCGTCGACTGTATATACATGGAAAAGTTTCCTAGAAATGCCGTCAAAGAAGCATCACAATTGTCTGTGAAAACAGTTTCCCAAACTTGTTCATTAATACAGACTTCAGCACATTTTAGCAAATCTTCATGCGGCAGCGAGTAATAAAAGGTTTTCAATATCGATACTAAAAGCTTTACATCTGCCTGGATTTTCCTCTGTCAGAAACTGAACTAGCGCCTGGGAATTACGCATTCGAAACGAGTTTGAAAAAGTTAGTGATGCCAAGCTGATGCTAAGCTGAGTTGAAGGATGAAATTATGAGGGGAGCGATTTAGCCTTCACATTACTTGCTATCCTTTTAAGATTATGTCCCAACAAAAGTTCCACAGCGCAGTGGTTTGCGTTTCGCCGTCTGCAATTCTTTATGGCTGTTAAAGCCTTCGCTTGAGAACATGCTGTCTAGCATAATCACAAAAACCCTTCCTTATATTCATAGGCGTGCGCAGGGTTCCCGTTCCGGGAGGGGGGGGGGGGGGGCGAAGGTTCGTCGCCGCGCCCCCCCTCCCTATTATGTCAATGTACAGGGCTGAATTAGGGTTCCTCGATGCGCGCGCTCCCCTCCGCCTCAGGGGGGAGCGCGAATCGAGGAACCCTAGGCTGAATTTGCGCCCCCCCCTTCCCTATTATGCCAATGTACGGGGCTGACTTCGCGTCCCCCCTCTTAGGTGACTACGAGGAGGGGAGGGGGGGGCATCCCCTTCACCCCCCCGTGCGCACGCCTATGCTTATGTTCATTTTGGAGTCAGTTTCTTCTCTACACATTTATTTACCAATGCCGGACAGGGTCAGAAGCCTCAATTTGCTTATTAGTTCTCTCGATACTAGCAGTCAATCTGTAATACAACGCGAGCGTTTTCTGCTGAAAAATAAGCTAGTTATACAACGGAATGAGCAACGGAGCAGCGGAATGAGTGTTCGCGTGACTTCATCGTACGCCATTTTGTTCTAGGATTTCGCCGCTTCCACTGTGCTTCTGGCGATAAGCAGATCTAGAAGTCTACACGGTGCTGAATGTATAGAAAAACGGCAGCATTGATGAGGTCATTGCATACTTAGGGAGACATCGATTTATATTTCAAAGATGGCTTACGGGCACACTTCGGTTCGGTTATCTTTGCCCTGCGTTCCATTCCCGAGAGCCACGAGCATCCGGTGGAAGGTGACGCCGCACAGCACGAGCTTCTTGATGGCCTTGAATTGGTCGCACGTGGTCTGCCGCTCGAGTCCCAAATAGACGCGCCGCTTGTCCTTGTCTGCAAGTAGCCAGTGCGGTAAGGATGCGAGTCGAAACAGTGTGCATCGTAATGCGCGGGCGATGGTAGCAGTTCGAAACGCGGAACACATGAACAAGTCGTCGTCCTGCTTTCGCGATTCGTGCTTGGAGCTTAACGTTCTCACAGTACGTCGACATATAGCGCGTTACCTAATATACACAACGTTTCAAACTAGCTTGGCGGTTTGGTTCACGGCTGACAAATACGCTCGTAATATTTATGAAATGGAACACGTGGCGTGCGTGAGACGTAGCCTCGAACTCCACCGTTGGTTTGGCACCGTGGTGAGATGTGAAACGACTGGCAGAGAGTGGTGTTGTTACATGCGTTGATAAACTGCACGTGAGCGGAGACAAATGGCAGAATATTACGTGTCAAGCATGTTGCGCGCAATGCTCACTGCTTACCTACTTCGTTTGCTTCCGACTCTATGATGCACAATTTCACAAACGATAGTTTTGATTGGTGTGCGTATCCCGAGAACGACTGAAATGGAATAATAGAAATTGACGACAACCACCCGTTTGTAGCACGAAACCACGATGAAAACCATACGAATTTCCTCAGAAAAAGGGAGAAGTTTACACTAGCCGTGTAAAGCTTATAAGGAAACGGCGAATCTGGTTGATGTTAGGGGCTTAAACGTGGCCTTCTTGGCTGATGCTAGGTCTTTCCTTAGCGTAGACAAAGTAGAGTCGAGCCACAGCCTGTCACAGACCATGCAAGAATGTCCAAACGCCAGCGCCAGAACTAACGTGCAACGCTGGCTGTGGCACCCCCGGTAGAAGCGAGGGTTTTTCGTCGCTCGTACTGGGCTCACGCGGCGGGCAAACTTGGTGCGGCGGCTGCGCGGACTGTCTCCGTCGGTAGGCGCGCTGATAAGCAATGGCGCGGAGGGTTTTTAGGGGTCACCCGATATTTTACCTCATTAGGGAGTTTTCGAATAGCGTACGCAAAGCTTGCGGACTTTGCGGGCGTAGCGTTGCGGGCGTCACTTAACGGGAGCCCGCAAAAGGTGAGCGTACGACACATGCGCCGCAACGCCCGCAAGCTTTGCGTAGGCTATTCAAAAAGGTTAAGAAAGCTTCTTGGTTCCCGAAAAATTCTGCGTGGCCCGCGGATCGAAAGCGGGACCAACGCCTTTTCCGGGGCGGTCGCTTTACCACTTGAGCTAACCAGGAAGCTAGCACTTGGCAGCACATGGGCGAAAACGACAACCCGAAACTGATGTGCAGTAGCACGCCTCCAAGTGCTTCGTGCTTTGGGAAGAGGGTGATGTTTGCGTATGACATAAAGAGAACTTATTACGTACTTGCAGCGAAAAAAAAAAAAGGAACGCTGGTGCATCGTCACCAGTGTTTTACTCGAGAACGCCTATCATTCCCTCCAATGCGGACCTTGGTATAGATTCGTACGCAGTACACTGAGTACAAGTCAGTGGCTTCTAAAGCATTACACGTTACTATGCGTCGTTATCACGCCATAGATACCGGCCTTATCATTCTGCGAATCTACTGAGATAAAGGAATACTTGTATTACAGTGCTTCCGTAACCAGCCCACTGTATTTTTCGCCACGGAAGGGCGGACTATTGTGACCGACTCGCCAAGCATACGCTGTATCTGTGCTGCGCGTTCTGCGCAGGCGTGGCGTTTTTTCGCATATCGCCAGGGTCTCTGCGAAACATGTGGCCGGTGAGGCTATTAGCCATGCATTCGCACGTTCCATTTCATCGAGATGAGGGTTGTACATGCATTATAATATGTTATAATCTTTATCAGTTCGCATCGAATTCGCTAACGCGAGAGCCAGTGCTTTGCACAAATAAGTAGCTTTACCCTGAACCGTGGTGGGCGTCACGTACGCACGCACAATAAATGCCGAACAATTAGTTTTCATTTTTTAGGTTATACCATTGGGCTAGTTGATAAAATATATATCTACAACAGCCAAAGTGCGTTTGTGCTCTTTTTCTTGCCGCTGTCGTAAAATGGTTAGGGTCTGAATTCCGCCACAGTTATGTCGAAATAGCGGATTCGCTCATGGTCACCTTAATTACACAGCAATTATCGTTACGATAATTATCGTTACGGTCGTGGCTGGTGACCAAAGAACAGACATAGGGAATGAGATAAGTCAATATTGTGGAACGTCACCTGCAGGAGCCTTGCAATCTGAGTTATGCTTCTTGTTGAACATCTTCGCTATGAAATCCTTCACAACCTTGATGTTGTCAAACAAGGGGGGCAGTCTCCTTGCAGTTTGGTTTGTTCTTGAATACGGATTCATAACTGCAGTTGTGGAAGTCTTCCAAAAGCCTGTAGTACGAAGAGATCGGGGAGTTTGAATAGGCTCGAAAATAGTTTCATGACGCGTGTGCCATACTTGCAAATGTGCGGTTGAGAAACCAGGTACGTCGCACCGAACTCGTTGTACGACTGGTAGTACGTCAGGCCACAAGAGAAGAAGTTCTTTATCAAAACCAACTTGTCGCAAGTATCTGTGGAAAATATACAAGTTAAATAATAAACAAAACAAGAACGCGAGTATGAAGTGACGATACATATTAGCGGACTGCCGTCCTTAAAGCAGAGTTCAATGTGAACTGGCAAGAATTCAATGTTCAGTTATAAGGAAAACTGTTCTGGGTTACTTGTGATATGCAATATTCCCATAGCGGGCTATGGAGACTCCAAGTTGAGCATTTATCGGAGGGACTCTGCCTGAATGATTCATTCGTGCAAGTTTAACGTATCGGAACAATTTCGGGGCTGCGAGACACAAACAGGCTGAAGGCTTCGGGCATGGCGTTAATTTTGACCACTTGAAATTCTCGACGCTCACCCGAATCCAAGTACACGAGCGCTTTTGCATGGCGCTTACAGTTAATTGCGACCACCAGGAGTCAAAATCGTGTCTTAGAGCCTGCCAACAAAACAAAGTTACTATGACGGAAAAGAAATCGCCGATTCGCAAACCACTCTCGCACTTTTTCACGTGACCACGCCGAAGCAGCTTAACGCTTACTTACACGTACGCACAATACGCCTTGAAACGTGATGTTACTGTTAAACTAGTGGGAATTTTCTTTGATTTATGCATATCTTACGTTACTACAGTCATTTCGTTCTAGGTTAACTATAATACCTCGCCTATGCTTTATCGAAATTTTTTAGAACTTGTTCATATAAAAAGTGTGTAGGCGGACGGGTGCTTTGAGCTCTCGTGCCTACGAATAGTGTTTAAAACGCAGGTCATTTTCTCTCGAATAAACCGAATACAGCAATAAGACGCAACCATCGCTTTTCAGAAGACTTCCAAGATAAGCAGAATCATAATAATATTCTTTGCCTTATTTTTCTGTTTAGTAGTAGAAACGTCTGCTTTCCCTCCTGTGATGTAAACTACTGTGCGTCTCGAAAATTACAAGATATCGTCAACAGTGACATGTGCCAATTGAATAAATGGCGTTACCTGTAGCACTTGCTTCTTGGATATTGCTTATTATTTCCAAAAGAAAATACTTACAAGTAAAGCAAGAAATGCGGCTGACAAGCGAACGCAGGCCTTTACTTTATTTATTTATTTATTTATTTATTTATTTATTTATTTATTTATTTATTTATTTATTTATTTATTTTTTGCGCTTGAGCCGTGTACGCATCAGCGCCAGAGGAGCACGGCTACAGTGAAGCATGGCTGATACATGACTCATTTTAACGGTGCTAATACTCTGCGTCACCTACATTGCTTGAAATTGTCGTGCTACCCGTGCCCGCCAAATCTCTTGGGGTAAACGTGCAGTGCGTAAAGACAATTTGTCGTTTGGTGTGCTTCCAGCTCGTACTTCGTACAGTCTAAGAAAAGGTACATTTGTTGAATATTTTTCTGTCCCACAACAATAAATCATCGGTCGTGCGCGCTTTCTCTTTCGTTATCGCCACGCGTTAACGCAAAAATTGGCTTTCTTCCATGGCTTTGTTATTATTATTTTTTTGGTAATGCAAGGATTGCGAGACAGCTAAACGCACAGAAAGAAAACAACAATGTGTGGTTTTCATTAGTGCTTGTCACTCGTGCCACCGAGGCACCACATACCGGTAAATTTAGTGCCCTTGCACTTGTCGGGATATCCTTCAGTCAGTACATCTGAAAACTTCCCTATTGCCGCCTTGATGTCGCTTTGCTGTGTGCAAGGAATTAGAAGGGAGTAGCACTTCAGGTACTGGTTGTAGTGCCTGCGAGAGAAGCAAGTGCCATCAGAGTCCACTACATGTGATGGCTGTTTAGTCGCTAGAGCAGGCGACTGCTGGCACTGGCACAGCTGAGAATGTTCGTTTCACTGATGTGAAACACTGAAGAAATGTTAACCGTAATAATCCCAGTCAACAATTCCGCGACGGTCTATCCGGCTACAACACGATCCGCCGGGAAAGACAATTTCTGTATTATAATATTTCTCCCAATTTTTCTTTTCTTGTAGCCACATGATTACGCAAGCAAAATCAGGATGAATGTTTGCGTCACTTAGTGCGCCTTTGTGGACCCCATTTCAGAGCGGATGGTATGAGTCCGATTTAAACGCGTTTGTTCGGTACGTGAAGAAAACCACGTACAAGCGTCTAAAAACTTTTGCACCTTTTGCAGGGATACGGAACGATAACTTTGCGGGCGCTGTTTTGTGGCAGAACAAGAGTAACTTCTAAGATGACAAATACAACAAAGTAATGTGAAAAAAAAATCACGAGGAACCTCTTTCTTCAGCGATTTTCGGTTGTGCCTAGCACCCTAGCGGCTGCCAGCTGTAATACGTCGCGACACCCCGCGCGCGCAGAAGCGCTAAATATGGTGTTTGAAAAGTCTGAAATTCTCGCAAAATAAATCGTAAACAAGCGTGTTCACGTATTACAAACGGACGGAAATGTTTTGATGTTTATATGAATTACTTTTAGGACAGATACAATGGCCATTTATGCAATTTACAGCGCGCAGAAAGGTGCGTTTGCACACGAGGGATGCGATGCGGTATTGTTGGTAGCACATCTTGAATTGGTTTCTTCGTAGCGCACATACACGACAGGACAAAATGAAGGCACATGTAGACACGCTGGACGCTAACTTCCAACAGAGTTTATTCTAAGAAACCAGGTTACGTTTATGCACTCGCCTTACAAGTCACAGCCACGTGATCATCGTGAACAAAGCGAAAAAACATTGGAAACTCAAGGCATGCGCAGATACGCTAATTCTTTTGCTGACAGTGTCAACGACGGCTTGCTAACACACATATCTCCAAGGCGAGTGCATAAATGTAACCTGGTTTCTGAGAATAAACTGTGTTGGAAGTTAGCGCCCAGTGTGTCTATATGTGCCTTCATTTTGTCCTGTCGTGTATGTGCGCTACAAAGAAACCTATTCAAGAGCGTTTGCAGGTTTGATTACTAGATGGCGCCACCATCCTTGTAGCGTATCAACATTTGAGAGCGTGGCGGTGCGGCGTGCGGCCGATTGCGCCGGCTTGCTTGCGCGTCGTATGAGTCATATACAGCGTCTCATCGTCCGTGTTTTTCGTTGCCATGACCCGACAACTCGACATTATGTGACAGTCTCTTACTGCGATGCAACAGATAGCCGTGAAACATAAAAAAAATGGCAGGGGTTATGGCAGCATGCAGTGGCGAGTGCGAGTGGACGTCACCCGAAAGCTGAGTATCGTTCCATCATGGCGGCACCCGAGCGGTTATAGGTTTTAATGCGTGGGCCCTATGGGGAGCTTTTCCTCTAGAGTCAGTGTATTAACTCTATGGCCGAGATCTAACGTGCATATCCCTTGCGCGCGCAAAAGCACGCATCTCTCTTAGGTTCAGCGCATTCGCACTCTTGCGCCCTCCGCCCGTTGTGTGCGCAAGGCCGTTGCGCGCGCTAAACTAAAATTCTGTATTGCTATCGGCGCTACTCGTTTGCAATTGTGGTACGCCTGAAACGTCGGGGAAACTTATCCCTTTGTAGGACACATGCGTTCCCGCGGTCGGTCTTCAGTTTTAAAGCGTTCGTCGCGGCGGAAGGAAATGCCAAGCTGCTGCTGCGCTGAAGGCTATCACAACAGCATCGTCCGTCGCGTCAAACCGTCACGTAAGTTTAGTCCTAGAGATGACAAGCTGCGTAGACTTTGGATACGTGCTGCTCAGCCATCTCGCCAAAGCTGGACACATTTAAAAATTGACTTCATTTGCCTAGCTCGGAATACTTCGTCGCTTCACTCAGCTGCACCTCAAGCTTCACTCAGCTGCGTCCTCACTTCGTGGCGCCATCTAGCCGTAATGCGCGCAAACGAGGCTTGCTTTCGAATATTCCGGGCTCTCCGCCGTGAAGAAGTCGACTGATCTCCATTAATTCAACCTGCAAATGGCTTGTAGTTGCGTGGATGTGACAGTAGCTGGCGTATGCACTATGAAATGGCTGAGAAATTCCACACATGCGGTGCATCGTCGCGCAAAAACGAACTGCGCAGTGCTGGAACGCCGACCGCATAAGTAAACAGAAAGCGACGAACTACGATGCCTTGATTCAGTTGTAGTAACTGCCTCTCTGCTTCAACAAAGCTATAGAAACCACGCATTTTACAACCTCCGTAACATTAATTGATCTACTGCTGCCGCTGCACCTTGCACCATGTTGCTGGCCCCGACTGCCTGAACCGTAAAGAGTTATATCTTGGCAAGCTGAAATTGACTTCATCATCAGAGGTGAATTCATCGCTGGTAGAGGGACCACGACACGAATGCATACTGTGTAGTTATGCGAGGGCACGCGCTTCGAAAGACCGCGGCTGGCCGGCCGGCCGGCTTTTTAACGAGGGTGTTGTGACGTCCACGCCTTCCAACTCGCGTCGGCCGAGTGGCTTGGCGCACACTCCCAAAAACGTCGAAGATAAGGCCACCCGCTTAAAAGTTCGCTAAGTGACGATTTCTTTTCGATGCAATCGCACTGAGAATTCATTTTCAGCACAGCAGTTCCACAAAATGTGCAGATTTTGGTTCAGTATCCCTTTAAGAGTGTTGGTTTATCTCATACTTATAACACTATTATTGCTAAGGCTTTAAAGATTCTCTAGTTCACGACGGAGAGCTCCAGCTATATAAGAGAAGCCACAGTAGAAAACTTTATACTAATTCTTACAACCTGATTGCGCACCTAAATATCTGGCACTAGGTTGATAGTCGCGATAAGTGCAGTGCTGTGCCAAACGAATCCAGCGTAAGCGTTATTGTAACACTTGTGTTCGTGGTTAATGAATATGCTTACCTGCAGTCTTCATCCTTGGAAGGAGGATTTGGATATGTGTTCATTAGGAAAATCGTGCCGCAAGTGAAGAACGTCCCGGCGTATTCTCTAACAAGGCATTTTTGTTCGGAAGTACGGAACCGTATTTTTCCCTGTCAGAAGCGACGACAGAAGCATGTTTAAAAGGAGCGGCCACATAGGGCTTTAACAACTGCGAAACGAAAAATACGCATACCGGAACGCTTGTACTGTGCTTTAGTGGGGCACTGCATGCCGGGAGCCTGATGCAGCTCGTTGGTAAGGTAGTCGAGACTCGCTTGGATTTCAGGCAGCGACGAGCAGCTTGAAGACTTCTTGAGCTCATCCAGACAAAGATTATGACGCTTTATAGTTCTGCGTGTGACGAGAAATAGGTCAGAATGTACACTTTTGATAGGACACGGCTAATTCTGCGTGAGAAGCATTAGCTCCTTTGTCAGCACTCGCGAGATATCTGGGGTGGCGCCTAATTCAAGCCAGGAGCGTCAAAGGCAAGAAATGCAAGTTCTGCGATATGTAAAATACGACGAGACATTTTTCTTTTTGTTTTAATAAAACTTGCATCAAGATGGGAATTCTGGTTGGTGAAGTTGTGCAACGTGGCATGCTAAAATGTCTTTCTCATTTATTATCTCGGAGAACCGTGTTCCACCCGCTTGGAAACTTCGAAACACGTAAGCCGAAAGAAAAGCCTTCATTTAAGCAAAAAATAAACTGAGAGATGAAATGACATTGAGGACGGGTAGCACACGGGCATAACTTGGTCTGCAAAATTGCAACAAAACGTAGGGAACCTTTGACATGAAATGATCGCATACGCGCTACAAGTGCCTTAGGGCAATGCGGTATCGTTGTGGAGGGCTTTCGAGTGTTTGGTGCCTCCCGTAGGGTCTATTTATCCCCAAGCCGCGCTGCCACACCGCACAGGGCGGGAAGCCCATCCGTCCTGTGCGGGGTTGCTGTGCGACTTGACGATGAATAGAGGCACTTGCAGCGCCAGAGCGAGAGCCGGTTTCGCAGTCGTCCAACAATCATCCAGTCATAATCGTAATCGTCCATTGAGTCGCTGTTCATTCATGATGTAGACATGCCTGTCGTGATGATCGCGCCAAGAGCTCGCAAAGCTGCAGGCAACAATACAAAGGCTGCACTCACTCGCACACCTGGTCCTTGTGCTGCGGATTGTCGCCATACATAGCGTCACGCAGATTGTATATGTAAAGGAGACCGCATTCGAAGTATTTCTCCATAAACTGGTCCTCGACGCAGCCGGCCGGTGACTTGGTCGTTATGTTCACTACACCGGGTTTGGGCGTGCTTACTGGAAGAGTGACGGGCAGACCAGAAGTTAACCATTCAGTGCGCAATTAACAACAAGGACAACAACAAAGGAGAACGCAGCACTAGACTCACTGATGAAATTCTTGCAGTATTTCTCGTACTGGCCGAGTAGTACGTTCATCACGTGCATGGAATGGGTGTTGAACTCGGAGCCGATATTGCAGTGCAAATCCTTTGCGATCACTTTTGTGCAGTTTTCGAAGTTTTGGTACGCCCTATATACAGAAAGGAGAACGAAGTAAGCGGGTAAAATACTAGAGCAGGCCGGCGCCATGTCATCACTGCCTGGAAGCGCCATCAGTCTGTCTTTATGGCATCGTTGTAGACTGCGTGCCTATTTAGGACAGCCCTAGTAGTCGGCAGAGAGAAAGATATTAAATTTTGTAAATCTAGGCGTCTGACTGCGTGACTGCTTAAATGCGTGGAGCAAGCATTGCGACCACCTACCTCCACTAAATCAATTCAGAATGTACCTTTATTCCTGGTAGTCTAGCTGTTTAAGCTGAGCAGATCAAAACGGCGAATGCCACTAGTTATTATCTGACCACAGGCGTCACTGCGAACGACCGCTATTGCCTTTCAGCATAAGAGTGCCCGAATAGTCGCTGCTGTTACGGTTATTCGATCCCGATGGGCTGATATACGCAACGAATGCCGTGAAAACGCTCGATTAAAATACCTAACCAATGCATGCCGTAAGGAGTACTCGCGCGCAAAAAAAAAAAATAATAATAATAATAAACTACCAGAAAATAAGAGACGAAAATAGATCCTTGCGACACAAGGGGGGGGGGGGGGGGGTTGTATTTCACTTCGAAGAGTAATGGGCTCCACCAATTGTCTCCAATTTTAACCATTCTCCTCCGTGAAAATTGAAGCTTGCCAACAGCTTTGTAAACACTTAACCAAATGCAAATGCTTCGCGAATTCCCCAACAAGGTCGAAGTCACAAAGCCGCTTCGCGAATTCCCCAGCAAAGGTCGAAGTTACAAAGCCTCTGTGTATACGAACCAAGTGGCTGAATTAACAAAACATTTTGTTCGTAAGCGTTGTCTGTCCCTGGCCGGTCGTTTTGTTGGTAATATATTTACCCACATGACTGGGTGACATCTTGTGCTCCGAAGAGTCTTAACACAGTAACATTCTCGCGAACACGGATTCAGTTTTACTAATGTTGACGCTACGGTAGTACCTGTCACTAAGGGGTTTGTTCCCAGTCTCGTTTGATGACAAATAGTAAGTACAAGATGAGATAAACCCGGGGCACTGTTTCTTTGGACATCAAACTGCGCGTCTTAGGAATGCACCTAACTAAACTATGATTACTTGGCTGACGGCTAAACACCATGTGATAAAATGGCCGGCAGGATTGTGTTAATATAATAATAATTCAAATTTGAACGCTACATAAGCGAGTGAGAGAAAAAAAAAGCTTGCCAATCGTGGTAGAAGATGTGCCACAAGTAAAGCAGCTGCCCTATAACAGAGTTCTTAGAAATGAAAAACATTTGCTCGATAATCGTACTCGGCGGCCCAAGAAGGTGACGAAAGGCGTGAGTGAAGAGTACTTACACGCAAATTCTGTCTTGCGAAGGATTGTGACTTACAATCTCATTAAACAACAACCCGCACGCGAAGAACTCTTTTGTTGCGTCTTCTTCCTGGCACGTGTGATCTTGAGTGTAGCCTATACGCAAGAAGTGCAATATGATGGCATAAATGTCTACTTAAAGCAATCGCGCTAGCATGGCGACATGCTCAAAGAGATAACCGCAAACAAGACACGCTTAATGACGAAAGCTTACCCTCAAGTCTCTTGGCAACGTTCATGGCAGTGAGTTTGAGCTCAGCATAGCACATCTCGCGGTATTTTTGGGTCAGCACCTTAGGAAAGTATTCCATGTGCATCATAAGCTCTGTATCCTCTTCGCAGGATTCGCTGTGAAGGACTGTGTTCAAGCAACTGTAGTAGCGACTTAGAGACCTGATGCAAGGAGTGAAAAGAAACAATTGAGCCCTAAAGAATGTGTAACAAGGCGCAAGTCATAACAATCATCTCAATCACTGTTGATTCCCGCAACCTCGTGGTTAAAAGTGTTGATTAAATTTGCTGTCATTTAAGAGTGTCGATGCCACTTATCAGCTTTTCACACTAGCAACATAAAATATTACCCAATAGTGAAATGCTGCCTGAGAGGTAAAATATTTTATACCGTTTCACAGCTTTTACTAACAACCGAGAGAGATAATAGAAATTGATCTAACCTGCAAATTTGGTGAGATTCGACTTCTTTGTCGTCCTCAATTTTCCGTAATTTAGTGTGAAATTTTTTGGCACACAGGAACTGCGTCTCCCATGCTTTGTCTCTTGTGCACAAGTCGAGCTTCGCACGATAGCCTGTAGGTAATCTCGACGGTGACGACGCTGTAACGAAAAAAAAAGGCAAACAAAAGCAGAATTTGAATTACTCTGCGATGCTAGTGGGCTCTTTTTTATGCAGAACTTTGCTGCCATTGTTGTCCTGCAGACATACCGTTGACTTCTGGAATGCATTCGATGTGGTTTTCTTGGATGTATTGCTGCATTGGCTGTAGCTGCTTTATCAGGAACTCTTTGTTGTCACATCCAGTCGCTTCGATCGCATTGGCAAGGCACATTTTATACTTGCCGATAACCCTGCATTGTCGGAACGAAGGTATGAACGATAACATCGCGCTTTGCGCGCTTTTAAGCTCCCACAGGTCAGTAGGTAAATACTGAATAAATAAGTAAATAAGAAAAAACTGGTTGTAACCGAGGCGCTGTAAGTTTAAAAAATATAGATTAATAAAAAAACTAGCAACCGTATCACATTTC